>CM074433.1:40835000-41348010 GCA_037101425.1 Elopichthys bambusa
AGGTTTGGAATGACATGAGAGTGAGTAATTAATGACAGAAATTTCATTTTTGGGTAAAAACAATTAACATTTTCAACAAAACATTTTTATGTATCTTCAATTGCACAGTGGTAAAGTGATTCGTTAGACTTATAGACTGATTTGTTAAAAGAACTGGCTCATAAGAGTTAATTGTTCACTAAACTGGTCATCGTGATTCCTATAACAGTGCCTTCCTAAAAAGACTTGCAAAAGAAAAGAAACAATACCATCAGTATCAATACTTGGGTCTCTGAGGGATAAAGCGTTTAAGTTAAATGATCTCACTGAAATAAAAACCTGTTTATCTCCAAAGTTAAAACGAAAAGATTCGGCTGTACAGGGAGGGAAAATTTGTAAACGTTTAACGCTTGATTAACATTGCTTTAATTTTCTGCAGTTAAACATCTGTGCGGGTAATTGCTTGGCTGATTTTATCGTCTCTCCCCACAGTGCCCTCCTCGTTTGATACATGAACCTGGGGAATAACAACACCGTTTGATTGTTGGAATTTTAATAATGCGCACTGCACCATGCATTCACAAATAAGACCATATGAGATATATAAAAATCAATACATGCTTGAAACAACTCCAAGCGAGTGAGATTAGGAGCGGAACTCAAACGGGAGTGAGTGTGAGCATATGCAATTACGATGCCATCTAAACAGTTCATGCTAATAATGAAGTCCGGTGAACTGTCCAGCCCGTACAGCCGGTGCAGAAGTGTAGATGAGGGTTCTGCGGTCTATCTAAGATGATGATGTTCTCGTGTCGTGTGGAAATGGGGAAATAAAAGTTGTGCTTGATGTCCGTGTGGAGGGAGTGTCAGGTTTGATTTATGAAGTGGGGCCCTCTGCCTGACTGCCGCTAACACGTCAGTCTCTGCGAAATAGATGAAGCCCACAGCTCACTGCTTTCTGATTGGCTTTTTCCGGCTCACAGAAATAAGGTGCCCATCTTCATACAATAACTCGTTTTGATTAATCCAGGATCCCCATACAGAGAGGCATCGAAATGAGAGATGGTATTTGGGCTGTTTTTGTTTCGGTGGCTACATGATTTGGTGCTTTTCTGAGGTCATCACCACTAAAAACTGCATCTCATTTTGCACCAGACTGCTTTCCTCTCAGCAACACTGGAGAATTTGTAATGCTGATCGTCGTGCCACAGCGAAGCACTGGTGGGCCCGAAGTCTCCCGCGGTCACACGTGGCAGAGTATTCTGACTTGCATACTGATGAAAACAAACTTCAGTCCAACATTTCACAGATCCAAAGCCGAGAAGTGTCATTTGGCATGTGTGAACAACACACTTACTGCAGCCCATACATGTTTGTTTTTCTCAAACGTGACTTTTGACTCACAGCCCCGTTGTTTGAATTTCCCAAAGAAGACATAATTTAGTAGACCTTTCTGTAAAAGCAATTTATGGCTGACTTCTATTGATTTTGGTTATGTTACTGACAGCCAATAACACGTGTTATTTAGCTTCCAGCAGTCTGTAAACAATCTGTCATCTGTTGTAGGTTTATTTTTGATTCTCTCCGCATGTAATGCGACCTGTCTTCTCTTTAAGGCAGGCCTGTTCTTTTCAGCATAGTTACAATGTTATGTACTTTTTGAACAGGTCGAGTAAACGACAAAGATGTGGAGAGAGGGGAAAATCAATGGTTCTCAAGCAGACAGTAGATTGCGTGGCGCAATGCTTTAAAATTGAGCCACCTTTTGAAAACACATTCTTTGTTGCTGTCGCAAGCCCACTGGAAACTCGCTGCTTCAGAAAGAGGCAGCGACTCGCCCGTCAAACTGCTTTTCTCTTGTGGCTCTTTTCCAGCTGGCTTCAGTAAACCCGTAATGTCATTGTTAAAGAAAGAAGATTTAGTTTTTTTTTTTTTTTCTTTCTTTTTTTTTTTTGATGGGTTTGGAATCTGACTTGTGAAGGTCAGCAGATAAAAGGGGAATCAAGACAATACTTCTTGACAGAGGCAGTAACGCCTGTAGAAAGCATCACCCAACCCCCAGTGCTGCCGCTGCCGCATCCGAACACTTCATAGAGTGTGCGCTGAGGTGTGTGGGTGGCCGCTCGCTCTGCCTGTCCATGGGTGGCACAGTAAAGTTGCTTTAACCGCTTGTTCCCCAAACAGGAAGTGTGTTCTGAGGAAGTGATTCAGGTATAGTCAAGAGTTTTGTTTATGTTTAATTTCCATTTTTTCCGCTTTAGTTTATGGGAGTATTTTAAGTCTATGACCCCATTATATGATTCAGTTATTCATTTTAGAATGTTTGATGGGTAAAAAGCTTTGGGGAAAAAATGGTGTCATGATGGTGTGTTAATTCTCTTCATGTTTAATCAGTCAAAATGTCTCTATCTGAATTTTATTCAGCTACAGCCAGTGCTTGAAGTTGGCTGGTATGCGCCGGTATGCAGAACCATCACTTTTCTATTTTTACCTTTAGCGTACCACCGGTTTTCCTTGCGTACACGCACTTCCGACATGTTGCATGTACGGAAGCCAGCTGCACCCTCCCTTCTTCAGGGATGCATTTTGAACCGAGCATCTGGAGTACCGGCCCTTTTATTTTTCCACTTAAAGCACTGGTTACAGGAATCGCTGGATGTATTTGTCCATATTAGGATTTCCTGGAACTACTCATGAGTCTCACTTGTGGACTTTCTGGGCAAGGGCACCTCTGGCATTGAATATGAATGAATCATAAATTACATGTGAGTTTAGATATTTGAAGTAAACATATGATAATCTATATATGTTTTTATCTGAATGAGCACACTTTTGGACTAAAAGCACCAATGGATGTAAATATAATAAAACACAGAAAGGCGTCAACATTTAACAGCTTAATGTAACATTTACTGTTTCAGAACAAGCAAAACAATGACAACTTTGAACTTACTCTCTGTACAGTTGCCAAATCTGCAAGATAACAGAGGTGGAGGTGGGTGAAGAGGTTGGTGGTTTTTAGGGCTGGGACACAATACATCGAATCTCGATTCGTGATACGAAGAATCTAGAGCGATTCTGATATTTTCCAATGTATCGCAATTCTCTTTCAAATCGATTCTGAGCTTAGTTTTTAAACAGCAGATGGCACTACTATACGTGCTTTAGAAACACTCGTAAACTGCCTGCTTCCAGTTCCTTTACACACACCACTTAAACCTAAAATAATCATTCATAAAGTTCGAAATGGTTGATCGAATTACAAATCTCGCATCATAAAAGCATTCTGAACCGAGGTGCAAGTATATTTAACCACTTACAAGCCGAACACACTATTGCTGTCCAGCAGTCTTCTTCGTGAGTGTTTGAAGCCCAGAACACACCAAGCCCACGACTAAATATTCTCAGTGTGTTCCGCACCGTCGGCTCGTCGGTCAGGCGAGCCATCTGATCATTCTGATTGGCTGTTCAGGTACTGCCACCTGTTGGTGTGGAAAGGCATTTCTTCTTGCACAGGCGCAGAAGGGATGTGCTACTTGGCCGTCGGGTGTCGAGTGTCGGTTTGGTGTGTCAGGGAAACTTTGGATCCAGACGCTGCCGACGTGATCCAACCCCACAGTCTGCTTTCATCCCCACTAGTTCGTCGATGTCGGCTTGGTGTGTTCCGGGCTTGAGAGTGTGCGGTTAAAAACTAGCCTAGAGCACCATCTGCTGTTAAAACTAAGCTCAGAATCTATTAGAGAGAGAAAATATCAGGATCGATCCATATTCATTGTTTCGATTGAGAATCGATGTATTGTCCCAGCCCTAGTGGTTTTGCCCCCTTTTTCACTCAATGTTGATCCACAAGTCCTGCAGACAGGGCTTTTTAACGAGTCATTTTTGGCTAATCTAAAAAACTTCCACATTAGCGAGCGAACTTTCTTGGGAGTGTCTCGTCTGTCATATCTGACCACATGCTTTTACGCAGCAGTAGCAGCTGCGCGCTGTGTCTGCTTGTGTTTTATGACAGATGGCAATCAGCGCTAATGTGCAATACCGACACCTACTGTACATTGGGATGTCAACCAGATACTGGCGCTTGATTATTTACATGCCATATTATCATACGCGAAACTATTATGGTTATCGGCAATGCGACACCCCTAATTAACTCAATAACGATATTTGATTTTTAAAATATCACAGTTATCATCAATACCAGGATATCAAGACACCCCTTGTTCAAACCTGAGGTTTCTTTTGGTTAAAGTCATGGTGTTCATTTTGTCTTTAATTGGTGAATGCCTATCTTTTTTTAATTTTTTATTTTTTTAAGTGTGATGATTGTTTTCTGAGGCCGTTATCATTCACATCATTAACAAACAGCTGCAGGAAAGTGGTGGCAACTCCTGCCATTTTTCATTTCAGACAGTCCCTCTTTGCACATAAAACAGCCTTGTTACTTGCAGTAATTCAGCTACTTTTTTTGTTGCCGTTTGCTTTTCTAAGAGGCAACGAGTTGGAGCTCGTTAACTAAGGTTTGTTCAATCATGGTCTAATGAGAACTCGATTGTATCACAAAGGCTGGAGGTAGGGTTAGATTAATGATTTCTTTTCATCTTCTCTTTGCATTTACTTATTTTTGTTCACTGACTTGTGTAAACCAAGAAAGGCTAATTTTGCCTTATGATGAGCAAAATAACACATTTTCTCTCTAACACTTCCAAAGAATGTTCTTGATTTTCACACATTTTCTTTATCAGATATATCTGACATCTGTCTCTCTGTTCTCTCTCTCTCTCCCTTTCTTTCTTTCTTGTAAATTAAACCACAACTGTCTGTATAATTTCAGTCTGTCTTAATAGGGGCAACTATTTTTTTCACACAACAATTATTCTGTCATCATTTACTCATGCTCATGTTGTTTTAATGACTTTCTTTTTTTGCAGGGATCACAAAAAGTGAAATTCTGTATAATGATGCTTACAATGAAAGCATATGGATTGGACAAAAACACTGTATAGTATACAGTACTCTGTATGACTTGTTTTATAAATATTCTGAAGGCATATAATAGCTTTGTGTAAGGAAAGGCCACTTGCAATCATTGTTTAATTTGCTTTTAGATGCACCATGTGAAGACATGTCTTTTAAAATTTCACTTCAAAGATGCACAGAGCTGAATAGTTTCAAAGACTGTGAAATCCAAGAGGGTTTACTCATATTACTATGAATGGGAGAAAATGCAAAATAGCGTAAAAGAGTGAATTAATAATTGTAATCTCGTCACTGTCATTAGAAGCTCAGGTTTCCATAGAAATGGTTAGTATTCTGAAGATGCGGCCACGTAAGCAAAATTTCAGCAAATTTTTGTGAACAAAAATGGTTCATTGTCTATTGTCAAAAGTATGAAACACAGCTTACAAAGATGTCACTGAGCAAGAAGCTTTCTGTTGGTCAGCGTGTCAAACCGCATGAACTTAAACCCTTTGCGAAATTTCTGTTGGGAAATCTTTTGCCCTCACGAAATTCCTGATCGCTTGAATTTCCATTAAAATTATCAGATTTCGGCCAAGAAAATTCATAGAACAGTATATGTGACTGCACCTTGAGACACACATTTGGGATTGAATATGTTGTATTGGCTGGACCGACCTGAAATATATGCTTTTATGTTTAAACAAAATATGTTTAAAATATGTTATTTAAATGTGAGTTTCACAAGTAGTTTTTTGAGATTTCGATATTTCCCCATTTAAATAGGAAGTAGTTGGTCTTGCATGCCCGAAATGGTTGGCTGGAGATGTTGTGAATATGGCCACCAAGTGAACTGACTTTCTTTGAAGGGAACTTGTGACTTGTGAAAGTATCATGTGATTGATAACAGTAAAGGCCCTTTCACACCAACAATGACAACGATAAAGATATAGTTCTAAAAATCATTCTAAATATAAAAGAATCCACACCATAATAAGCACTGTCCACACCACAGCTATAACAATAACGATATAAAGAAACAATATCGTTGGGATCACTTTCAAAACAATTTTTTTCCAACTGTTGAACGATAAAAAACTGACAGCCAATCAGAATCCGTTCTAATTTACAGAAAAAGCCACCACTGTTTGACAATTCAAACCCCCGTTTCAAGGATACTTTAAAGAAAACAGATATATGGAAAACAATCGGTCATACCCTCGGTATAAATGGTGAGAAGTATTAACGATGAGATCATTATGCCAGGCTAGCAAATAGTGTAACAAAATTAGTTAGTTTCGCTAGTTTCGACAACATTGTCTTGCTTCCTTTGAGGTTGTAGTGAAAAAGACTAGGCGTTGTTTTTATTCCACTATATTTACTAAATTCACAGTTAGATTAGATCGATTACACTAGCTATTCACTCGAAACAGCATGCTGAGGACATCTGCTGGTTAAAGCCACGTACAGCAACAAAAACAGCAAAAACGTTGTACACACTGAAACTGCAGCGCGTGACGTTAAAGGTAACGTTAAAGTCTGTTTCATTCGGCAAGTTTTCACCTTCGTTCACTCACGAAGATACGGAAATATTTTATCATCAAAGCGCAGCTCATCCTCTGGATCCTCCAAAAGTATCTCCACCATCAAACGTCGCTGCTCTTTGTCTTGTATAATTAATAAATGTAACGACATTCTCGAAAGGGCTTTTGTACTGTGATTTTTACTGCTGGATTTCAAAAAGGTTTGAAGTTAGGACACCAGTGGGGTTGTCCTAAAGTTAAGACAGCTTTTAGGATTTTTTATTGAGTTAGGATGCTTCTGTAATACCCGTTTCCTATCCATAGTTAAGATAAGATTATGCACTTAAGAAATGTCATTCTGTAATAGCGTTTGTCCTAAACGAGGTCTTAACTGAAATTGCCATGGTTACCAAACAGATAAGATAGGATTCTAAAGTTAAGATCTTTCTGTAATACGCCCCCTGGACTCCACAGTTTCCTTAAAATTTCTCTAACTAGTAAGCAGGCACTCAATTTGGAGGTTAGTCATTTTAGGTGACATATATCTCACCATTTGGTGTCTGAACACATTTACGCACTCGCACGGCGTAAAAAGCTCATTTTCCTCTGCTGGATTTTGCACAAATAACCTTATAGAACAGAACACGGCCAGCAGGAAGGAACCTTGAATATGTCATTATACTTTCTCACTTGATGAGCTCCACTGTATGCAACTGATCACACTTATTTAAAAAAAAAAAAATAAAATATATATATATATATATATATATATATATATATATACCACAAAATATTTCTTTTGCTACACGGCTACACAAGTTCTGCTCAGTCTATTATAATATGACCAGCCTCAAGCTTCTTTTAAAAGGGCCTTGTGTCTGATCAAAGACAAACAAAAGTAACAGGAGAGTGTAATGTTCCAGCTCATTTCGGAGTTTTCTAATTCTGCCGGGTGCTGTTTCTAGTGGGGGGAGGTAGAGCCGATCCCCTTCTGCTAATGAAAATGCACTGAAGCAGGTTAAATGCATGGAGCAGGAGCCAAAGGCTGCTCTGATTGTATTGCAGGCAGTGCTGTGGCAGCGTGTCTGTCTCCCTGCTCATTTGCATCTGATGGACTTAATAGGAGTTTGTCTCCAGAATGCAGATGAATGCACAAACAAAGGGCTGGAATGGAACCGATTCCACCCACCCCGCTGAGTCTTTCTGCCTCACTGTTTTTTTTTTCTCCTCCTCTTTTTTTACTGTTTCAAACGATCCGAGTTTGTCCAATCTCACAGCCACTCTCCGTTATTAAAACCGTACGCTCCTTAGACAGGAACGACGATCGGAATTAGCTGTTATTGACTATTTTGTGTGTGTGTGTGTGTGTGTGCATGGCTAAAGTGGTGCTAGTTAATTATGTCTGGCCCTTAATTATATACAGATGCAACATTGAGAACTGCACGCTATCCTGTAACCCGGCCAGGTGTGTGTGTGTGTGTGTGTGTGTGTGTGCTACTGTTTATAGCGGGAGGGAGCGGGAGGAAGGACTAACCAAAGTGTTTATGATTCTCTGCAGTTGCTACATAGATTCATTTTCTGCATGAGAGCACATGGGTAGGATGAGAACGTTTTACAAGAGTTTCCTAATGAACAGTGCCTCCACCGCACAATGCACAATGTGTCTAAACAATCTCGCAGGAACATTTGTGCGCTTTGTGCTGAGGGCTTTGGTTTTTAATGTTCGGAGGGGAGATATTTTGTCATTTTTTTCATTTGCTTGTTGAAATATCTGCATACAGGAAAACTTCTAGGAAGTTTGTTTTAGTTTAGTTCTTATTATAGATTCATCCATTTGATGAACACAGACGAAAATCGCAGTACTCAGAAGTTGCACATTCATTTCTCTGGAGACTAAATAGAGTTTGCAGCTACGTTTCATTCAAGCATCAACTTTGTTTCAGATGTTTCTCATAAAAATGCTTAGGACAGTGGTTCTCAAACTCTGAGATGTGGGGTGCCCTCAGGTGGTAAGCAGCATGACTCAAAATGTGCTCTACAGTTCAGAAGTTTGGGTCAGTAAGATTTATTTTTAGAAAGAAATGAATACTCTTATTCAGCAATTTGCATTAAATTGAACAAAAGTGATGGTAAAGACATTATAATGGTACAAAAGAATTCTGTTTCAAATAAATTCTTTTCTTTTGACTTTCCTATTCTTCAAAAAAATCCTGAAGAAAAGAATCTATCATGGTTTCCACAAAATATTAAGCAGCACATCTGTTTTCAACATTGATAATAAAAGGAAATGTTTCTTTTTAGCACCAAATCATCATATTAGAATGATTTCTGAAGGATCATGTGACACTGAAGACTGGATTAATGATGCTGAAAACGTTCCATCACAGGAAAAAAAAAAAAAAATCATATTTTAATATATATTCAAAGTTATTTAAAATTGTAATAATATTTTTAAAATGTATATTTAATCAAATCAGTGCAGTCTTGGTGAGCATAAGAGACTTCTTTCAAAAACATTAAAAAATCTTAGCGACCCCAAAATTTTGAACTCATATACATTTTGGAGTGTAATTTTTTTCAAATTGTCATTTAACCTCCACCTCTTTTTTAAAAATATTTAAAATACTTGCCGCGGTGGGCAAGTGATGAAACCGGTGTTGCGACTGAACCCCGGTAACACAGACTACCGTAGCAAGCCTAGTTCAAATAAACTATCAAATGCAAGTAATCATATGGTTTTATAGAACAACAATGTTTATATTATGTATATTATTTAATGTATTTTAACAATCAACTTATGTACATTATGTATTATAACAAATGCCTGTAGATGGCGCTAATGGCCTGGTGTTGTTACACTTTACAGCAGATTAAATCCTTGTTTAATATTGGCCAAACGGCATTTATTTCAAATGTTCACTTAATCTTTAATAATTGGCAACTTTTTTAAAATAGAAATGCTACAGCCACTGTAATTTCTTAAACAAGAATATGTGGACATCAAAACATCCAGCAAGAGTGAGAGCTTAAACTTGAAATTGATGAAATTCATGTATTCTCCTGTGTTGGCGTAGGTTTATAAATGATTTACCTTACAAATCTGATAAAATGGTGCACATTGCATTCCCAGCTGAAAGTTATAAGCAACCCAAACTCACAGCATATGCAGAGATGGAGTTTGAGACGCGCTCCACGCATGTAAAGGATAACAGTTCATGTGGAGCAGCGTTTACTTAGAACGGAGAGGCTCTGAGACGCACGTATCCTACGCACATGTAAATAATTAAAGCACATATTTTAAACCCGCAGGGCATATATTTATTTAACTGAATCACAGCCTTTGTGAATTCACAATAGCACTATGCTATAGTATATGGGTTTAATACATTGTGCAGCCTTAGAAAATGGTCTAATAAAGCAGTTCATGGATTCTCGTCCGTGGAAAGTGCCACTTCTGGTATTTTACCGCTTATTCGACATGGGTAAATTGCAATCAAAGATTTTCTAAAAATCAAGTACTCGAGGAATTATGACAGCCCTAATATATTTATACACCTATAAAGTTATAGCAAAAAGTTTTAACTAGGACTAAACTGCACCAAAAGTTACTATTGTGGCATGTTTGTATTGATGCTCTGATATATATCTCTTCTACAGATCTGCACATCATAAGACTGATGTCTACTGAGTCTCACAGTAACATGATTTATCTGAACTACAAGAATATAGTTTAATTAAAAATGTTCTTAAGCCTTTGTTGAAGTTGATGACTAGGTTGTAGAAACAAAGTCCTGTCGAATATGTTTCATGGAAATTTGTCACATTACTGAAGTTCAATGGGTTGTAAATGTTATTTCATGTTGACTTCAATGTTAATAGCACAACTCGTATCTTAGAAGTTGATGAGAAATGTTTAAGCTCTTATTGAAATCTCTTTGATGTTCTTGTTTGATTGCAGACTTTTGTATCTTGGCAAACCTGAGCACAGTTTGTGACATTTTTAAGAAATACTCAAGGAGGTACATGTGAAATTACTCAGATATTTTTCTCTGTAGAAAAATCTGAGCAGCTGGAGACTATTTGTTCTCTATCCAGTCTCATACTGTAGCTGTCTAGGAGAAACAACAGAGATATAAAAATTCTCAAATTCGAGATTTTCTTCTAATGCATAATTTGTTACTTTAGAAGTATCTACATTGTAAAAGCCTTGAAACTTTTAGGTTTCCCCATATCCAGACTACCCCACCTAATCAAAACTTCATAAGTGAGAGTGTTTTATCTGTAGAACAGCTCTGCTCTGAATGCTTCGAGGGAACCAGGTAAGAGAGATATAAAAAGCCGGCAGTGATTTTCCTCCGAATGCGGTTCTGACAGTTTTCAGCAGGCTTTGGAGCTGTTTGTTTGGTCAAAGCCAGTGGAGAACGAGATGATTATTCGTTTTAATGGAGGCTGATTAAATATTTAGAACATTTAATTAGAAATACAGCTCTGTTATTGAGAGTGTCTCGATTATAGCACAATGTTTTTGAAGAGTCCTTCATTAGAGGGTCCTTTGAGCGTTCACAGGGTTCACTGGGTCTCGTTCTGACGTACGATCTGACGTTCAGGGCATCACCTTTCCAGTGCATAGAGCAGCCAGCAGTGATGAGCCTGACAGGAAAGAAGGGATTTATTAATGAGGTGCAGTGATGTGGGGACCGTGACCCAAGCTAAGAAAACCTTCCACCCAGGACAACGCCAGGAGAACTAACATGCCCTCCCCCCCGCCGCCGCTGTCAGCTGCCAACCAGCGGGAGTGTGATCATGTCACACTGACGAGTCGTTGACTGACAGTTGTGCTGCGGTCTCCCTATTTCTCCATCTCCTCATTAAAACAGAAATGAGTGGGAGCAATCACTGTCACTCATGTGGCAAAGCTACATGGGCATTAATAAACACTGAGAATTGTGGGGAAATAACCCGTTGCAGTAATCTGAGCTGTAGCTTCAGCGTGGAGAGTTTTTGAACCTTGCCTCTTGCCATCACTCTACGCTATGTAATGATGGCCAGATGCTGATCGTGAGCGTGTGTATGAATGTTTTGGTGTGTGCGTCCTGGAGATCTGATGTTTGCAGGACTGAACATGTTTGCAGGGTGGCAGCGGAAAACCACACTGATCCGTTCAAGCCCACTGCAGGATACACAGAACAGATGTGAATTGTCATTCGCTTTGCACAGTGCATGAGCTGCTCTCCAGTGAGTTTCTTACGTCATGATGGTGATCACACAGGGAAAATGTGCACCAGAACCCAGCTGTAGCGCATACGCAGAGTTGTGGAGTAAGTTAGACTACTGAAGGGATTACTTAATTGTATTATCTTTTTTGTTTTTCTATTTCTGGTTAGTGGTTCATGGTTATTTGATTTACCACAATTATTTCAGATAATTGTGAATATGAAAAGGGGAGACATATACGGTTGCATGAAAAAGTATGGGAACCACTTGCAGAATCTGTTAAAATGTGAATAATTCTAACAAAATAAGAGAGATCATACAAAATGCATGTTATCTTTTATTTAGTACTGTCCTGAGTAAGATATTTTACATAAAAGATGTTTACATATACTCCACAAATAGCTGAATTTATTAAAATAACCCAGTTCAAAAGTTTGGGAACCATTGGTTCTTAATACTGTGTGTGGTTATCTGGATGATCTACGGCTGTTTTTTTTGTTTTATGGTAGTTGTTCATGAGTCCCTTGTTCGTCCTGAGCAGTTAAACTGAGCTCTGTTCTTCAGAAAAGGTCCTGCAGATTCTTCAGTTTTCAAGGATTTTTTGCATATTTGAACCCTTTCCAGCAGTGACTGCATGATTCTGAGATCCATCTTTTCACACTGAGGACAACTGAAGGACTCAAACACAACTATTAAAAAAGGTTCAAACATTCACTGATGCTCCAGAATGAAACATGATGCATTAAGAGCCGGGGGTGAACGAGTAATAAATCATCGTTCTGCCGTCTTAGTCTCTGTGAACTTATTTCTGAAACGCGTCACAAAAATGAACCGAATCTCAGCGAATACTGTGAAAAAAAATTGGTCAAAAACAACAGAAAGACTAATAAAAGTATTAAACATCTTTTCAGCTAAATAAATATCTATATTATATAATATGATACATTATGTAGATAATATATCAGAAGTGTGCAGGAGCGTTTGAACAGTGATGAGTGAAAAGGTGGATTTAAGAACAGTAGAAAATTACAAATATATTTTCTGTTTGATCTTCTAATAAAATCCACTTATGATCAGTAAAAAGTCATTTTATACACTCAGACTTTTGAAATGAATTTTGCACAGCAAATATTAGTAAAAGAATTTTAAATTGTCATGTCAGCATTTGGCTTCATGCTCATCTATAATTCTATAAACCCGATTGCAAAAAAGTTGGGACACTGTACAAATTGTGAAAAAAAAAGGAATGCAATAATTTATAAATCTCATAAACTTATATTTTATTCACAATAGAATATAGAAAACATATCAAATGTTGAAAGTGAGACATTTTGAAATATCATGCCAAATATTGGCTCATTTTGGATTTCATGAGAGCTACACATTCCAAAAAAGTTAGGACAGGTAGCAATAAGAGGCCGGAAAAGTTCAATGTACATATAAGGAACAGCTGGAGGACCAATTTGCAAGTTATTAGGTCAATTGGCAACATGATTGGGTATAAAAAGAGCCTCTCAGAGTGGCAGTTTCTCTCAGAAGTCAAGATGGGCAGAGGATCACCAATTCCCCCAATGCTGCGGCCAAAAATAGTGGAGCAATATCAGAAAGGAGTTTCTCAGAGAAAAATTGCAAAGAGTTTGAAGTTATCATCTTCTACAGTGCATAATATCATCCAAAGATTCAGAGAATCTGGAACAATCTCTGTGCGTAAGGGTCAAGGCCGGAAAACCATACTGGATGCCCGTGATCTTCGGGCCCTTAGACGGCACTGCATCACATACAGGAATGCTACTGTAATGGAAATCACAACATGGGCTCAGGAATACTTCCAGAAAACATTGTCGATGAACACAATCCACCGTGCCATTCGCTGTTGCCGGCTAAAAGGTCAAAAAAGAAGCCATATCTAAACATGATTCAGAAGTGCAGGTGTTTTCTCTGGGCCAAGGCTCATTTAAAATGGACTGTGGCAAAGTGGAAAACTGTTTTGTGGTCAGACGAATCAAAATTTGAAGTTCTTTTTTAAAAACTGGGACGCCATGTCATCCGGACTAAAGAGGACAAGGACAACCCAAGTTGTTATCAGCGCTCAGTTCAGAAGCCTGCATCTCTGATGGTATGGGGTTGCATGAGTGCGTGTGGCATGCAGCTTACACATCTGGAAAGGCACCATCAATGCTGAAAGGTATATCCAAGTTCTAGAACAACATATGCTCCCATCCTCTTTCAGGGAAGACCTTGCATTTTCCAACATGACAATGCCAGACCACATACTGCATCAATTACAACATCATGGCTGCGTAGAAGAAGGATTCGGGTACTGAAATGGCGAGCCTGCAGTCCAGATCTTTCACCCATAGAAAACATTTGGCGCATCATAAAGAGGAAGATGCGACAAAGAAGACCTAAGACAGTTGAACAACTAGAAGCCTGTATTAGACAAGAATGGGACAACATTCCTATTCCTAAACTTGAGCAACTTGTCTGCTCAGTCCCCAGACGTTTGCAGACTGTTATAAAAAGAAGAGAGGATGCCACACAGTGGTAAACATGGCCTTGTCCCAACTTTTGAGTTTTGTTTCATGTGTTGATGCCATGAAGTTTAAAATCAACTTATTTTTTCCTTAAAATGATACATTTTCTCAGTTTAAACATTTGATATGTCATCTATGTTGTATTCTGAATAAAATATTGAAATTTGAAACTTCCACATCACTGCATTCCTTTTTTATTCACAATTTGTACAGTGTCCCAACTTTTTTGGAATTGGGTTTGTATTTCTAGCTCTTTCATGCACCTATTATAAGATGCAATTTTTATGATAATTTCTTCTAAGCAAAACAAGCTTGTTTAAAACAAGTGAAAAAATCTGCCATTTTTAAAAGTAACCCTCCCAACCCTGTGTATACAACAGCATCTGATTGCTAATTTAGCATCCAAAGCGTATCTTTTGATCACCTTTTGTCCATCTGCACAATTAAGAATGAGTCTGCTGGGTTTCTTTGCTCCCACTGAGTGCCATCGGCAGAGCAAACTGGCAATGTGGACGGCATACAAATACTGCCACACATAACTTGTGTTGTAATTAACCAGCAAGACACACGTGGGGTACATACTCATCTCTCTTCCTGCTGGACGCCTCTTGTACACGCAGGTCACTATCAGAAGGGGTAAACAGGGGTTGTGGCGGGTCTGCCAGTGAAGCATTGTGGGAAATCATGTTAGCATTGCCACCCCCCCCCCCCCCCCCCCCCCTCCCTCTCCCATCACAGAAGGAACACTGGAATAGATCAGCCGCGCAGTGGATGCATGCTAATTAGAATTCTAGATTCAATTAAATAGCTCGGCTGATAAGCCATGGACAAGTGCCACATGCTGGGGAGACGTGCTCTCTCGTACTCTCGCGTTCCTCTGTTATTATGTCCCAGTCTGGATCTTTTAACAGAATTTTAAGAGACCGCTGCCCGTTGAGAACGCAGATCTGTCTCATGTAAGGAAGGAATTGAGAATATGATAATTGTCTCCGTTTTAAGTGCTTTGGTCCACGGGGGCTGCATGTGCTGGATAAATGAAGCTGTAAAAGGGAAATTGTGGGATAATCAGAACTTCTCTTTGGTTCTAGTTCATCAGCGAACACATCCTGAAGCTTGCCTGTACATTCAGGCTTGAAAAATATTAATGAACTTGCTCAGAAACACAGAGAATTGAACTTTCTGAAAGCACAGCTACACTTTTTTTTTTTTTTTTTTATAAAGATAGGCCAATTTCATTATTTTTTATTTTAAGGCAAGACACTACAGGCAAAAATATTTTATGAACTGGCCAATTTTGAGATTTTGGGCTATTTGGATTTTCATAATGTGTTGTGGAAAGAAAACATCCAAAATACACTTATTATTATACTTCATCTATTTGCGTCTGCAGATTTAATTTATAATATATATATATGGCCCAGGTAAAGTCTTTATCCCCTTGTACTTTTTTATCCGCCCGAGATAATGAAACCATCTGCGTTCGATTTAGAGGCTGTTCACATGTCGCGCCTAAAAACGCGTGAAAAACACACCTAGATCAATATCCTGAAACAACTCCTATGTAATTTTGAGGTTTTTATTTTTTTCATAAAAATGTAATATTTCATATGCATACAAATGGTGTAGTTGAGGAATTTTGCGGTAAATGGAAAAAAAAGTAGCCTACTTAAATATATATATTCATTTTCTCAAAATGATTTTTTTCTTATCATGCTAAACCAGAAATTTCTACTTCAGCAGCACTACCTTTGACTCTAATATGTCAACAAAATGAAACAAGAATTTTGAACCTGGATTTTTGTTCTGGTAATGTATGTAAATGTATGTGCATTTTTAATTAGATAATGCAGTTATCAAACTTTTTTGGTCACGCCCTGCTTTAAACCTTAAAAAAATCTGCAATGAACAAAACCTGCAATAGTTTCAGTTTGTAATTCCATTGAATCATTGAAGAATATGAAGGCAGCTAGCGCCAAACGCTATTCATGCACTTGAACGAGATCTACTGAGATAATGCATCATTTGCAAATTTAAACATTTATGAAACTTTTTACCCTTCATTTATGGCGTATTTCCTAAATTAGGCATTCAGTGTGGATTTAGCATATCAGAAACAGCAAACTGTTTCTCTCTATTTGACTTCCTGGGTCCTGTGTGTCACTTTCTGTGGTAAATGTGCGCTTTTGATCGTTCTTAAGCGAAGGTGTTGTGTCAGATTGAGCGTCTTGCACTCTCTTCATGTGAGAATCGCTTAACATAATATTTTAATCGCAAATGCACGTTCAAGCTGATGCAACCCGAATCTCGAGTTTTAGCATTAAAGCCGCTTGTCGGACCAAGGCTGAGGTCTGTGGTCTTTTCGGAAGGGGCTGGGGGTGGAAGGGGGCAAGTCTTTAGCTTGGGCTGACAGCAATCTGTTAATTAAACATCCTAATGGATGTAATTGCAACCATTCATGGACCCAGCTGCTGTTGTAATGCTAGCTTTGCCATGGCTGCCAGGATTCAGCTGTCTAGGAGGTGAGAGCTCTTGACTGCTTGGCAGGCGGGGGGTCCGCGTTTGACTCCTGCTGCAGGCTGATAGCAGCTGCTTTGAGCCGGTCACCTATCTGCCTTGCTTCACCTTCACCTCCGCAGTATGGAGAGCAAAAGGGAGCAGTCTTCTGGAGCCAAAGTTTGTGTGTATTCGAACGTGTGAATTGACGCTTTCCAAGCTGCTCACAACGCCGAAGCAGGTGCACCCAAACAAAAAGCACAACACAAACATTGGCAGGTTGGTATTTTTTTCACATCCTCAATAATAGCGCTGGATTCATCCCCAGTCCAAATGTCCTGCTGGCAGCAACAGGATGCTAATTAGGATTTTGGCACTGTTTGACCCAAAATGGATGTGTTGGATCCAGTCTAATCCCCTGCACAGTTCAAGCTGACCTTAAAATCCTGCATATATCAAATGATTTCCAGGGTTGTTCAGGCTGATAAGACATTCTGAGTGGCGTCCAAAACCTCAGCGAGAAAGGACTCGTATCCATATCAACATTTAAGTGCCTTGTGTAATTACGTAATGAGAATATTTCTAGTGTGTAAATATATTTATTTATTTATATATATAATGCTCAGTGTTTTAGTTTTGAGATATCTGGACCAGCTGAAGGGACCCAACCGAATGTTCATTATTGGATCTGAAGCCCAAGCACACGTGTTGGTTTGCCAGATGGATTTTTGTGGATGAAGTGTTGTGTGGGGGCGTAATTGGATGTTGTTTAAGGAAAGTGGTGACAGTGGAAATGAAGGAAGGAGTGAAGCTGAGAAATATTCATGTTGTCTCTGGGATCATGCTGGGTTGCTTATGGAACAGCCAGCCATTGCTAATTGTAATGCTAAAGAGTTATCTCGGATTCAGTTACTTTACTTTTCTACTACTTATGCAAAGCAATTTAGTGGAATATAAGCTATTGACCGCATTTATGACATGCTTGTGTGTGCCAATTCATGTCAGAACCATACAAAGATGATGAACCTCATAAAGGACAACAGAAAGGCACCGTTTAAGAAAAATGTCCATATATGTTATCATTATTTTAAAGAACTTTTGATTCTTGATCTGAATCAATTAATTTACTTTTTGTCTTGTCACTTGTGTAAAGTTAATTAATTTGGTTGATGTAAATGAAAATGACTTTCTGTTGGTTTAATTTAAACTACTTTTAGTTATAACGTGTCAACTTGAATTGTCTCTCCATACAAGAATTCAAAGAGTAAATGTTTAGCGGGAGTGAGTTACTACACGTTGTAGGCAATGGCTAAAGGCTGCAAAGAATCGTAAATATGAAGATAACGCCGCGACGGAAAATCTAAAAAAAAAAACTTGTAGTCAACTTCAAACTAGATGACCATGAACACAATGTTTAAAAACTGAAACTGCAGTTCTGTCAATTCCGTCCAACGCCCCGAAGCAAATGCTGTCACGTACAGGTAAGAAAGCTGTTGCCATAATGTTCCAATGCTGTTTAAACAGTAGGCATAGTACAATACAATTTTCAGTGATAATTTAAACCTACCCTTAAAATAACTGTTCAGTTAATAACCCTCTGTCAATCTGACTGTCTGTGGATGTAAAAGCCCTGGAGCTGTCACAAATAAACTGACAAACAAACATGAATTTTTCGGATAGAAAAATATCCATATTTAAACCTTGATAAACTATAATCACTAGCTTTCGGTAACGGCCATATGCGAATCTAGTTCCGGCGGAAGAGTTACCTCCAACCCGACACATAACATATTGACGAACGCGGAAGCGCAGAGAATAGGGCAAAACAAAACACCAGTCACAAATTAGTCTAAAATGAGAATTTTTAAAGAGGAATGTTGGAGAAGCTTGAGGGCATATGACCTATTTCTCAACAGCATTCTGTATGGGATTTGACTGTTTGATTAATAGATTAAGTATTTCAATCACTATTTGGATCTCTTATACAGACTTCTGTGGGTTTCTCAGACTAGTCAGTTCCAAAATTTCAGTTTAAACGTTACAGAAATTAGTTGTGGCAGAAATCCCTAATCCTGAAGATTGAAATATTTATCCTGCAGAAAATGCTCTGTTTAGTTTCTTCTCTTCCATGGTCATGCCAGTTCAATACAAATTTGTAACGTACGTGGCGGGTAACAATTGTGCAGACTTTAATAGCTGAATAATCACAGGCAGAAACCTGAGATAAAGAGGTGAAGGCTTCAATGATTCTTCTGCTCATTTCACTCTGGAGGACCAATGAAGAGGCCCATTACCTGTTCATCCAAACTCATTTGAGCCTCCAAAACCAAGGTCATGTTTACAGCATGGAGTTTTTTAATACCTTAGATTGTGTTTTACACTCAACTGAGTTAATGGCCATTATTACGCGGTTGGTTAGTTTGAACGTAGTAGTGTTTGGTATTGCCGTGACATGAAACATGTTGCTCATTTCATATTCATGAGGCAAACCAAATTGGCGCTTATGAAAATGCTAATTATACAGCTTGCATTTTGCACAAAGAAAACTTTTTCTGATGAAACTTTGCACATCTGCATAATTCCATAAGAACAGGCTTCGTAACAAGATCAACGTTCAGCTGATTCGTACAAGACCCTCAAAAATAACATAAACGAATAATTATGTGTTTAAAGACTGCCGCAGCCGGAGCAATATTACACTGCAGAGCAATCATTATGCAAATCTGAGATAATAAAATTAAAGGCGTATTGAATTTCTTGTCATGGGTGTGAAAGCACGTCCCTGTATCAAACTCTCCCGCCCATAACAACAGCCCGTCATATAACCTTCAGGTTGGAGTCAATAAGTAATTTCTCCAGGCCGAGGCGGTGAGTGTGTGTATGAGGTAATTAGGGTGTGTGTTTGTGTGTGTGTGTGTGTTGGGTCATTAAGGTGTTTGTGTGTGCGAAGTAATTGCGGTTCAGAGTTGCCACTGCTCTGATAATGGGGAAAGGGGGCGAGTGTGCAAACTCAGCGGCCCTGACAGGTGTGCAGCTGCTCTGATGAAGCTGTCAGACGTTACCGGGCTGCTGGGGTGTTTCCGGCACTCTCTTGGGAGGAGGAGGTGGTGGAGGCGGGGCAGACGGTGCTGACGGCAGGCCAGAGGGACACACGCTTGTTATTGATGCTGAGGCCGACTGTTGTCTACACAAAGCTCCACTCTACTCATCCGCAACACACCTGAGGTTTGAGTTGAAAAATGGAAGAGCACTCAGCAGGCTTTCAGGCAGAAACCTTTTTTTTTTTAATTTATTTTTTATATTTTTTATTACCTTTTTGTATATGTATGCGTGTAAGTGAACTGAAGATGGCTTTCTCAAGGTTAAGGTCAATTTTTGTTGGAAAAGCACTCAACAATACATTATTCTGTGGTGATAAGGCTAGTGGTTGGTTTGAAAAATGCTTTCATTGCTGGGACATATTCATTTTTTTATTTAGCCTTTTAATTTTGTCTAGGAAGTCTTTTGTGCCAAAGAGAGTCATCATTTGGGCAATGTGACCCTGGTAAGTCCACATAACATATAAGCACTCTTGTTCTATTATTTTGGGGAAAAAAATACAAACATGAGAAAAATGAATTGATTCACAACAACTGCTCATGTTTGTTACTGTCATTGTCATTGCTTTTTATTTGGAGACAATTGAATGCTCAGATATTGTGCCAAAACTTCCTCCAAACACTGTTTCTTTAAGCTTTAAAACTACTTTAAACTTCAAACTATTTCAAACTGAAAACCTCTGAAAACATATATTTACGTGTGCTTAATAGAGTAATTTCCCCTAATTGTACACAACCATCTGCTCATTTTGTTACTGTAAATACTGTAAATATATGCAAATTACCTCCATTATAATTGGATAATAATCATGTACTTCTATTCAAAAGTTTGGGGTCGGTAAGATTCTCAATGTTTTTGAAAAATGTCTCTGATATTCACTACGTCTGCATTTATTTGTTGAAAAATACATTAAAACTGTAATATTGTGAAAAAATATTACAATTTAAAGCGATTGATATTTTTGTCTTCTGTGTTACATGATCCTTCAGAAATTATTCTGATTTGGTGCTCAAGAAACATTTCTTATTATCAATGACAATGTTTTTTTTGTGTGTGGAAACTGTGATTCTTTGTTGAATAGATAGTTCAAAAGAACAGTATTTATTTGAAATTTTTGTAACAATGTAAACTGATGTCTTTACTGTATTGTTGTTCATCATTCATTGTTGTTGATAAATGGTCCGGATGGATTGGAGAGGAACGTTTTTGTGCATAGTATATCAAGCTCTATCAAATCCATCTCCTTGAAATGCCACATTTAAAAAGTACCACGAATATCATGCATTCAGCAGAACCTTGCCTCAATGAAAAATCAAAGAAAAAGACAAAACTGCTTTGATTGTCTCTGAATTGGATAACTACATCCCATAAATGACAGATGAAAGCTTAACTCTTTTGCTCAGAGCAGATCTTTAGGGAAAGGAAGTTAGAAATTAGAAAGTCAGAGAGTCCTGTGATTATTACGTCAACCCACGGCCGAAAGTCCTTTAGTAATACAGCCCATTAGACATCTGAACAGCTTCCTGGCTGGTCACTGGCTGAAATGGTCTATGACTGTCAGTGCTGTGGCATCAAAACCTGTGACATCAAAATTACTTAAACCAGCTACCACGTTACTATGGAAACAGAGTTCTTTATTTTGCCCATTATTGTAAATATTGTTTGTTTTAAGAGAAATGAACCAGCATCTTAAGCAAACTATAGCAACGACAGACACGGCACTCAGGGAGATCATATTCAATGTTTGCTTTTAGCCCAGTATAGGACACTCTAGGAGACTGAAAGCAAATACTTTGTTTTGATGGACAGGAAGTGAGCATGTGAGAGCTGCACAGAAAGAGGTGACACTGCTGGAAAGATCAGCTGGTGACTAGTGTATCATGCTGATGCTGAGTGCATTATTTGTGTGAACTTGGATTGATATTTCATCTAATTCAGGCATTTTTTTTTTTAAATGTGACTTTTAGTGTGTCCCAGTACTTTATATAAAATATTAAGCAGCACATCTGTTTTCAACTTCATTAATAATAATAAAATTCTTGAACAGCAAATAAGCATATTAGAATGATTTCTAAAAGATCATGTGACACTGAAGACTGGAGTAACGATGCTGAAAATTCATCTTTGCCATCACAAACATTTTAAAATATACTAAAATAGAAAACGGTTGTTTTAAATGGTAATAATATTAAGTATTGGGGAAAGTTACTTTTAAAAGTAATGCATTACAATATTGTTTTACTCCCCAAAAAAAGTAACTAATTGCATTACTTAGTTACTTTTTATGAAAAGTAATACATTACATTATTTTTGTGTTACTTTTTCCTCACCTGGGCTGGGCTTGCTTGTTTGTTTTTTAATAACAATAAAAAAAGTTTTATTTTTGACAAATGTTAAGGCCCTTTCACACCAAAAGTGAAATGAATAAGCCTCAGGCTGAAGGAAATGCATGTTCACATTTAGTCTACAACTACAATAACTAGGGATGCACCAATACCGATACCAGTATTGGAATCTGGCCCGATACCAAGCTCATGAGGCTGGCAGTGTCAGCCTCAGAGGTGTGGAATTACTTCAAAATTAACGATGACAACTCACACATTACCAACTGCATGCTTTCAATCACAATTCGTTATCGATTAGTGAAGACAGGATAGGCGGAATAGCGCTGAATGACACAGACCAGAAGCACTCTCTCTTTCTTGCACGCGATCCCAGTTCTCTCAGACAGCGCACGATCAGTTCTCCTCGCGCCTGAATGGTCAAATGCACACATAGTTGTCAAAATGTCTCATGTTAAATACAGTCGGTTATGGCTTAAGTCAACGTAAACATTTGGGTGAAAACAGGATATGTGTCAGTATCCATGGATTCGGTCTTAAAGGGACCGTAGCCTATGTTTGTCATTAATGTTAATAAAACAACAAAATATGTTAAATAAATGTATACATGGTAAATAAACCTACTGTATCTGAAAAACATGTTTTTAATTTGTATCTGTATAGTATTTGTTGTATTGTTTGTAATTTGTTTGTAAATTTATTTTTTATATAACAATAATTTATATAACAATATATATATATATATATTGGTAATTATGCCCTTTGAAGGTTATTGGACACTGTGAAATTTTTGTTCTTTAAGTTTGTGACAAGCACATAAAAATGACAACTTTTTTCATTAGAGTAATAATGAAGAAGCTGTCCTACATTCATTAGTCTCACTGTGTTGTGCTTGGAAAACTGCAACATCACCAAAAAAAAAAAAAAGAGAGAGAGAGAGAGAGAGAAATTAATAAATGTATAGGCATCGCTATCGGTATCGGCGAGTACTAGAAAAAAAGCATTGGTACTCGTACTCGGTCCTTAAAAAAATGGTATCGGTGCATCCCTAACAATAACCATCGTGTTTACACACAGTGCACACAACAACTCTGCACTTACCCTATTTCTCTCAACATGGGGACAGGAGAGCTGTCAGTCAATAAATGTGAAAACAAAGTGACTTGCATTACTTATTTGAAAAAGCAACTTAGATATTTTGTTGTAGATTGAAAAAGTAATGTGATTACGTAACTCAAGTTACTTGTAATGCATTACCCCAACACTGATAATATTTGTGTATTTACTGTTTTTCATCAAATAAGTGCAGACTTGCTGAGCATAAGAGACTAAGCATAAGACCCTGAAAAACATTAAAAACCCCACACTTTTGAATGTTTTGTGTGCAATGTTAAAAATGCATGTGTGTGAAGTATAAATCTGTTGCAGATATCTCCTGAATAGTACGAAAAACCTCCCTGGGAAGTTAAAACTTTGTTTCTTCTTTGCTTCTTGTACATGACATGCCATAATATACCATTATATATACAGACTTTTTTTTTCCTAGCAGAGTTACAGATGCTTTTAAAGAAAACTCTGAATTTTTTGTTAGAACATCAAAAGGAGATGTTTGTTTAAACTTGGATACTTGAAGAATTTAGAGAAACATTCCACAGTGCTTTATTCACAGAAGCTTCCCCTCGTTTCACTTTAATACCGCAGATTCATGAACAAACTGTCATGCCGCACCTCTGATGGTACAAAAGAAAATCTCAGATGCAGCCATGCGGAAGTTTCATCTAATTGTCTACTCATAAAATAGCTGATCTAGTGATCTAACGTCTCTGTTTGAATCTGGGCCATGGAGTACATTTTTAGCCAAACCTTTTCCATCTCTATTTTAAAGACATAATTTTAGGATTTGACTTGTTCTGCGAATATAAGTTGGCAAAATCATTGGATACAAAAATGTATCAGGATCCTGTCTAGGTATGGCATAGGATGGGACAAGTTACTACAAGTTCACTTTAGTAGTCTTCTACTCTTTTAGTATCTCAATCTCAATTTATTTATAAAAGAGATTTAAAAACAACAACAGTTTACCAATGTGCTGTACAGTGACTTGAATAAGTTACAAATAGAATAAAAATCATAGATTATACATATATACACACAATAGATAGATAGATAGATAGATAGGTTTCACAATAAAGTTAATTCTCCCAGGTGTATCTTTATATCTCCATACTATTTAGTGTATACTAGACTCTTTTTTTTTAACCGATTTGTATGACGACTTGATTGCAATAAGGCTCTGTCTAATCAATAAGTGTAAATGAGTCGCACCAGGATTTAATAAAAGGATTGTTTCATTACAGTAATGTGTTTCCACACCATATCGATCCATCTCACGTTTCATGCTACTGCATTATCAGCTCTGTACTTCACATGGCTAAAACACATTGATCGCTGTTGTTGGGCACCGCAGCTGTTGTGCATTGAGCTAAAGCATTTCTCATTAGATCCTTTCAGTTCTCTCCGAAAAATGATATTCCATTGTCTTCCATTTCACGGTTTCGCTCATTTAAAATAATTTTTGAGTTTGCACAGTTAATTAATATGAGCAAATGGAAGAAAAATCATTGCCTCTAGAGCACAACATCTCGCTTGATGCATTGATCATCATATTTGTCAAGAATAAGTCAGGAGGGCTAAATCTAATCAGGAAGGTTCTCCTTGATTATGCCACTTTTTTTGCAATCCAATTAAAATGTGCCGATCAGTGTGTGCTCACAATTGCATTTGATCACAACTGTGATTTTATGGAAAAACCCCAGAGCTTCTACTCTCTCCAGAAACATTTGACTAGGTAAGAATGTCTTCTGTTTTGCACGACTAAGAGATTTTGCTTTAGGCTGGAGTTAAACTCAGTTGGGCAGTCGCCATGGTGACATGCTTTTTTGGGCCACTTGACAGGATAGCTCACAGAAGCAAAAAAAAAAAAAAAAAAAAAAAAAGTACGATTGAGAGCAAACACCGTTCCCTTGTGCAGAACCTGTCTGCTGATTATTTGGCTGATTGCGGTGATTATTGTATTCAGCAATCAGGAAAATTGTGCAGAACCTGTTTGTTTCCAAAATGCAGAGCGCAAACGCCAGGATACCTTTGCCAAGAACTAAAGAGCTGTTATCCAGATGAGTGGATTCATTGCTTGTGCGTTTCAAGTCGACGTACAACAGAAAAGTTTAGATGCACAGATTTACAAAGAGGTACAACACAAGATGAAAGTAAAGGTCTTTGCACAGTGAGTCTGAAATTCTCGTCCGAAATAATTGTACTTACTAAAAAATAAATACGACCACGTTGTGTCAATCATGTTTACACACTGCCTCTGAAATTTTTGTCCGTCATAAAAAAATTTGGATCGGGTTTAATTTTCTGTTTTTTCACATCCGTAGCAAGCATTTTGAGAGGTGTTTTGACAATTCAGAGCCACCGTACAAGCGAACAGCAAAATCCAATGTCTGAGAAGTTGATCCACTTCGTTTCACAGCACAAAGCACTGTATGAATTAGATACTAAAGCAATCATGTGTTTCTCAGGCAAACAAAGAATCTCGAATATGATTGATCACATGCTTTTGGCAAAAATGAATCTCTGATACAGTGTTTCTGATACATCTTTTTTCTCGTGTTTTTTTTTTTTTTCTTGACTCAATGACTTTTGCGTGTATGACGCATAACATTGCACTCTTAAAACAGTGTCCTTAGGGTTCATTATTTTGATCTTATTTATTTGAATTTGGGATGTCAGTTGGGAGGCTGGAAACTTGTCATCACCGTCACAGTTTGAAATCTTCCACCCGAAGTAAAAAATTTGAGTTTTTGTATACTGAAATTAATCGTCTCTTTCTCTCAGTGACTCATAGCCTACTTTTTTACAGCCTTTTGAAGCTTTGTTGCTAGTGTTGAAAATCCTCTGCGGTGGGATTATGCCATTAAAAAGGGAATTGAGGTATTTGTGGGAGTTCAAAGCCCTGTAGATCTGCAGGTACTTGATAGTTTCAATTACATTTGCAAGTTTCCCCCCCCAAATCACATACAATTCTTCTATTTAACAACTTCCCCTACAAACATACTCCTGTTTTGCTAAACTACACATCCTGTAGTCATTACTGCATCCAAATTGTGGCCGTACATGGGGTGTGTTCTTGAATACGCACTTTATTTATACTGTTTACTGTAGAGTAAATAGATTCAATCTAACATTTATTTTGTTGCTGCAGTTTGCTTGTTTTTCAGTTTCTGTCCAGCTTTGACTGTGTTCAGGAAAGCAGACAGACCTTATTTCCCCCCATGTCCACCAAGCAGAGGCCATAAGCGCCTGAGGGAACTGGCCCTTGGACTGTCAGCGAGAGTTAAAAGACCCAAAGCGCAGTGGGGGTCCGTCAAGCACGAGCTGTAACCTGCCGTGACACCTGATGGGTGATGTAAATTGACGTTGCTGCTTTGGAGTGCCTCAGCCGGGGCTGAAAGTGCATCTCAGCACTGCCGAGGCCCCAGGGAGAAGGGCCCCCGTTCCTCCGGCATCCGATCCAATTAACCGCGCCACGCTCCGGCTGTTTGTCTCACATTTCCATGTTAATACAGCCAGGAAAGTCTGTGTTTAGTCAGCAAATCTGTACCGCTGCATAATACCAGAGACTCTACTATCTCTAAATTAAATGAAAATGCATAAACTGGCTTAAGACCATGAGTAGAATCTGAGATTTATTCCCCCCTGCAGAACAGAGATGTTTTGGCAGATCATGCAAGAATATAGCAGTGATGAATGAGAGATGGAGGCTCAGTGGACCTTTGTGTTCCTTCACCTGCTCTGTCCCCGTCCCCCTGTCGCAGCCTTTCACCCCGAGAACAGCGAGCGTGTGCTCACTTCCTCTTTCATCTCTGTGGGTCCTGCTGCTCCAGTCAAAGCTAATCAGAAAAACAAGACAACACAGAAGCTCAGCAATTCTACGCCATACTGTGAGCGTTCTACTCCAGCACTGGCCTGTCTTGCATCACTCTCAAGAGAGAGAAACAACTTGAGCTGCTGTTCTCTTCTACTCCACAGCAGAGTGTTTAACACTTGTAGATAGGAGGGCGATATGACCAAAATCTTATATCACAATATAGTTATTTTTGCTTTAAATAAAGTTTTTATGGTTTTTGATACCATTGAAATTTCATAATTCTTGTCACTAATTTCAATATCACAAAAAACTAATACTAGCCTAAGTAAAAAAAAAAAAAACTCTTAAGCTCACTGAAGGCAAGTAAACAATCAGTGATGAAAAAAAACAAAAACAAAATACAAGCAATATGACAAAACTACAATAGAACAAATGCACAAATGAAATAGACCTAAAAAAAAAAAAAAACCTACATAAATTGTATAAAGTAATTAAAGGATTAGTTCACTTTCAAAGCCATCCTAGGTGTATATGACTTTCTTCTTTCTGATTAACACAATCGGAGAAATATTAATAAATATGCTGACGCATCCAAGCTTTATAATGGCAGTGAGCAATACCAACGAGTTTGAGCTGAAGAAAGTGTCTCCATCCACATCCATCCAGCATAAACGTACTCCACATGGCTCCGGGGGGTTAAAAAAGGCCAAAAATATCCATATTTAACAAATTATGAAGTAAAATATCTAGCTTCTGCCAGGCCGCCTTCCGTATTCAACTTACCAAAAAAATGGAACTGGTGTTGCGTCAGTTAAGCTTTTTTCGTAAGTGAAATAGGGAAGGTATAAGACGTAGCGTAAGCTTTTTGAACTGCGAGAGTTTTACACTTTCTTCGTGAGTTGAATACGGAAAGCGGTTCATTCATATGAATTTCTTTGAATGAATTCATTTTAATTCTACTTCCTAGGCCCGTTCACACCAAGAACAATAACTATAACAGGGTTCCCGTGGATCCTTAAAAAGTCTTAAATTAGATTTTTAAAATTTAAGGTCATAAAAGGTCTTAAAAAGTCTTATTTTTACTTATGAGAGGTCTTAAATTTGATATGACAATTTGACTTAGATATATCTAAATCATTTACCAAATTAAAACTATCTAATTAGCGTACATATTATTTTTATTATTCTTTCTTTGTGGATTTGCTTGTTCATGTGACAATTCGTGGGCCTCGCTGCATTTACGACAGCGCATAACGTAGGCTACTGTCTCCGGCACGTGAAAGGAAGAGAGCAGAAGAAAATGGGTAAATGTCAGTTCAGTAACCATTGTAAGTTCATTCTTTATTTGCGTAGGGGTGTGTGATAGTATTGTCTATGATGATATCGTAATTATATGTTTTAACGATGTGCGAGCTGACATTGAGTTTGTCACTCATGCTTTCACTGCATGATGTATGCAGTTATATGCCCTCAAAATTCAAGATACATGGGCATTTTTGCCCCGATGAGTTTTTGTCTTACAATTATATCATATGAAATGTAGTTATACAATATCACACAAGCAAGAGTGCCATTTTTAGGGCTAGGTATTGACACAATATTCACGATTCGGTACAAATATGCCTAAAGATACGCTGTATATACGGCATCTAAACAGAAACACTTTGGTTTCCGGAACAAGGAAGCCAAATCTGAGAACTAAAACCATTGAGTTAATCCATCCTGGTGTCTGTGAGTGTGTCACTCAGATAAATATACAAACACTTAAATTACACTCAATTATGTTTTTTATAATAAATAAAGTTTAGAATTACATAATCATATTCATAATCATCGACTCCAATTCGTTTTTTTTAAATATAAACATTTAAATCGTGGCTGTCATAACTGATTTATTCAAACATTCATTAAATATTGAAGAACATTATAATGAATATGTAACGGTGCATAGCTATATCAGAATGCTGCTTTCTAGAGTTCACTTCTCTAGCTGACTAATGAGTTTATGGTCACTGAATATGTTTTTCTGAGGTAAATGTGATGTTACGTGACAGTGTTACAAGCTGTTTTGTTGACGTCTTTCCGAGGTTGAAACACTGATTGAGCTATTACAAGAGACATGATATGGATTTCGGTAAGTTGTACTGTGTATTTTAACATACCTTCAGATGTTTAGTCATGTTTATTTCGTGCTGTAACTGGTATTAAAGCGGAGGAGAGGATGTTTAAATGTGCTCCGTGCTGCCGCTTCTCTTTAACTGAGGCGCTAAAGCGATCTGTCACGTAACATTAAACAGCACCAGAACGGTATTTATTTTTTTGAATCTCATAATAAGATGTACGTCATTTGAAATCTGAGAATTTCGAAATGAAGAACAGCAGAACAGTCTCCGTGCAACAGACAGAAATGTTTATTTATTGACTGAATCCACGTTTTGAACGAATAAATTTAATTAATGATTTACTGACCTATTCAGTAAAGACGGTCACTTGCTTCGTTTCGGTCACTCATTAAGACAGTGACTTGCTGCCCCCTACTGGCAGTTTAGTTTCATATTTAAAGTACATTTTAATTAAAAAGTTAAAATTAGAAACAATTTCATATTAAACTATTGAATTAAATTTATGTAGACAAATTGTAAATGCTGGGTAAATATATTAATGCCACTTCCCATGCCACTTCTGTGTCACCTCTGCATTGCAAAGATGGATTTTGTTGATAATGATTTCATTTGATTCGTAATAACGGCCCTATACTGTGCTGTTATTCTAATAGAATTTAATTTGAATGTTAGAATTTGACCTAAAAGGTGATGCATACATCTAATAAGTTTAGAAAAATGTCATTATGTAGGTAAAAATGCCCCTGGAAATCAATGTGGCAATAAGGTGGCAAATAATACTTTTGAAATGACTTTAAAAATATCGAGATACAATTTTTTGTCAGTATTGCACACCCCTAATGTATAGTATTAATTTTTATTTCTTCAGGTCTTAAAAAGCCTTAAATTTGACTTTAAAAAATGTATAAAGTCCTTATTAAAAAAACCCTGTATAAAGATAACGATAAAGATATAGTTCTAAAAATCATTCTAAATATAAAAGCACTGAATAGCACTGTCCACACCACAGCTATAACAATAACGATATAGAGAAACAATATCCTTGGGATCACTTTCAAAACTATTTTTTTCCAGCTGTTGAACGATAAAAAACTGACAGCCAATCAGAATCCGTTCTAATTTAAGGGCTCGCACATTTAAAATGGCAGATGACATTGCGGAGAAGGTCATCACGAGAACCAGAAAAAGCCACCACTTTTTGACAAGTCAACTTTAAAGAAAATGGATATATGGAAATACCAATCGTTCATACCAATACTTCTCAATAAATGGTGAGAAGTATTAATGATGAGATCATTATGCCAGGCTAGCAAACAGTGTAACATAAAATTTCCTCAGGTATCCAGCGCTAGTTTCAACAACATTGTCTTGCTTCCTTTGAAGTTGTAGTGAAAAAGACTAGGTGTTGTTTTTATTCCACTATACTGACTTTGTCAGCTAAATTCACTGTTGGATTAGATCGATTACACTAGCTATCCACTCGAAACAGAGCATGCTGAGGACATCTGCTGGTTAAAGCCATGTAAATGCAACAAGAACAGCAAAAACATGTTGTACACACTTTGAAAGCTTTCACTGCAGCGTGTGAGCTTAGAACAAACAAACTGTTATCGTTCATTGGTATGGACGCAAATATAGTTATCATTATAGTTATCTTTATAGTTATCGTTCTTGGTGTGAATGGGCCTTTACAAATAAATTTGCATCAAATTTCAATTCAAATTAAATTGAGCTATTCAATTGGATTTTAACTTTCTGGGGTCTGAGGCTAATTTGGAGCCCTGGAGAAGTTTTGACATGCCCTGACATTTGTGCTTTTTTCAGTTGTTTATAAACATATTAAAGACAAAAGTCTCATTACACTGTATTGCACAAGCTAGGCTACAATAATATGTGAGTATGTACATGTTTGTATTTTTGAGAGAATTACATATGCGTGGTTTTTGAAAATAAATAAATAAATAAATAAGTCACTGAAATACATTCCTCAAAAGATAAACTAAATATTTTTTCACTAGACTTTTGGGAACTGTATATTTTAGTCTAGAGTTTTTGCCTCAAAATACTCTGACACAAAAAACAATGTATTGATTTTAAATTTCTAAGACACTTTTTGTTTAAGGAGCCCGTATGCGGAAAGGCGTGAATCTTCATGAATAATGCTGTGATTCACAACTGACGAGATTAAGACCTGGCCCCTAATGAGCCATTAGATCAGGAATGTGAGTCAACTAAGAAAGAATGCAATGAAAAAAGACATATCATTTTTTGTTTGAAGTTTATTTAAAATATATTTAACTATATAAATGAGAGTCAAAGAAACATTTTGAGTACACAGTTATACCTGGAAATAAATCCTGTTCAAAGATATATGTGAACATCACATACCTGGCATTTGGTGGTTCTGCAATGGAGGAAAAGAAGAAAAAGAAGAAGAAGAAAAACTTTCCTGCTTCCAGTCAGTGATCTCAGTATCATATTCATGCAGTCCAATATGGACCAATATCTGGTCACTATAATTGTCAAATCTGTGAGATAAAATAAAAAACCCTCTGTGAGCTATATATCAGCTATTGTAATAATAATATAATGTCCACTCTTAACAGAAAACATGATTTTTGTGATCTTATGCATGCATGTATTATTGCACATCACGTGAAGAAAATTTTGTATAGGCCTATATTTTAAATGACAGTGCCAGTCAAAAGACTGGACACATTACTATTTATAATGTTTTTGAAAGAAGTCTCACGCTCATCAAGCCTACGTTTATTTGATCAAAAATACAGAAAAAAAAACAGCAATACTGTAAAATATTATTACAATTTAAAATAATGGTTTTCTATTTTAATATACTTTAAAATATAATGCATTTCTGTGATGCCAAAAATGCATGTTATCTCTATGGAATTTCATATATTTGTTATATTATAGAGCCTAAATGTTAATGTGCAGTTTAATACATTGCTAACACATTTTATTTCAGTATTTATTATGTATTTCAGATGATTTCACTCATCTCAGTATAGCAATATAGTTTGGGAATAGTCATGGCAATTTACTAATGTAAGTTATGTGTAGCAAACAAAACCGTGCGTCGATCTGCCCCATTAATCCACGCTGAGACACACAAAACTTGCAGGATTCAAATTTAAAGTCTTTTTGCAGTTTAATATTTACAGGCACTATCGCCTGTAAAGAGAAAAAACGTACCTTTCACAATCATTTGCTTGATAAAGTTGATCCTCGAAATGAAAGTGAAAACAGCTCTTCCACTGAGGTCGATCCTTTTAGAATTATTCTTCACCGGATCTCAAAACGATGAAAAGTACATGAAACTCACTAAGCTTGATGCATTTTTCTGAGCTGATGTGGGCGTTCAATCTCTGTTGCACTGATCGCCTCAGAATTTGGGTTTGAATAGCGCGTGCGGTCCGTGCGGATAATGAGCTGAATCGTGAACGGCTGACATCACTCTCTTTTCAAACAGATTAAATAAACAGAGAATATTAGTTTTCAATTTGACTTACATGATTTAAAACCTGACATTTCAACATTTCTTTAGACAAATGTCTCATTTTTGTGTGATAAATATTCACTAAGTTACAGTTCATTTTCTGAGGGAGTATCAGATTGGACTTCATTCAGAGAGAGATTTGTTTTCTTTATTTTGCAAAAAGCACAACATTTAGTTTTTGCCGTGAGTGTATACAAATAAAAGAAGACATTCCACAGTTTTTAATGATATATAAGTCTTATTTTTATGTCCAAAATTGCCAGAGTATTTTTAGTCTCTTTCACACTGGAAAAAAAAAACGAGGTGGTATTGCCGGCACGACCAGGCGACCTCTGAGTGTTAAAAGGCATTCTTGATTTAATTCAATTCTGAATTACACAACCCTGTTTAAAACGAGTGCCTCCATAAAAAGATACATTATGATACGTTGTCTAAATTGTCCAGTAATCACAGGTTATGTGTTGAAAGGTCAGTGGAAAAGAGAGTCAGAGTTGAAATTTATTTGTATTTTGTGCATTGCATGGCGCTTTCACTTCATAGAGTTCAGTACATTGGGGAATGTTGATGCTTGTCATGTGAAAGGGTCTAAGTATCTTGTTCCAAACACTCACTATCCCCTTTGCCTCTGGCAATGTTTAAATAACGTATTAACATATTAAGACGCAGCCCATCCCTTCTTACTGCTAAATATTGTACGCAACAAGCAAAGTGATTGCACATAAATTGCTCTCTCGAGACGTCAGTCTGGCTTATATGTGGTTTACAAGCAAATTTAGCAATTTTATCTAATAACTTACTAATGCTTCTTAATTCTGATGCTCTTCAGATGATATTAGATCATGGCAGGATGCTATGTTTAAATCCTTTCGGATCAACATGTTGCTGATTGTATAAAATCATATAAGATGATAACGCTGAGGTTTTTATTTTAAGCCTTCTCTTTTTTCCAAACCTGAAGTTTCTGCCGAGGACTCAGATGACATGATGGGGGACTCTGAGACTTGCTTTTACCTGTAGGCTGAGTTGAAATTTCAGTGTGTCAGATTATTATTTTTCCTGTTTTCCGGTTAAGAGAAAGCATAAACAACCTTACTAAATGTCAGCTGCCTTACTAATTTCCTTGTGCTTCGATTAATCATTTCCCGCTCGCGAAGTCTCCATGTCCGTCTTTCACTGTATGTGCTCTCTCTCGACAGAGGCTTCAAAGACTGAGTCGTACTGACAGACTCTCCCCGCAGCGTCTGACTGACCCCCCCAGAGAGAAAGAGAGAGACAGACAGAGCGAGAGAGGGATGCGGTATTATATCTGTGATTGCCTCTCTGTGTGGGCTTCCTGTGTGCCGTACTCTCCTGCCCTGAGTCTAATGCTGTGTGGCAGCGCTCATGCTCTCCTGTCCAAACGAATCCGTCAGACCTCTGACACACTCGCACAGCAACCAGTTACTCCCTGCCTCCAGTGAGCCGCGGACCCCGGGCGGCGCGCTTACACGCGTGTCATGTGCTCTCTGATATCGCACACACAGGCTGCCGTGCTCTTCACGTATCAGTAATTTCAAATTAACGTGACTCTTCATGTCTGCTGTTTTCAAGGGTTTGCGCCGCTGGTCTTCAGTCGTAGCCTGACACGGGTTCGCGACTTACACGTACGCAGAGTCTCCGCTTTCTGATTGGCTGCTTAGGAGAGAACAAACTAATGCTTAGATGAAAATATGTCTATAGATGACACTTCGTCCTGATCTGTAATCCTAATTGCTTTAATGAATGGGGAAACCTTGTGGAATTCAGATTCTGAGGGTAATTAAACAGACACCTAATAAAAGAACAGCCGCCTTTGGCTTGGCGGGAGAAAATAATTACATCTTTCAAATGACGGCCACGTCACCCTGCGAGTTTGCTTAAGTCTTTTAATCAAATTGAGGCTGATGGTCGTCTGAAAATGACATTAGTGCCACACCACCGGTGAGGCCTCATCACATGGGATCTGTCAGAGGAATTACTGTACTCCGTATCTGTCGTGTCTGCTGCCAGAAGCAGAGGGTTTCTTATCTAATAATGAAAGATGTTAGTGAGGAACACAAGCTCCCAGTGTGAATCTGATGAAGCCGGTCAACCAGTCATTTTTTCCTGGTTGAGTAAGGTTGTCTTGCTGGTTAAGAAGCCAGGTGGGGAAATCGGCACTTTAGCATCTCATACTAGAGACCAGGGACTAGTTGCATCAGCTGTGCATACTGTAGGTTAGCCTAGTTGTAGTGTAAATGAGTGCTAAGTTTCATCTTGCTTCTAAATATTTCCATTTTGCACCATTTGAATGTTAGTAATTATTGCCTCTGTTGATAGTATTCATTAATATTTATTATTTGCATATACACTACTGTTCAAAAGTTTAGGGTGAAATGTATGAAAATATAAAAGAGTTATTTTAAATTGTAATAATACAATTATTATTATTCCCTGATTTCAAGGGGGCCCACAGCAACAACCTGCACTGGGGCCCCGGATACCCAAGCAATGGCCCTAAATGTATACAAATTATTTTAAGCGTGAATATACTAATTAATTATAAATAAAAGGGGTGTGCAGCAGAATGTGTATCTGTATCTGTAACAATCTCAAAATTATTCTTATCTGTATCTGTATTTGGATAGAACTGGAAGTTCGTAAAAAAGATCATTTTAAATGTAATTCTGTTTCTTTCTTAGTTATCATTTAACAAATAGGCCTTGTATTACTATACATAACCTTGTATAATCATTTTTTAAAATTATAATTATAACATTTATTTATCTTCTAATTGTTGGAGCTGATAGCCTTACAGTTAGGGTGTTTTCACACCTGAGCGGTTGTTTTGGAACCTGGTGCGTTTTCTCCCTTGGCTCGGTTTGTTTAGGCATATGTGAACATGGCAGTCGCGCTCGGACTTGCACCAAAACAATCGCTCCAAGATCACCTGCAAGAGGTGGTCTTGCCCCGATTGCAAACGAACTGTGGGGCGGTTTGCTTTTGGTGTGAAAGCAATCCAACCCAACGGACCAACGAACCAAACAATATCTTATATAAAATGCAACAGTGTTTGATTCTGCAAGTGAGCACATTAGTTAGGCTACTGCATTTAAAAACCAAAGAGTGCCTCTTCATATTAAAATGTTGTGTAATCATTTCTCTGTGTAAGAATGCTATTCTGACGAAGATTTGTGTTTGTGTTTTTCAATACAATATGAACACAAAAAGTACATTGTACTTATTTGTTGATGTAAGTACATAGTAGTTAAGGCCACCTAATATAAAGTGGGACCTTTACCTTTTTTACTGTTACTGGTAGTAAACAGTGTTGCATTACTGCACGCACCCCATTCTGGATTGGAGTGTGGATTGCCTGTGACGTCCGTACATGATGCAAATCTGAATGAATTATAAAGAATACATAGGCCTAAATGCTTGCTGTCTCCGAGAGAGAGAGAGTGAGACAGAGAAATATCATAGCCTATCATATCATAAAAGGTTTAAATAATATAATAAGTAATTTAATATCATATACCCCCAGAACATATGGAATATACAACACGTGTCACATGGGATCATTCTGTGATACCTTTTCATCTATTTTAAAATTTGGTCGCTATCCACAGGCACTATATGGACAAGCACAAGCGGACATTTTTTAAAAATTCTTCTTTTGTGGTCCATAAATGAAAGAGGGACATACGGCATTAGAACAACACCAGGGTGAATAACTTATGACGTCATTTTCATTTCAGGGTGAACTATCCCTTTAAAAGGAGCTAATGCTGCAAATGAATGTTGTAAGAAACTGGCAGTGAACCCCTAGTACCAGCATCCTTACGCAGCATGTGCTGATGATCATTCATGGTACTATTTTTAGTCTCACTGCTCACCTGTCACAAGTGTACAGGGCCAAATCCCAGGTGATCCTACACCTAAAGTAATGTTCATTTCATGAAGTCTCACTGTTAGCAGGAAATCAAATGAAGCACTGTCTTTTCTTGCATCTGCTGGTTTGTGACTGAACTCTTGGGATCAGATTTGGTCACCTAAAACCAATCCGTTACCTCTCATGTCCAGAATCTACCAGATATGACATGACATGCAGGAAAATGAACGACGTGTGTTGGTTTAGACCTTAAAATGGCACCGTTGTTACAGATGGATGATCTCCATTCCCCCACCTCTAAGATTACCTCTAGTACTTGGGAAAAGGAATCATTTAGTTTCCCTCAGAACTGTCAGCTGACACAAGCCTTGAAAAATCACTCCATTCACTTTTTGAGTTATTTAGAAAATGGGTTTTTGGCCTTGAAGTTTTTGTTTACATTTTTTATAATACGTTTTGTTGACATCGCTAAGACTCATTGCAGAGGTGTTTGAGATCTGATCATCTTCATTAAAATCCCAAAATATGCTGGTTTTTAAAGCATGAGCGACTTTAGTCAATCACCTTAAATGAACCTGCATCACCACCAGCCCCTTTCAATAGCAATGAAGCTAATATAACTAATGAAATCAAAGGTTTTTTCAATACCGTTAGCGGTCGTGAACATTCTGTATGTCTTTGTCTTCTCTCAATTTCTCTCGTTCTCTCGATTTGCCACACAAGAACTCTCACCTTCACTCTGTTGACTGTATTGTGAGGTTAATTAAATCATATTTTCCGAACCTTCACACACACAACACTCCAAAATCCAGCTTCACCCCTGACCGCTTCAAACAGCCGTGACATTAGCCTGGCTATTAATAATCCGTCATCAAAAGTCCATAATCCTGAGCAAACACTCCTGATATTTCACGTCAGGCACCTCAAGAGAGTCTCGGTCATGTTTTCGGAGGACTCAAGGGCCTTGGGAAAGCATGTCAATGAATTTTGTGCTTTCCCCCTTCTATGTATTGAAAGATTATCCATAGTACAAAGCTTTCCCATTCAAGTGTTTGATTGGCACGTGGAGAAACTATTTAGCACAACGGCTGGCCCCTCTCTGACACTCCATTTAGTCCATTTAAAACACTCTTGAGAGCTAATCTGATATTATAACCCTTCTGATTCCTGTGTGTTTTGTCAGTATTGTCAGTGCAGGCTAAGGTGAAGTGGCCACAGTTTTCCTGTTGCCTTGTCTCTGACGGCACTCAGGGTGAAGGAGCCCTGGGAGAGAAGGTTAATATTGCCACAACTGTGAGTGTACTGAATGTGTGCGTCTGTTATATTCTCTTGTGTAAGCAATTCACAGGTCATTTGTGGACAGAGTCTGTTGTTGAAATGGCATAAAGGGTTAGTTCACTCAATGAAAATGAACATTGTTATTATTTGCTCATCCTTGTGTTATTTCAAAACACAAAAAGAGATGACAATTCCAGCACATTGTCCTGGGTTTTCTTTCCACTTCCATCTGTAGTGAATGATAATGGATGCTGTTAAAGGGTTAGTTCACCTAAAAATGAAAATAATGTCATTTATTACTCACATTCATGCTGTTCCACACCCGCTGATTTGACACAAAAGATTCATAATGGTCCGAGCTTAATGAAGCAGTGTTTTGAAATCGACCATCACTATACAAGTCGTTATTTTGTTTTTTTTGGCGCACCAAAAATATTCTCGTCGCTTTATAATATTAATATTGAACCGCTGTACTCACATGAACTGATTTAAATATGTTTTTAGTACATTAATGGATCTTGAAAGAAGAAATGTCATTGCTGGCTATGCAGGCCTCACTGAGCCATCGGATTTCAACAAAAATATCTTAATTTGTGTTCCGAAGATGAACGAAGGTCTTACGGGTGTGGAATGACATGAGGGTGAGTAAATATTGTATAGCACTATGTGAAGCGACCTTGAGCTATGGAAAGGCACTATATAAATAAAACTTCTTCTTCTTCTTCTTAAATGACATTATTTTCATTTTTGGGTGAACTAACCCTTTAAGCTCAAAAATATTTACAAAGAAGAATCATTATAGTTGCCCATACAACTTTAATACAAATTTAATATTTTTTAAAAATACTTTTATACTGATAATTGTTGCTGTAGCTTGCACATTCAAATATTCAAACTTTGCTGTGAATCATGACTGGACATATAAATTGTGAAAACCTACAAGCATACAGTAGCATATTTGAATGGACACATACTTTACCGCTCAAAAGTTTGGGGTCAGTAAGATTTTTTAATGTTTTCAAAGAAGTCTCTTATGGAGACTGTCCTCCAAAAAACGATCCTATAGGTCGTTTTTTCAAGCACCTTATTACGACCTAAATTTTAAAGTCATGCGCCCTCTAGCTGGCGTAAAAATAATGACAGTGTCGTGTTACGTCTGTTGTCATGAAATGACGTATGACCGTCGTTACCAATCAAAATGCAGTTCATTTAAATGCAGTGTTTGGACTTTTTACACGGTCCCTTACCTGCCATTTGTCCTATTTCCATTTAGCAAAACTCGTCGTTTTTATTAACGACTACACCTACCCCAAACCTAAACCCACCCTTAGTGATTTATAGTGCATATTCATTTTATGAGCACATGCATTCCCTGGGATCGAACCCCCGATTGCATGATCACATGATTGCATAATGTTGTATATTGCAATGCTCTACCATTTGAGCTATGCAACACCCAAAATATGACGCAGATAAAAGGGTACAATCCATTAAAATGAAAGTGTCCTGTTGTTGATAGGGGCGCAACATTAGTAAATGCTCCTATGGGTCGTATTTCAGGGAAGTGACAAACGACCTATATGGGCGTATTGGTTGGAGGACATGTTGCTCTTATGCTTACCAAGACTGCATTTTTTTGATCAAAAATACAGTAAAAACAGTAATATTTTGAAATATTATTACAAATCAAAATAAATGTTTTCTATTTGAAAACATTTAAAAATATAATTTATTTCTATAAAAGCAAAGTTGAATTTTCTGCAGCCATTACTCCAGTCTTTAGTGTCACATGATCCTTCACATTCATTCTAATATGCTGATTTGGTGCACAAGAAACATTTCTTATTATCAATGTAGAAAACACAAAATCTATTGATAATATAATAATGCTTAATATTTTTATGAAAATAATATTTTCTTTGATGAATAGATAGTAATGTAAGACTTTACTGTCACTTTTGATCAACTTTTATTTTATTTTAGCTTGAGAGCCCATTCATTTTCAGTGTATGGAAAATCATGCTGTCTTATATTTTGTTTGTGTTTCACAGAAGTCATACTAAAGTAGGAGCTGAAATTACTCCACAGCTTGTACGGCATACATGATATTGGAGTCGAAAAATGTTGTCAAGCTTATATCTGTTGATGTTAATTTCCAACAAATTATATAATGCTGGGTACACACCACAAGATAATCGGCCTGACAATCCTAGGTAATGTCCCGATTATCTTGATGGTTCTACAGATTATCTTATCAGATTTTCCTGTGGTGTGAGGTGTGTTAATTAAGAGTGACTGAATGTGCTCGGAAGAACATCGGAGGCGCCCCGATCGCGAATCAGAAATCCTGATGTGGGGGTAGGGGGAACCCCGAGGACAAACGCCCGCACGCTCTGGAGATTATGGCGTGAAACGAAACAATATCCAATCAGAAAGCGAGCTGACAGAAGACAGAAGCATAACAAACGCAGTCATGGCGCAGCACAAAGTTAAATGGATTTGGACAGCACAAGTATTTATATGTGTCCAGTAAAACTTACCAAAATCATTCCAAACGCTATCAACGCAATTTTTTCCTGTCTATCGTCCGTCATGTTTACTCTGAAGTCTCTAAAGATTTTGCGAGATTTCCCTTGTTCACAGTCGGGACTCTGGTTGAAAATCTTTTTGTGTGTGTTGTGCTGTCTTTGTCACATCACGGCACACAACACACTATAGGAGCAAAACGGTTACATTTTTGTCCTCACGTTTGTGGTCTCTCACATTTTGAAAATCTTGCAAGTTTTCAAAAATCTTTTAGTGTGTACGCAGCATAGTTATAATGGCGATTTGGTGGTCTGTGAATGGTCTTGATCCATATATGTAAATACGTGTCTGGAAAACAAATGTACCTCTACTAGAAAAAAAGAAAAAAAAAGAATCTGGCAATTTTATAGCAATTTCACAGGGATCATGTTTTAAAGTGACGGTTAAGTTTAAGCAGACAGTCTGTGTGGATTTGATGTTGCACAAGCCTGAAATTTCATTAAACGCATCACGAAGGCGTACTATTTTAACAACACAATTAGTTAATAACACACATGCAGCAAACAGTTGTCTGGCTTTTAATCTGTCACATCTAATTCTTCTCCTCCTGCCAGTTAGTCCATTACTCAGATCCAAAGGTTTTTTTCTCCCTGTTTGTAAATCTTGGAATGGCTCCAGTCAAATCTTTCAGCAGATTTCTGTATTGGTAAAGCCAAAAACAGCCTCAGTAACATCGGTTACGGTGCAGGACCAGCATTAACTAAGACTACAATGACAGATCGTGACATATGTTCAGCTAGAACATGCCAGGAACTGATCTATGTCTTCAAAATATCATCCAGCAGCTATATGGCTGCAGAAAACCTGCTGTTCAACATCCCAAGAGCTTTGCGAGGGCAGTGTTTGACATTGAGAAATGAAACCGGCAGGGGGAAAAAAAAACCTTTGCTTCCCCCCCCTTTAAGTTATTTCAAACTCAATATAAAGAAAAGTGAAAGTGTCTTGTGAAGTGTGCGTGGTCTGCTGTGATTAGTGCTCTTTCTTTAACCTGACAGTGGAAGAGATTGTGCGTCTGACAGGATTCACTGTGACATGATTGCTGGCCCATTGAGTTTCAACTAATCACAGAAATGTGTGTTTCTAATTGCTGACTTACAAAGTCCCTGATGGCAATTGGAGGCTGTTCTGAGCTATAATTTCTGTGCAGTCTCTTTCTCTCTCTCTCTCTCTCTGAATCACCTGCTATCATTACACACACATCAGACACATATACATACGCACACACATAGTTACAAATTCACAAAAAAAGACACACAAGCCTGCATAAACAACACTGAATTCCACAGACACCTGCATAACCTAAAATCAGGGATCTGCTGGGCTGCATTGATTTGTTTGGCAGCGGAGTTGTTCTCACAGGCCAACTGAACAAGCTTTGCTGTGAAATCATTTGGTGCATTTGAGTGATATTTAGACAACATGGCATCAAAATTGACACAATTTTACTTTATTTATAAATGTTCTTTGTCTAGTTGCACACAGTTAATCAGTGTACGTTATTATTAAGTTATGGGTATCGATTTCCTTGATTTGATTCTGATTCAGTTTGGCATATTTCAATTATCATATTTATTTTTCTTTTACATGAATGTGTATGATAATACAATGTTCTCATTGTGATAACTTAACACAGTAATTAACACAATCAGTGGAGGGTCCATCAGACTGATTCAAATGATAGAATCAGTCAAACGGTAAATAATTTTTTAATGATTCAGAAAGAATTGTGGCTCATAACAGTCATTTGTTTGTGAATGGCACTGCAGTGATTGCACAATATGGTTTTTGATTCACAAAAGAGGGACCTTTTGTTCATGAATCGCACTACTCTTGTTTCACTGTATGGTTTTGAAAAAAAAAAAAAAAGAACATCTTTATAAGAGTAATTTGTTCGTGAAATGGACCACACTTGTGAACAGTGTGCTTTTGATTCACTATAAAGAACCTGTTCATAAGAGTCATTTGTTTGTCAACACAACCGTAGGTGCATCCCAGTTCGCATACTTATGCACTATTCTATGATGTTTTTTTTAAGTACAAATAGTGCGAGTATTGCTTTCACACAGAAAATTCCAAACAGAAAAAGTACACTTTAAATACCTGGATGATGCACTAAATTTACGGAAAAAACGAAGTGCGGAATGTTGGACACTTTATGCACTCAACTGTCACAGCTTTAATTACATAGCGGAGGGGGAGGGGCTTCGATGTTGAACGACAAAATACCCTTATATCATTCATACACTACATGGATTAGTACATAATGCACAAGTGCACATTATTTTTCCACTGAATATTCTACTTTATACTTGACACATTATGTGCTGTAAATGCTGTTAATGAAAGAATTCACTGGTTTATCTAGGATATGTGAATGCTTGTAAATATAAACGTTTCTATGAATCTCATTCTGAATTCCAGCAGCAGAAAACCCATCTCTCTTTCTGTATCTGTCCGCAGGGAGTTCCGCTCCATCCATGGATGCGCGACTCAAAGTTTATTCCCAAACAGTATTTGTAAGCGTGCTTTGATTGTGACCCACTCAGACGCTGTTGTATTAATTCTTTCTCTATGAGTCGTTCGGCGTTGCAGGAAGCTGACAGGGCACCTGAACACGGTTTCAGAGACGGAAGCTATTTTGAGTCGTGAGATAAAACTAGGCTCCATCCCACATTGTTTTCGCGGCGGGTGGTCTCTGTTCCCACATTGTCGGGGATTGTTTATTGAGGGAGAAGGCAGGGCTGCTGCCAAGCGTGGTCTGTCAGACACGAGAGAGCGGTCTGGTTATGACACAGCCTGTCGCATGTGTGTGCACATTGGGAGGGGCGCGTGACTGTTGCTCAAACACTACTTCTGACATTTCCATTAGACACAGGGTTATGAATCTGCCCAGGCCAGGTGAGTGCAGGAGAGCCATGGCAGTGTCACAGCCTGTCTGCTTTAGCTGCGAGGGACACATTACTTAACCTGCCACCACAGCCCCACTGACATTTGAGCGCAAACTCACAAAACAGAGCACTCAATGAGTCCAGTTCACCGCCACAGCTTTAATTTCACTTTTACCTTATGGATAATGAAGACACCACTTCCTCTGAACAGCCTGGCCGATTGTCTGTGTATTTTGTGTGCAATATTTACCGTAGGAGTTAATGAAAAGCCAATTAATTAAATAGAATAAAAACAAAGATAAACAAATGGGTCTGTACAACTGTTAATCAAAATCAAATCAAAGGCTACTTCCTTTCATACGCATGCAAATGTGGGAGACAGGAAATGCAAACTCAAGTGAAAAAGTTGAATTTTGTTGCATTACAAAGTCCAAGTTCGGTGAAATCTGAAAATTTGTATCAAGTAAAGATGTATTACTGAGACTCAAACCCACAACCTTGCAACCCGAAGGTTGTGGGTTTGAGTCTCAGTACTGGCAGGAAATGTAGGTGGGGTTAGTCTCATTGCACACAACTGAGGTGCCCTTGAGCAAGGCACCTAACCCCCAATGTGCGGGTGCCACAGCAAAAATGGCTGCCCACTGCTCCGGGTGTGTGTTCAATCCTCACTACTGTGTGTGTGCACTTGGATGGGTGAAATGCAGAGCACAAATTCCAAATATAGGACACTACACTTGGCTACATGTCACGTCACTTTCACTTAGTCTTTCAATAGAAAATTGACAAGTTGATGCATGAGTTAATTGCATGTTAATGGCATGTCATATTACAACTGTTGCAGTGTCTGTAGAAATTTTGTGTGCTCAAAGTCTAGTTTGACCAATACTTAAGGGGTTCGGCTGACAAAAAAGGGGTTTGGGACCCCCTGCCCTACCAGATAAACACACTTTCCAGTATAAATTCCTCAACCATCTCTGTCACAATCTAGCGCTCAGGTAAAAGCTTGCTTTTCCAGCCAGGTGTTGATAGGCACAGCGGCATTAGTCATGATAAGGTCAGGCTGTCAGTTCAAGACTACACTGTAATCTTCCCCGACTCAACCTTTAGACCACAGATTAGCTCCATTAGTTCTGCTGGAGTGACGTAGCGGCGAGCAAGCTGTTGGTGTGGTAATTCACCCGATCCTGAGCTTAAGTAGAATTCCTCTTCTGGGCAGCAGCACTTCATGGAGCTGAAGTAATTCAGTGCGACTCGCCCTTCCTAAGTGGCAGGCCGGCAGGTGGGGACGTCAGACACGTCGCAACGTGAATCACATGCTACAGTGGGCGCGCATGGGTTCCCGGGGCAAAAAAACATGCACCTGATTCAGAGTTCATACATATCGAATATGAACACAGCCCAGCATGATGAGTTGAGGCTGCTCTGCACCTTTCTGTTTTCCCCAGAGCCGCACAACGGTACCAAGCCATGTGCTAATGCAATATGAGGGCCGAGATGTCACACAGTGAGTAATTGCGGACATAAAGGTGCTTTGAGAAATTGCTTGTCAGACGATTTGGTGTTTTATTAGGAGAAGGTGCCGTGCCATACAGGAGATGTATACTGGAAATGCGCAAGTTTCTATGGCTGCTTAGAGGTGAGGCAGTTCCTCGGAGTTTGTGGTCCCAGGTTCCCACAGTAATTAGCCGTGTTGGTGCTCGGTTTGCCCTGCCTGTTCGGGACCAAGGCCCAAACGCTGGCGCTAATGAGAATGGAACATTCTGCCTCTTTTATTTTTTCCGTTGGATTGGCTTTACGGCAATGTTAAAACCGCAATTATCGCTTGTCATCTCAGTGTGTGACAATTGCCAGCCTCTGCTCTGCCCTAAAAGTAATTTGCGAGCAAAAGTCTGACAAATTCCTTTAGGATTCTAACACGTCCTCGCCTCACCTCCCCCTCCCCCTCCCCCTCTTCTTAATTTAAGGACAATTATCAACTATGTAAAGAATAAATCAGCCTTCCAGGCCATGTGTTAAATTCATTCTCAGTGTCTGTGCTTACGTATGTGTGGATGTGTCCTTGTGGCTGTTTTAGAGTTCTGTGAGTGAATGTGGAGCCGGTGGTGAAGGGAGCAGGAGCCCGTGAATCTCTTTGAGTGTCAGGCAGCAGGATTATTGCCCCGGGCAGCCCCGCAGGCCAGAGGGGGTGGCTGAATCAGGCAGGAGTGCAGAAGGCCTTGAGTTTACATTTATTCGTGCCCTCACCGTACACAAGAGCAGTTCGAGCTCCCTAAGAGACGCCACCACAGCCAAACAAAACCACCGGGCTGGTTCTTAGCATTGCTGGTAAGCCTGTATAAACACATAAACCTCCCAGCGGAAAAAAAAAGCTGTATGTGAAAATAAAGATGAAATAAATGTCACAAACACATAATCATTAACTCCTCGAGCAGAACGACTCATTTGCCTAGCGGTTTGCTTTGTGATTTGCATATGTGAACACTTCACAAATTACCATAATGTTTCAAATTACAATTTGTAATTTAGACCCTGGTCTAATTTTGTACTCTTTGATGTTCAGATTCACCTGTTTTGATCTTATCTGTCAGAAGAGCAGTCGAATTTAGAATTCAGTGTGATGATTAAACTGTAACTCTCGACAGAAGCTGGTTTCCAGTGAAGCCTGGATATTGGCACTTTTCCATGAATATGGTACAAAATACTGCCTACAATTACTGAATTTATTTACTTATTTACTCAATGGTCAGTGAAAGGTGGTTACTCTCAGGAGATCAAATTTAATTTTATATGAACTGTTTTATTTCTGTTCGTTTTCTGTGGGATTTGCAATTTTCTAACATTAAACATAATTTTTTTTTTTTAAATGCTTTTTTTAAAAAAAAAATTCGGGTAACTTTTGTGGTTTTTGGTAAACAAATCACATTCATTCATTCATTTATATATTCATTCATTTATTTATTCATTCATTTATTAGTCGGTTGATCAGTAAAATGGAAATGTTACAAAAGATTTCCATTTCAAATAAGAATTTATGTATTTTGTTTGTTTGTTTGTTTGTTTGTTCATTCATTCATTGGTTGGTTGATCAGTGAAAGTAGGTAATTAATCTCAGGAGGTCAGTGAAAAAGGGCAATTTTATCCATAAAATATTTGATAATTTCCTTATAAAAATGTTGGTGACAGGATTGAATGGTTGAGCTATAGCAATGTAGTCTCTATAATTTATATAAAAATGAGAATATTAAATAAGACAATTGATTATTTATTTGCCTTTCCGCCATTCTTTAAAAGTTATGTTGTACAAATTCAAGGAATGTGTTTAATACAAAAAGTGGCATACAGATAAATATTTTTTTGATGGTGATTGTATGATTTTAATTGAATTATTGTATTTTAATCGTTAGACACTAGGGAATCATTTTTAAATCCTCTGAGGTAAGACACAGAAATCACCATTTTAAAGGGGACATTTGATGTGTGTAAAACTAGCTAAATTTGCATTTAAAATGTAACGTATTCATTGAAAGTTCTTTTGTCCTTTAGAAAATTATTCAACATTCATATGTGGACCGTTTCTCAGCATGACGGCATGACTGGGCTTTAGATTGGTCTTTAAAAGGCCTCTGTGTGAGTTTTCAAGTAAAGGGAATTAAGCAGCTTGACAGAATTGATCATCTTCACAACACAACCTAATCTGGTTCTCCAAATAAGATATCATCTCCCCTCAGAAATAACTTCTCTGTCATTCCAGATTGTCAATCCATAGTGAAAACACTTTTATTTTTCTCAGAAAGGTGTGTGTGTATGTGTGCCTTTTGTTGATCAATCTGGTTTTCGTATTGATGGACTCTTTTTGAAGTCTTTCCGTACATTGGTGCACATCAAATACTTTCACTATGTTAATTGACCTCTTGAGGCATGTTTAATTCAACAAAACAACAAACAAACCCTCTCTTGAACTATAGTTACTGATTATTGTGAACTTTCAGTGAATATCAGTTTTCCTCCCAACAAGGCCACGATCAACCTGAGCCAGGGAAAAAGATCAAGCAGCTTTGACTTTATTATTCTTTGTGTCTTTTTGTGTTTCAAGGTTGCGCTGAGAGTTTGTAATCACTTTGAAGTACAGGTTAGTTAAAGGGGACCTATTATGCCCCCTTTTACAAGATGTAAAATTAGTCTCTGATGTCCCTAGAGTGTGTATGTGAAGTTTCAGCTCAAAATACCCCACAGATAATTTTTTATAGCATGTTAAAATTGCCACTTTTTGGGGTTGAGCAAAGACGCACCGTTTCAGTGTTTGCCCTTTAAATGCAAATGAGCTGCTGTGCTGACATAAGAGGGCGGAGCTTCGAGAGCTCGTTCTTGTCAGGATTCAGTCAGGATGCACTATAATGACAGAAACTGTGAATATATGCTGCATGGAGATAGAACAGGTATAGTTTAGTTCAATTACGGTTATAACTTATATTGTTGTCTTGTTTTTATCCACTATATTAGTACAAGCCAGTTTACTGATGAGTTTTATGATGTTTATTGTACTTCACACAAAATATTAAGCGTCTGTTTTCACTCTAGAAAATCACTGTAAAAGCTTAAAACGCAGTGCAAGTGTGCATTAAAATGTTATCCATAAACTCTCTCTATCTCTCCCTTGCATTATCATCAACATACATACTGCTTATGATTTATGGGGATAAAAAAAAAGGAGTGGTTGGAATTTTATCATAATAGGGTGGTTGTTTACACACACTGCTAACACACATTTATGTCCATACACCTTGCAAAAGTGAATTTTGCATAATAGATCCCCTTTAACAGGGCTCCAGACTGCGCCTAAAACGGTCGCATTTGCGACTAAATATTTGATATTTTTGCTGAGGTCGCCATTGGCGACCATACTGTAAAATTTGCATGTTATTTGCGTATTCCGTGACCAGTAGCCTAGCTTATCACATCATTTGCTGTGTTGACGTAATTAAATGAGATGCTGCGTGTGAATGTTTCACTGAGTTAGAGCGCCAAAATATAAACAGGTAGGGAAAAATTTCACACACCAAAAAGACGCCAAAGAACTAGAGCTGATGAAAGCCAACTGTGTTGCTGCCTCGCGTCACCTGCGTCGGTGCAAAACAGCTGCATTTGAACACACCGTTCTGCTCCTGCGTAAAGGAGACAACTGCCTATTTCTTCATATAAATTCGTCTATATTCGTCATTCAAAAGGGGAAACCCCCTGCGGGGCTGCCCGGGGCAATAATCCTACAGACTGCAGATACACACACAATGTATCGCGTGTTTACCGTTTTGAATATCAGTCATGCTGATCACTTTCATTATTCCACTCCGCTCATGCTCATCAGATCAATTTAAGGTCATTAAAAGTCTTCAGTGCCTTATACAGTATAACAAGAGTATAAGCAATCATTTTAAGGCGTCTTAAATTTTGTGGATGGAAAAACAAATCGTGATACTCCTTAATGTGATTATTATTAATTTCATTAAATAAATGTGAGCGCTGCATGTTTTAAAGTCAACAGATAGCGCTGTTGCGTGTTCTTCAGAGCAGCTCGCATTCAATGATTAGCGCACATTTGTCAACCGATTGCTTATAAACTAATGCTGATCAATTATCACAAAGTTTACTTTATATTATTTATATTATATTGTGTTGTAAACGGTTTTAGCAACGTAATTTTTTAATCCTCATCTGAACTTGAATGAGCAGCAAAAGTAAAGCACAGACATTTCAAAATAAGAGTCCTGCTGTATTTCAAAGTAATCAAAATCAAGCAGTATGTATATCCTTTGCCCCTGTGTTATTTGGTTACACAAACCAAATTTAATATATTTATTTTTATTTGATTCAAAGTAAACTGTTGTAGTTTCAGGAAGGAAGGACTAAGAACATTATTTGACACATATTATTCAATATAAAGATTTTAATAGCATCAGGGTTATTATAGTTAACCAAAACCATTAAAAAAAAATTGTATTGCTTGAAATAAATGTTAATACTAAAATAAAAATCTATACAAACTAAACAGACATGTTTAAAAACAACAGAAAATAAAACTAAAAAAAAAAAAAAAAAAAAATGAAATCAGAAAATATAAAAATGTAATCAGATTCAAAATATTAACAAAAACTATAATAGTATTAAGTGAAAATAGAAAAGTCACAAGATGAAAAAGCTGAAACTGTAAAGGGGAGATATATAAACACAACAGGATGACTAAAAGTAAGTGATTTAAAATTTTAAGTTCATTGTTGTGTGGCTCTTAAAAGCCTTTAGGAAAAAAGCTTCTTCAGCAATCATACAAACACATAATGAAGATCAATAAATTCTGTGCAGATTCACGTTTATTTCGTTGGGTGAATCCAAGCCATGCAATGCACAGAGCAGTGATTCCTGCAGTATTCAGAACTTTTCGAGTGTTTGAATTTCATGGCAGAAAGATTCAGACCATGTCCATCTTTTGAAGAGCAGAGAGGTCTAGGTGGAATTGGAGGCCCTCTGATTTCTCTTGGCTAACAGCTCGATTTTGAATTTGTGAGTTTTGAAGACTCAGTTGAGAAATCAATCCAGAAATCAAAGTTATTCATGTTCCACTTCTGTCGCGCACGATGTCTTTTGCTTAGAGTGGCGAGGGCCAGGCCAGCCGAACCTATTTTCTGATATGGGAGAGCTCTCGATCCTCGAAAGCAAGTGCAATTTTGCACATCATTTTCCAAAACTACTTCCAATCTTTCAAGGCCGTCTGAAGCGGAACAAGTCGCAGTCTTATTTTTGTTGGTGGGCCTGAGGAGGACAACAGATCAGCTGTGTGAAAGTGATGCTTTAGTATGATGCTTCCATATTTTTTTTATTTTTTTTTTATTGTTTTTTTTTTTTAATGTTTTGGTTTGTTTATATTTTCCAGTACAAGATTAGAACAACATACATGTACCGTAAAAACAATGTCCGGTTTGAAGTAGGATTTTTTTTTTTTTAAGAAAGAAATAAATTAATACTTTTGTTCGGCAAAGATGCACTAAATTGATCAAAAGTGAAAGTAAAAACATTTATAATGTTACAAAGATTTCCATTTCAATAAAAAATGATCTTTTGAACTTTCTGTTCTTCAAAGAACCCTGGAAAAAAAAAAAAATAGATCATGGTTTCCACAAAAATATTAAGCAGTACAACTGTTTTCAACATTGATAATAATGAATATTACCTAAACACCAACAATAATTGATAACTGCACTGTAAAAAAAAAAAAAAAAAAAAAAAAAAATATATATATATATATATATATATTTTTTTTTTTCATATTTGTTATTACAACATTTTTTCTTTTGTCATATCAACTTAATTAATGTTATTCAGATAACATAATATTTTGAGTTTCTGTTTATTAAACCAGTCGCCTCTATAGGAAAGGTAACCTTAAATGATTTCTGTTGTGATCTGGCGCTATATAGAAATCTGAGATCTGGCGCCCCCCTAATATAATGGCAGGGGAAACACTGATATATATAGTATGAATAATCCTCAATCATGATCTCACTTTTTTTGTGGACCGTGAAGAATATCGTTTGTAATAATTTGTTGTACGCTAGATTAATCAGCCACCTGTTTCTGTACCTCAGGTAGCTGCTCGCCTTTCTCATCTCACATTGATGTAAGGCACGGGAATGTTCGAAGAATAACAATAAAGCAATCTTGTTTCCTTCGGCTTTTGACCAATTTCATCGTACCATTGGAGGCTTATGACACGCAATTTCTAAACACCGCTGAAGCGCTGTGGTAAAGTAGTCCTTTGACAACAAGACAACAGAGCTGATTGCCTCTTGCACAAAAGGCTCTTCCATTTCTCTCTCTCTCTCTCTCTCTCTCTCTCTCTCTCTCTCTCTCTCTCTTTGTCTTTCTCTCTGGAGGTGGTAAGGATGCTAGAGGGACGTTTTTTAATGAGCTGTAGCATCAGCAGCACTCAGGCATAAATTGCTGACACTGTTTACTGCAGGCGTTTTGCTCCTCTCAGCTGACCCTTTAGCTTCCATAGCCACAGTTAAATAAAGCTGCTTCTGCTCTTCCACAGGTAAGATATTCAGACAGATCCTAAATCCACCTCACAAAATCCAAGTTAGTTTAGGATCCGATTCGTTCAGGATGAACATAAAAGGCAAGTGGCAATCAAGATTGACCCTAATTACTTTCATAGTAAATGTCCCATGTCTTATTGTCTGCAATTCATCAGCAATCGTTACTCCCTATATATGTTTATATACAATATCATTCAATTGTTTAGCATCGGTAGGATTTTTTAAAATGTTTTTGAACAAGACCTCTTATACTCACAAAGGCTGTATTTATTTAATGAAAAATACAGTAAAAATAATAATAGCGTGAAATATTATTACAATTTGAAATAACCTTTTTTTTTTATTTTATATTATAAAATTTAATTTATTCCTGTAATGCAAAGCTGAATTTTCAGCATCATTACTCCAGTCTTCAGTGTCACATGATCCTTCAGAAATTATTCTAATTTGCTGATTTGCTGCTCAAGAAACAATTATTATCAATGTTGAAAACATTTGGGCTGCTTAATATTTTTTGGAAACCGTGATTTTTTCATAACAATGCAAAAGTCTTTTGATCAATTCAATCTATCATTGCTGAAAAAAAGTTTTTTAAATGAAGTGACCCAAACTTTTGAATGCTAGTGTATATTTATACATATATAAAATGTAAAAAAAAAAAAAAATATATATATATATATATATTTAATGTTTTTATAAAATATATATTTCTATATATCTTATTTATTTTATATATTAATGTATTATTCGATTTATAATAATAAAAATAATTAATAGTTAATCAATATCCCTGCACAATTTATCAGTGCTAGTTTTTCTAAATACTTAATAATATTATTATATTTAATAATATTTCGATATAACCTTGATTTTGCAAAGTGGTTTAGTAGATCATGTGCTGCGTGCGGTGTATGGGGAAAGCAAGCGATTTCACTTCTACAGAGCAGACAATTCACACTTCTTGAAATGAGACCCTGGGAAATCAATTTCATGCAAAACTAAGATCTCACCTTGGTATATATGTTACAGTATTACCCCAAGCTTGAGTTTTTGCCAAATAAACAGGATTTTTTCAAGTAGCTTTTGCGGTAGATTTCAAAAGGGCAGTAATACAATGAACTCAATCAATCTTATATGTTGATCATGTAAATAACTTCCCTGTCATCTTGCTCTCACTCACATTCTCTCTTGGTTTCTTTGCTCTGAGAGCGTTCAATGCCCTGCCTGCATGCTGTTTTTCTCTCCCTTTGTTGCGCTCAGAATTGACGTCTTTTGGGAGTGATATTTAAATCTGTGTCCAGGAAATGGAACTGCAGGAATCCAATAACAAAATTCATTTGTCTAGATTTGACTTGGGGTGCTTTGCCCACTGCGAGGGGAAGCGCCAAACCTCTGAATGTAATGATTGGATTTATTTATCTATTTGTGGCTCTCATTAGAGGTGTCCATGGTTCCCAGAGCCCCTGCTGTGGATATTGGTCTGCTTTCATGAAGCACAACTACTGGCTCTCATAAACAAAAGATGCTGTGACACCTGGGATAGAGATGGTGAGGTTTATTTATCGCTTTGCATCTGTTAAGGCCAGGAACGACAACTATAAAGATAATTATAACGATAACTATATTATTGCGCAAAAAACAAATAGATATGTGGAAAAACCCATCAGTTACAAACAAAGCATTAAGAAATCGTTTACTCATGGTTTGTGATGCAGCTGCTGTCAGATCCAATACAGTTGGCTGCTTCATCTGTCAACTGAAGTTTCTTTGAGAACTCGCTATTACACCATGTCTCCTTTACAAAACAATGTGCAGTCAAATGCTCTGAACAAACATATAATCCTCAGATGCGATCCATGATGCCATTAAACATAAACCTGATGCTGGTATCCTTCTGAAGTCTCTACAGAAATTAGCAAATGATCTGTTTAAACAGGACATGTCAAAACAAACGTTCCTCTAAGCCAGGGGTTTTCAACCTGTGGAGCTCCAGTTAAGGGGGGCACGAGAACCTGTTAATTCAGAAGCATACATTCGAGTGAAACGGCTGTAAATGTGAGATTTTACTAGCAAATCTTTTGTCATCCACTAGAGGGGGCAATTTGACTACTCTCCCAGCTAACCGTTGGCTATGGTTACAGCAGCTTTGGTGCAACTGAATTTGAGCAAAAACAACTAAAAACAAAATGGACTGGTGGCTTGTAAAAGTCAAGAAGACCAGACATAATAAAAACTAAGAATAAACTTAATGAAAAACAAGCTCAGCCGTCACTCTAAAGTCTTTAAGCTGTTTATATTTTTAATGTTTCAGTTTTGAACTAATACCCTGTCTACACTGGATGCAAGCGGTGTGATGCAACACACAAAATCATCGACAGTAAACTGATGCCTTGTTTTATTTCAGTAAATGCTTGTTTACACAGAACGCGTCTTTGCTTTGACACGCGGGCAGTGGAATGGGGAAAAAACACAAGGTCTCGAGATGTGTTTTTTTAAAAGTTGAACTGATTTTAAGTTAAGCGCATTTTTTGAATGCCGTGTCATGCGCAAGATGCTGCAAAAGATGCAAGATGTGAATGCAACGGGGGAAGGGGGGGTTAGGGGGTGTTGGGTGTTCAAAGTGACTGCAGGCGACCTTTGACATGCATGTAGACTTAACTTTCGAACACAGCTCAGGTATAATGGAAACATACATCTTTAGAAACATCCTTTAGAAAGGCTACTTTAAAACATTCTCTATTAACTGTTTGATTAGTTCAACACAAAAGCTATTAAGGCAGTGCTGTTTACTAGCTGGTCAACATCTTTGTAAATCATTCACATATTCAGGCAGATCAAAGGTGAGAAGCAGTTCTAAATGCTGCCTCTTTTGGAAGCTATTGCAGATGCACAATATTTACATTCCCACTCATCTCTAATGTAAACTTTTAATGAAGTTTGCTAGTTTTCGTAAACTTTGAATATTTTTATTACTTCATTGCTGGAGGACTGTCTGTGACATTTCATCATGATGTCAGTTTCATAAGTGTTTGAAATGTCAAGGGAACTCTGAAGATCACCCAGAAACATTAAATAGTGTGAGTATTATGGGCTGTGTTCTTCTCTTGACTCCCACCCCATCGTTACTTGAAGTAATATGCAGTCATTATTGTCTCTCCATCATTTGTCATCATTTAACGATATGATTTTCCTACTGTGGAAAATAAAAGGAGATTTTTAGCAGAATGTTTACACTGCTCTTTTCAGTATATGAAAGTGAATAGGGTAGACACAGCCATCAAAACATGTCAAAAGAGCACCATAAAAGCAGGTAAAATGAGCTCTCATATCTATTTTGTTGTTACACAAACTTGATCTGTCGTCATGCGCCATATTAACAAACATATTAAAGGGTTACTTTACCCAAAAATTATGTCATTATTTACTCACCCTCATGTCTTTCCACACCTGTAAGACCTTCATTCATCTTCGGAAAACACAAATTAAGATATTTTTGATAAAATCCAATGGGCTCAGTGAGGCCTCCATTGACAGCAAGCTAATTAACACTTTCAGGTGCCCAGAAAGCTACTAATATTTAAAACAGTTCAAATTTTTTAAAAAATATTTTTTAAAAGACGTGTATAAATATCTTTACTGTAACTTTTGATCATCAATTTAATGCCTCCTTGCTGAATCAAAGTGTTTATTTCTTTCAAAAATAGAAAGAAAAAGAGAAAAAGAATGAAAAGAAAAATCTTTCTGACCCCCACATTTCATTAAGAACATTTTTCATGTAACTCTATGCCACGGGTCGGCAATTAAGTTTGGCATCGAGGCCAAAAAAAATTTTGTCACTATATGGCGGGCCAGAACATCAAAGGATAATTTAATAAATTCATTGAAAAATGCAACTAGAATTGCCTGTGAAAACCTGTTACAGTGTCTTTTAACTGGTAGTGAGCTGTTACTCTGTGTTAAATCATATAGTAGGACAGTCATTAACAAAAAGCCACATTTGTGTGGCGGTGTCCAGGTTTTACACTGGGTAAATTAATAAAGCAGAGTAGTGACATCTAACCTGGCAAGTATCTTCATTCACCATCTTGCAACACAGACCTCCTTGCTAAAACACACATATGTGGGAGATGCGGAATGGATAAAAATAACTTGAATAAGCCCATTAAGTTAACAAACAATGTTTTATTTCCTCTTTCCATATTGTGAATAATAAATGTGTAACATTTTAATTTGCTTGTTACACAATGTATCCTAACTTATTGTAATAATTATTTGGCGTAGCGTACTTTTACACAATTATTCCTTGGCATCCTCATGTACTAAACTGCATTTCTTTTATTGTTTGCGTGATGGAGGTACGCTATTACGTTGTGTGCAGAGTGATGTTAACAGCTAGCTGGTGACAGAAAATGGCACTATCAAAGAGTCTAAAGAGGAAAGATGTCAGTGAAAATAGGGCATACAAAGAAGAATGGAAAGACAACAATGCATTTATCCTACCTAGTTTTGTGAATGCAAAGCTGGTGTGTCTTATGCTACATGCTACAAAAGATAATAGAATCCATTATAATTATATTGTCTACACTGGATGCGGCGCAGCACGATGCGACACAACACATTCCCGACAGTAAACGGATTCCCTGTTATATTTCTGACGTAGTCCAAGTGCTTTGCAACAGTCGGTTTGTCGCGTTCAGTGTAGACAGCTTTTAGCTGTTGTGGCGCGGCGCGTCTGGTGTAGACACGTTGACGGCACCGAAGATCTATTTCAGAACCGGCCGCTATTAAAATAATCTGGCTGCGGGCGCGGGCCAGATATTATTGCTGGCGGGCCACTTTTGGCTGCCTATTGCCGACCACTGCTCTATGCTATCCACCATGATTTTAAAGCTTTCTGCTATTATAGTGTGACAGTAAGTGTCTCATCTGTGTCTATTTTTATTGCTCCCAAGAAATATCAGGTGAAACCTCAGAAACAAATGTGCTATTTAAATGACACATAACTGAGAACTCCATTATAAAGGAGCAAAAATCTTGTACGCTATGCTATATAAACACATCATCTTCAACATTCTTAGACAAACAAAAGAAGTACATTTTAATGCTAAGCGTTAATGTTTTTTTGTACCAGAACTAAGGTCATGTGTGAGAATTGGTGTTAACTTTAAACAGCAAAATTAGACAGCAGCATACAGAGAGAACAATAAGCTTAGCGTCTCGGCTGTGTTACAGTGCCGTCCCACAGAAATCCTTCCACATCAGTAGAAGGCCGAGCGCTATTTATGAAAGATGCACCTCGCAGAGCTGCACTTTATTGAATTTAAGACAAAAATCGACCAAAGTGGTCTCGGGAGACGCACGGGGCTCCTCCGTTTCTCTGATGTGTCAACTGTTTTCGCATTAAAAGACCAAAAAAGGTGAGGGAAAGCGGCTTGAAAGGACGAGATGTTTTTTTCTTTTCTCTCTATCTTGTTTATATATTCTCAGAGAAATACATATTCGCTTTCTGTTTCCGAATGGCAAAAATAACTCGGTCTGTCTCTCTCTGAAATTTAATGAGAAGGGTAACATGTACTCTCACCTCCCATATTGAAGACTGCGTACCTTCAGGGCACTTCTTCATTTGCAGCTCATTCTATTAGACTTCAAGGTGAACAGCTGTCTGCGAGCGGCCGTTCCAGAGCATCACTGAGCTTGTCATCCGGCACTGGTGGAGTTTGACGTCAGGAAAGTTATTTTGCCTGCTAAGCTGGGTTTCTAGGAGTGAGAGCGGAGTTTGAGGAGCTTCGGCTGCGAGCCGCGAGCTGATTTATGGTGCAGATGCTGCAGTCTTGTGGATCTCAGCAGTGTCATGTTCAGCTTTACTAACTGTGAGGCACCTACTCGTACTTCTGTGTGTCAGTGCACTTTATTAAGGATTCCAGGATTGACATAAAGTTGAAATTTATAGATTTATTCTTCAAAGTGAGTTTTGGGGGTTGGAGTAGATTTACTAGAGCCATAATAATGATTCTGAAGTAAAAGGCTGTTTTTTGTAAATCCTCTGGCAGGGGCAGTGAGCTTTGACAAATTGTATTTTTATGATTTATAATTGTGACCTCCCTCGTTCATTCTTTCTCTCTTTCCTCTCTGTTTTAGGAAGCTGTGTTGTGTTCATCCAGCAGCCCCATGACCTGGTGGTAGTGGCCGGGCAACCCGTGACCCTGCCGTGCTCCATCACTGGATATCATGGCATGGTGCTGTGGGTCAAAGACGGTCTTGCTCTAGGGGTCAACCGAGACCTGTCAGGTAAGAGATTTTGCTGCGGTCTGTTTCGTAGCCTAACCTGTGGTGAAATAACTTGACCTCTAATGTCTTATTGCCTAATTTATCAGTTGCTTGCGTATATGGTCATCCACATGTGTGCAGTTGGTTGATTACATAATTGCAGTAAATTTATAATTTAATATAATTGCAATTTATGATTACAGAGTATATATAAAGTAGCCTACAATCAATGGCTATAAAGTATAGAACATCAGTTATGAACTAAAATCTTTGCTGATCTCATGCATTCTCATCGTAGGGGAAAAACTTGGCTTTCAAATTTTCCAGCTTGATACGAAAACAATATCTGTTATGGTATAATAAACATTTTTGTTAAAAAAAAACAAAAAACAACCCTCTGTTTTCATAATTAATTTACGCTACCATTCAAAATCTTGGAGCCTGTACAATTGTTTTTATTTTTGAAAGAAGTCTGTTTTATGCTTATCAAGGCTGCATTTATTTGATCATAATTACAATAAGACAGTAATACTGTAAGATTCTTTTACAATTTAAAATAACTGTTTTCTATTGTAAAGGTGCAATATGTAAGATTTTATGTCCACTAGAGGTCTTTAGAGGCCTATTCAAAACAAAGGCGTAGCTTGATGACACCAAGTTTGAGTGCGGAATCTTGGGAAATGTGGTCTTCACCTCACAGCCGGTGGAAATATTTTTTATTAACATTATTAACGTTACTGTAGTATGAAGCAGAGCAGGATCGAGTGTTGTGGCAGCTGAACGAGGCCGCTGGAGCGATCGCACAACACACGCCGTGAGCAGCGGACCTTTTATTATGCCACAGTTGCCGGTGCCGCTTTTCCGGTCATGAGCATGAGGTAAAACAGCATTGTTTATCATATTAGATACATTTGAGTATGTTGAAAATTATGTTATACTCTGTGCGTTCGCTCGGCGGCTGCTATGAGACACTTGTTACACACTGCAGTAAGCTAGATCGATTTTAGAATACTAAATGTTGGTTGGCTTGTGTTGATAAATGACATGAAATTTTAAAACGTATTGTATGATGGGGAAAATTCTGTATTACTGTTACTAAAAATAAAGCTGCATCTGATTATGCTATGTTAGCTACTTCACAAAATAGTGTTTTTCTCTGAGGCATGGTAAAGCATGGCACTCAAAAAATCAAGAAAATTAGATTTAAACAATAAGATTAAACGTGTTGAGCTGTGGGTATGATGCCATTGACAGGCGACTCCTCATGTCCCGGAGCCTTGGTTAAAATAGCAATTTTCTCACGATTTACAAATAGTTGGAAACATTTGGGATATTGTAAGTATTCAAGTGAACAAAATATATAACACTGGCCTAGTGGTTTTTGGATATTTTACTGCAAAATTCTTACATATTGCACCTTTAATATATGTTAAAATGTATTTTTTTCCCCCCTGTGATGGAATAAATTACATTTTTTCCAGGTTGTGTGATGAATAGGTATAGAATAGGTATACATAAGAACAGTATTTATTTGAAATATAAATCTTTTGCAACATATATATGGGTCACTGATGAATAAGGTCTTTAAAAGTGTAAAAAAAACATAATGGAGATATAATTCATTTTGAAGTTTTATTAAGTGTTAACAATGAGATAATGTGGTTTTTATAATCAATTAACACTGCTTTTGTTATTTTTTACAAGATGGACAAAATTTGTCACCAAAAAAGTCATTCGGTTTAACCAAAATTTCGGTTTTACCGAATGACACTTTTGGTTATACCGAATGACGATATTTTCAAACAATGTTAACAGGCTGATATCTAGCTAGCTAGCAAAAGGGCAATCAAACATTTTATATTTAGTGCAAGTTTTTAAAATATTACAACATTTTCCGTGTTTTATAGCGGTTGTGACCTGATGACCTGATGTTTGACCTGATGTTTCAGGAGATGCGTATGAGCAAGTGAAAACATGTATTTTTCAAATAGTTAAGAGAGAGTTAGTTACTTTGCTTCACGAACATGTGTTCCTTTGCAGGTGTCTGAATGATGTCACATCTTGTTACATGATTGAACGCATGATCCAAAATGGTCCCTTTATATTGGTTACTCTGAATGACATCAATAAAATTCATTTTTCCAGACATTCTTGCTCATAACCAAGCAATGACTTCTACACATAATTTTAATACCATTTTGCACTATGTTGATATATGATGTTATAAAATCATGCCTATATGCATACATTTTAAGATATTTTAATCACAAATAAAATGGCTGTATTGGCCTTTGGACGGTTAAACCGAATTACCTTTTGACACTTCAAAATCTTTAAAATACCTTTATATGTAGAAAAATATAATTAAAACCTTTTGGATTCAATAAAAGAGATCTAGTTGTACTTCCTTACATACTTTGGATATCTTTGTTTTTTATTATTATTAAGGCCTTTGGAAAAAAAGCATATATATATATATATATATATATATATATATATATATTTCTAAACATTAATATATTAAAACCAGTATTTTTTATCACAGTACTGTTGTAATGTGTACATTATATATACATGGTGTACATTATATTTTATAATCAAAATTCAGCTTATGACCTAATAAATTTCCACTATGATTTATTTAAAATTGACATTAATATGTGAAACATTTGTTTGCTTTGCTCTAACCCTAACCCTAACCTGTAGTCAAGACATTTCCTGCGCAAAACAGCCACGTGTCTCTGCTGGATCTGTCTGTATTATTACAGAGACACTGAATACCTCAGATATTTTTTTGTCTAGTCTTTTCTTCAGTAAGGCATAACAGCCACAACAGCCCATTCTGTCAGGTTGTGAATGCTTCCCCTGACAATACAGAGCAGCTTTGCAGTTTTTTCCCCCCACTAACATTTCCTGATTGTTGTGAAGGTTTTCCTGTTAGTTTCAGAAAGTGCCTGTCAAAAGTACCGTCAGACTGAGCAAAGCAAAGCAACAATCGAGAATTAATTGCATTTCTATCATTAATTAAGGCAAACACTTCATCATCCGCAGAACCCCAGAGAGACGTGCCGCAAGTGCAGCTGTTTTACATTCACACGATGAGCTTTACAAATTAATTTGTTCAAACGGATTGAAATGTTCTCAAAACTTCTCGCTTATGCAAGGACAACCTTTAGGTTTAGGTTTGCAAAATCAGATCGGCTTGTTTTGTAAATCACAAACAAATCAGATATGATTACCAGACTTGCTTTCTTCAGTGCGCCACATGTACTGTTTTATTTGCAGTGGACCATTAGATTAAAGACAAAATGCCAAACAAACTTTGCTCTCATTCAGATTCATTGCACATTCGTCCATAAAGCTTTAATTTGCTGAATGTCACTTCCAAATTTGCTTCAGCTCACTTGAAGTTGAACTTATTAGCTCTTTGAAATATTTATTGTCTAACGAAGCATAATTCAACGATTTATTCTCATATCTAACTCAAAGTACAGCGATCAGATCCCTTATAGCTAACATTACACATAACTGCTGGATCAAGGGGTCATTATCGCTAACAATAGTTGCTGATTGCGTTCATGTACGCACTTCAAGAAACGAGCAATTAATATCTGAAAATTGAGCCTTTAGCTGCGGCCTCATTTAGTCCTCTCGTGATGTGTGATTTTAAACTATATACTTTACTAAGAAAGGATTTCAGTTTCGGACATGGGTTTCTCCAGAAGTTAGTCATTTTTAGCCATGGCCCTAGGCAGCATTTAGTCATGGACGGAGCTCTTTAATTGAGCCTCTCAGGGTTTTTCTTTCCTTTCCACTGCGTCTGTCTTTCTCCGAGCTTTTATAAGTGTCCAGGGACTCCTAGATTTCATTGTACCGTAGTATAATCGAGTACAGAGCTGTGATACTTAACCAGCAATGGCAACCGGACAAAGTCTCTCTTCAAAGCGGATGCGAAAACGTCACTCACTAAAGTGTAAAATGAACTAAAATGAACTAGAGCACCGACGTGAATGGATATCAGTGTGTTCAGAGCAGCTCTAAGCCTGCTGATTGTTTCAAACATGAAGCAATTTGTGGATTTTTACAAGTTGTTATCGGGTTTTCGTAAAATCTGTCTGATGCTTTATCACCTGCAGTTTCACACTGATGAAATGACACATCCTGCGATCAATGTGACATAGATATCTATATCTTTTCGGGGCGAGTGTCCTCAAAGCTTTAGAAGTTACAGATTTTGTGTCAGAGAGACTGAAGCTAACATAACGCTTGATTAGGATGCCTCTCCGTGTATCTCTCCCCCTTCAGCTTTCACGTTCCCTTGCTCCAAGCTTTGATCTGCCTGCTTTCAGCCAAGTTTCAAGCATGCTTCCATCCATTGGAGTGTCAGTGAGATGCCCACAGTGTGATAAATCCATGTCCCAGCTCTCTATCACAGCTGCTATTGATCCGACATGAAGCCGAATCCATTTCGGTGGGATTCATTACCTTTAATAGGGTCATTTCACATTGTTTCTTCTAATTGACAGCCATTGTCTGAAGCCGTCCAGTCAAGCATATTGGGGAATTCATCAGAGGTTTATTGAGGCGCCTGTATGCCTCAATAATCCCTAATGAAAACAGCTCTTAAATAAAAGGCAAAAGAAGATCCAGTGGCAGGAAACCTGAAGGCAGTAATGACACTATCGATTCGTAATACAGGCTTATTATCAGATAGCACAGGACAGCCAAACAGTCTTTAATATAAAGGATCACCGGGGTTTCAGAGACACGCCATGATAACTGTTTACAAGATCATGTTCGGATTTAAACGTGCTCAGGGCTGTGATCTGTTTGCTGATATGAGCAGATTAACTAAAAATGAGACATCTGTCTTGAGTAGGGTATCATGTAGCAATTTTGTTGTTCCAATTTTATCAAGCTACAAAGGCACCATTCATCATTTATTCAAGATGCCTTATTTTACACTTTTGTAGAATTTTTTTTTTACCCTGAAGGCCATATATACGTTTTTTTAGCTTTACATCATCAGAACAGTTGCATAAGATATGTACTATATAAATATTTTTTAGGGGTTCAAGCACGTAGCGCTGAAACCCTATTGTAATTGTTACATTTTCCATGCTCCCTAAAAGTGATCGGGCAGACCAGATTGTAAGTTGTAGAGACTTGAAATTTTGAGGGCTGGTAGTACTCAGACCACCTACAATGTCACCAAGGCTCACCCTGATCAGCCTGACAGGGGCGCTACAGCGGTGAAAAGTACAAAATCACTTAAAACTAAAATTTAAGTTGAAATTTCCAAAATGTTCAAAGTGGGTGGACCCTTTACTAAAATGGCTATAACTCATGAATGGAATGAGATATTTTCACCAAACACCTATGTAAGAGCTCATTCTGTGGTCGCGTGAAAAAGGACATGGCGACTGGCCACTTGGTGGTGTCATAACATGACAAAAAACATGAAAACAGCTATAACTACAGTTAGTCCGATTTACTTGAAAATTGGCATGCAGTGTCTTAGAGGTCTGTGAGAAATTCAAAAGAAATTAGCCACGTGGGTAAAGGATTTTGTATCGCACGATTTTTTGCACACACCCACGACATTCATACCACATGGTAGAACTCCTCATTCTGAGCAACTTTGCCTCTAGGACAGCCGCTGTCCATCGAATCCTTTGTTAAATATTTGAGATTATTTCAAAAAACAACTTTGGCGAACTAGTCGTAAGTTTTTGGCTCAACCTCAGTAAGTCGTCCCCTTGGAATTATAAGGTTCTGTCTGACATTTTTGTCAAAATTGAGCTATTCACATATTCTTCTGTGACAACTTATTTACATTATGTGATTTGTTTTCAGAAAATAAAAAGGTTCTATCTATAAAGTTGAATGGAATGCAAAAACTATGAAGCTCAATATCTTAAAACTGCTCAGAATGTAGATAGAACCTTATAATTCCAAGGGGGCGAAGTGTTAAAAAGCTTTATAAACCATATATTTCCTATGGTAAATTTCCTGTATTTACTGTAAATGGTCTTTTCCATCTATGATCGAGATGGCTACAGGATTGCTAATTAAAACATAATACCTTTTTACTCATGTGTTTAAAGACCTTAAAGCGCTTGAACCCTAATAATTGCTGCTCACAGCTACATTTATTTTTATTTTTGCAGTTTTTAATAAATATTGTGTAAATACACATTTTAGCAAATTACATGCATTTACTTTTCATGATTGAATTATATTATAATACACACTACCGTTTAAAAATTTGAAATAAGTCTCTTCTGCTTACCAAGGCAGCATTTATTTGATCAAAATTACAGTCAAAACAGTAATATTGTGAAATATTATAGCAATTTAATAGCTGTTTTCTATTTTGGTATATCATAAAATGTAATTTATTCCTGTGATGCAACGTGGAATTTTCAGCATCATTACTCCAGTCTTCAGTGTCACATGATCCTTCAGAAATTATTCTAATATTAGCTCAAGAAACATTTATTATTATTATTATCATCAAATTTGAAAACAGCTGCGCTGCTTAATATTTTTATGGAAACCTTGATTTTTTTTTTTTTTTGTAACATTGTAAATGCCTTTTGATCACTTAAATGCATCCTTTCTGAATAAAAGTATTCATTTCTTTAAAAAAAACAAAAACAAACATGCTCTCTAGATATCAACTGTTAAAAAATGGTTTAATCTGTGAACACTTTATGTTGGAAGTCAAGGTGCATGTTGTGTGTTCATGTTGCAAAGTTTAATTCCAGTCATACCACAGAGTGTATTTTGTTATGTTTTTCTTTTCATGACTGGAGTAAATATGAATGAAGATCATTCAAGAATCAGAATGGGTCCCGTCTCTTATTGTGCAGTAAACTATTGGTCTTCAACTATTGGTTTCCAATAGTTTACCCATTCCTGCAACTTTCATAGAACTTAACAATGCTACAGCACAAAAAGTAAAATGCAACAAAATTCACAGTGAACATACAGAATAAACTGGATCTTTCACATATATGCTCAGGGTAACTTCAGAGCTTGAGGGTAGACATTTTAGTGCTTGGAAAGTAGAGGATCTTTTTATGCTAAAATGCTTTTTGTGTTTGATTGTTTAATGTTAAACCTAAGACCTTGTGTTTCAGGTTATCCACGCTATGACGTGATTGGGGACCACAGCAAAGGAGAATATCACCTACTGATCCAGAGGACGGAATTGGTCGATGACGGCAGCTTTGAGTGTCAAGCCATTCAGGTTGCTAGCAGATCTCGACCTGCTCGGCTCACTGTTCTGGGTCAGTGTCACCTTCCAGAACCTTCCAAAAATGAGATGGACAGACAGACAGATAAATAGATAGATAGGTTACATGGACGGACGGACGGACGGATAGGTTAAATTACAAGGAAGTTCTGTGGTTCACTTTTTGGTTCTCTTTTCAGTAGGAGCCTGTTTTTGGATGAGGGCGGATAGATGGATTGATGGATGAACCAACGGACAATGAGACAAATCGATACATACTTTAACTAGAATAGCACTCGAGCAGTGAAAGAGTAAAGAAAGCGAGGCCCTGAGAACGAGAAAGCACAAAAAAGCACCGCCTCTGCAATACTCTGAATGTAGACAAGAACAAAGTCAAACTCTGAGTCAGATAAATGTGTGATATTCTGAAATCAGGGCTAATCAGCTTTAATAAGACACATTAGATATGTTTGCGATCGATAGAGGCCCTGACACAAATGCATTGCGTCAGCTTAGCTCCCAGGCAGCCCAGCTTGGCCTGATTATCATTATTGATTTCTTTCTTTCCTTTGTTAAAACTATGATATATTCCAGAGGAATAAGTTCATTACGCCGGCCTCGAAGTAACAGTGTTTTAAACCAGTAATCTGAGTCTAGACGCTTAAAGCCGAGTGAAGATGCCGGCAATTCTAGGTCCATTAAAATGATTAATTATAGATGAGAGGCCGCTCATTTGTTTTTATTTTTTGCTGGTCCGGTGGCAGCAGAGACAAATCATCATGCTCCCCAGGGCAGAGCCATTAGCCTGACATGTAATCCCACACAAACTGGCTTACTTCTGAAAAGTTGCATACAAAACCGCAAGCGGCTCCTGAGCGAGGTAATGAACCTCATGTAGGGACTCCGTCACCGTCAATCCCCTGTCACTTCCCTCCCGGGGGGGACGACGGCGCGTGACCACAATCAGACGTGCCGTTTCTTTCGTTCGCTCTCTCTATTTTTCTCCTGACAGACGAAATTTAGAGTGGTCTTTGTAACCTGATTGGATCCCTCACCTGTGAAGTCTCAAACCTGTCTTTGTCACTTGCTGAGAAAAATAGCTGTGGAGGATTTTTCCCGACTTTGAAGCCTGGTGTTTGGGCATGAGTCCAGGGCTCCGTTGCGATGCATTAATATGCTTGGGTCTCAAATCATGCTATGCCGGTGTGTATCGGCCCTCTAAATGGCTTTAAAATGGCCCCGCGAAGCCATCATGCAAATTCAGAGTGAGTTTGCACTTTCTTTTATTCAACGTTCATGTCTAATTTTCACAGTTTGGTACGATTTCAGTACAATAGGAAGAATGGTCACACTTTAGATTAGGGTCCAATTCTCTCTATTAGCTAACTATTAACTATGACTTTTGCCTAAATAAACCCCTAATTTCTGCTTAAGGTAGTTGTTAAGTTTAGGTATTGGGCAGGATTATGGTATGTAGAATATGGTTGTGCAGAATAAAGCATTAATATCTGCTTTTTAAGTACTAATAAACAGCATATATCCTAGTAATATGCATGCTAATAAGCAGCTAGTTCATAGTGAGAACTGGACCTTAAACTAAAGTGTTACCTGACAAAGGAACGAATCCACAATGCTAGGTTTCTTTTCATTTATTTTAACAGACAGTAGTACAAATCAAAATTTGTTCCACCTAACAGCATTTAGTCCCCTAGTTGGTACAGTACAGCCTCCCTTAGTATATTAAGCACTAGCAGTAAACAGATTGCACTTTTGCATAGGTTATATTTTTTGCAGGGCAGATAAAAAACAAAAGGTATTTGGTCACAATCAGCTACAAAACTGAAAAGCATCTTGTGTTATAAAAGTACAAAATAAACAGAATAATGAAAAATAAAATGTGTGCATTAGGAGTGTTGCTCCACTTAAACTATATTTAAACATACAAAACTTAAGCCCAACCCTCCTATCCTTAATTTTCCGTGTTCCGCTTCGTTTCACGCACAGTTGAGTGTGCAAACCTTTCAAGGTATTCTCCTTTGTCCATGAGCGCAGAAAGATGCATTCAACGCATGCACACTACCTAGTGGACTTTGTTTTCAAGAGCTCAAGTCATTTGCGTATGCGCTGTTCTTCTTCTGCTCTTTTTCCTGTTGTGGCGTTGAGCAGACAGCGCGCCCCCTTCTGGATTGGAGTGTTAATCATCTGCGACTGACTGTATTTGTCGTCAAACTGCATGAACCGAACCGTGACATGCGTACCGTACAGTTTGGGACGAATACATGTACCGTTACATCCCTAATATATATATTTACACTTTCTTTTATTATTTTCTTGTGGCACAGCTTTGCATTAAGGCTCTCGAACAATTTTCTCTGTTTGGGACGTGCGCTTTTGCAATTACACCAGCACACACTCAGCAGCGGGAGGGCGGCTGACCTGCCGGAGTGACATTTGAACTTTGAACATCCGTAAGAGAGTTGTGGGGTAACCCAGTTTGCTTTTGGTGGCCAGGCTGCTGAATAAGACATGAGATGGGGTTGGTACACATTGCTGAAGAAGGACCCCTGAGGCTAATTAGATCCAAGGAATTCCCCTAAAGCCAAGCCGAGGAGCTGGAGAGAAAGCGAGAGCCGCGGCACAGCAACTCAGTGAACCGTGGAGAGAAACCCGAGCCACTTCCAAAGGTCACTATTGTTTAAAAAGAGCCACTGCAGTGTTTCTCTAAGCTCTCAGCATTTGTTCTGCTCATTGTCTTCAGAGTTAAAGAGGCTTGTGCAATTCAGCTGCTTTCAGACTTAATTAGAGGCGTTCTTTCCTTCTTGACGCGATTTGATGCGAATGAAAACAGGCTATGCGGAACAAAAGTAGAGTTCATTCAATATGTCACACTCTCTTAAAGTCAACATACAAGCAGAATTGACCACATTTACTTTTCTTAGACTTATTAGAAACAATCCATTGGTTATTTCAGAGTTTGAAAATAACTTCTTGTGTCTATGAAGTGCAGGGGTCCTTAAATAGCGACCGCAGTCCGGTTCCAGACCCTGGCTTGGTACCAACCGGACATAAAGACATAATGACACAGTATCTCCATTTGATAATTTCTACAGTTTAAAGTGAGCAGTGCTTCAAAACAACGGTGAGGTTCACACCACAAGCGTTTGGTCATTTATGGTAATCATCTTGCTGCTATATCCTCTAATATTTATATCTAGAGCCAAACACGCTCGATTCAAGCCCTTTCCGCTCTGTGCGCATTGCTCCTCTCTCTCACTAAAGTCGCTAAAGCGCCACATTTAAGAGCTGCAGATGACATTGTAATTTTAGTAATACACTGAACAGCAAAATAGATTGATTTCACTAAAACACTGCAGAAAACAAGAATGCAGCAAATAGTTATTTTTATGACCTTTCCAATAAACAAGTTTTTGACAAGACTATTTCGCATTATTTATCAGCATGTTAAGAGCATATCATAATAAACAATGTTATAATTGGGGAAATGATTTGTAGATGGCAAGGAAAGACAACAAAAACTTTGAAATTACTAGTTAACTTTGTTGTCTGCTCACGATCAGAGTGTTTTGATTATCATGTACATTGTTTGTTTGTTTGTAGTAGATACTTATTTTAAGCAAAATATAAAAATGGTCCAGACTTGAAGAGGAAAACCCTGAACCCTCATACAGCATCTTTTATCAGTCACATGACCTTCTGCCATACATAGGTATCTTAATGTAAAAATAATAATAGCCTGATAAAATATCTTTTTTTTTAACTGAAAATTTGCAGAAAGTCTCATTTTCAATAGGCCTTATTCACAAAACACAACCAGAACAAATTTGTGTGTAAATTGTTTGTAAGAACTAAATATTCTATACTTTTATACAATTATTGCATTCAGTTTAAATGTTTGCTACTGTAAATTAATTAAATTATTGCATTCTTTTTCTCTCTCTTTATTTCGGTTTGTAAAACCTTAATTAAATCCCATGAATTCATACAAGACCAAATATACATGCTGTTCAAAAGTTTGGGGTCAGTAAGAATTGAAAACTTTTATGATGTTACAAAAGATGTGTATTGTAAAAAATGATTTTCTTTTTAACTTTCTATTCATTAAACAAATGTATCATAATTTCCAAACAAACAATGAAGCAGTACATCTGTTTTTAACACTGATAATAATAATAAATGTTTCTAAAGTGGCAAATCAGTATATTAGAATGATTTCTGAAGGATCATGTGACACTGAAGACTGGAGTAATAATGCTGTAAATGCAGACTTCTTTCAAAAACAGACCCAAAACTTTTGAATGGTAGTGTAGATGGACTAAAACTCTCATTCTGGTGTTCTTTACCTTGAAATCTAATTTTGCAGTCATGTCACATTAATTAGGTCTAAATGTGGATTTCTCAGACTAGTAGTAGGAGAAAAGCTAGTAGATTAAAGCTTTGTACAAGATGTTATCCTCTGCCTTAAGAGCTTGTTGAACAAGCCATGTTAACCTGTCCCAGAGGGAGACAAACATCAGTCCTAATGAGAGGAGACGGCAATTACGTGTAGTCTTTCAAAGCAAAGAGGCTATCCTGTTTTTCTTCTTTATGGATAAGACACCAGTCAGGGATCATCACTTGATTCTCAGAAAACTAGAATGGAAAGGCGGCGAAAAGATGTGTTATTGTCTTTTTCCCTTTTTTTATGGGTTTCTCACCCTTGCACAGCAAGCTAACTCGCCCAGCTCTGACCAAATATGCTCCCCGTCTCCTCATGTTAATGTCAGCGCCAGCGTTGGCCGCAAAACGTCACATAGCAGCCAGATTGAGAAAAGAGAAAGCAAACAATGATGTGATGAAATTGAAAATGCAGAGTTCACAGATACAGGTCTCGATCTGAATAACAGCCAAATGCCATTGTTCAATCCCCCCCCCCCCCCCCCCCCCCCACCACCACCACCCCACCCACCAATGTAAGAATTATCACCTCAGTCTGCAAGTGCAGTTAGTATTATGAATTTTTACAAATTTATTGAAGTTTGCAACAGCTGGTCCTCCTTTCGAACGTCACACTCTGTTGAATAGGCAGCAGGCATGCAGCAACATCTGCATCTCAGAGAAATGTGAATTCACAGACAGGTACGTCATGCTTGTGTCACAGCAGAATGAATTCTCACTAATGTGACATAGGTGCAAAACTTCCAATTACAGCTGAGTACAGCTGAGATACATGCAATGTCTAAAATTAACTTGCAAAACACCAAATGTGAGTAACAATAGGATTTGGGGAGTAAATTAAATTGGACATTTAAGAATTTGGTCCCACTTTAGATTAGGTGGCCTTAACTACTATGTACTTACATAAAAAAATAAGTACAATATACTTATTGTGTTCATATTGTATTGCAAAACACTTTTGCTGCTATTAAGGTGGGATATGGGTAAAGTTGGGGACAGGTTTGGTGGTATGGGTAGGTTTAAGGGTGGGTTAAAGTGTGAGGGATGGGTCAACAGTGTAATTATACATGTAATTACAGAAAATAATACAGATGTAATTACATGCAGGTATTTTTAAAATATAAGTACAATGTAAAAACATATATGTACACATCAGTGCATTGTATCTTAATATAAAGTGGGACCAAGAACTTAAACAAAATTTTCATTTATTTAGGAGTTAGTTCAGTTCTGTGTGTTTAATTGGTGTGGCGTTCCACTTGACTGTTTTTATCACTCTGCTTGTACGTGGAAATTGAGTCTTTCTGCAAGTTACATCATTATGCTAGGAGGTGGCGATAAATGACTCCATTATAAGTGAGTCATTTGAATCACTTACTCAAATGATTCACTCAAAAGCACTGATTAATTCAAGAACTAAACAAGTGACTGTCTTTGTGAATGAGTTGTTGAATCATACACTCATCCAGTTTGTTCATAAACACAGATTACTGAAAGGAATCTGCATTTATGAGTGAATCATTGATTCATTGGCTCACTCATAAAGAGTCACTTGTGAGTTATTGATTCGTTGTATTTATGAGTGAGTCAGTCTTTCAGTGACTCACTTATAAAGCCTGTTTTGTTCCTGGATGAAAACAGATTCATTTATGAAACCAAAAGCTTTTTCTGTAACTCCAGATTAATTTCCTCTTTATAATTTAATATTTGTATGTAAAGTGTGTACATATTCACTACCATTAAAAATTTGGGGGTCAGCAAGATCCCTTTTTTAAATCCCTTTTGCTCACCAAGGCGGCATTTTATTTGATCAAATATACAGTAAAAACAGTAATATAGTGAAATATTATTACAATTTAAAACAATTGTTCTCTATTTTAATATATTTTAAAATGTAATTTATTGATTCTTTCAAAAGGAGAACAGTGTTACTGACCACAAACCTTTGAACGGTAGTGTACATTTTAAGTCTGTGTAAACAATACTAAACATTTGAACAACTTTACATCTCTAAAATTGTACATGTTCAAAAAGGATTTGTGTTTTAAAAGCTGTCCATTCGTCAATATCAGTGTCTAAACAACTACACTTTGAATACAAATGCCATCTGACTGAAATTAAGATCACATTGCAATATCATAGGGAGTAACAGGAAAGTAAAACTGCAGTGTGACAGGCTCCTCCTGTACTGTAGAGCTCCCACAGGGCATGTGGAGCGGGACACCGAGTTCTGATTAGAGCAGAGCGCTGCTGTTCACTGGCCTGTTCAGGCCAAAGGGCTCTCTGGTGTGGGCCACTTGTCCATGCATGTCATCTCTGTACATGCTGCAGTGTTTTTTTGGGTGTTCTCCCTGTTTCTGCGCATCAGGCATCTCAGTGACATGCCTTCCCTCCCAGAGATGCTTTAAAGGGAACTCAAGCAGAAGGAGTAGGATAAATCGTTCGCTCTCAATTCAGCGCTTGTGTCAATAATGGCACCCTGTAGTTAAAGCTCATCAAGCAGACATCTATTTATTTATACTCACTATTCATGTCATAACGGAAGAACAAACACGCTGAACCTAAAGCTTAATTAAACTTTAATATTCATCGCCTCCTCAATAGATTTAGCTCAATACATGGCAGCCTGTCTTTATACGATAATTAAGACATATTAATGTGAAATGACAGAACTAGTGTTAACTGAAATTAAGAAAATATAGATAGTCAATTATCTGATGCATTGGCCAAAGCTTTCAGTATTAAAAGGAACAGATCAGCATCTATGGAGACCTGCAATATAACATTTTGTTTTCTTCTACAGATATTTGTGAACAAATGTGTATCTGAAAAGTCTCACTTGAGGCTGTTTCCTTTAAACAGAGCAAACTGTTTGCAATTTAAAAACAGGCAGGTCGGTCGGATGTTCTCGCATTGATAAGCTGACAGAAGGATGTAAGACAATGATTTCTATTACAAAAACAGGCAGTTGAGTGCTGCAAGGTCGTTTGGCCATTGCGCTGTTTAGTCAACATTATCGCTGCAATTTTTATTGTCATTTGATGTTGTTGAACGTTTGTTTCAAGGTTAGTTTACTTCTCCTAAATGTAAAGCAGTTTTTATTAATTATGTTAAAAATAGTCCTGTATTTAACATTTACTGTCCTTAATTGTGTTAACATTTTAACTTTTTAAAATGTTATTTCACCTTCTTTATTTGATTTTAATTGGATTTCCAGTTCATTTGAGTCTAAGTGCCCCCTTTGTTAACAAACTGGCCTTCAGCAGAAACTTTCAAAAGGTTTTAAGGTGAAACAATGTGCCATCATTATCTGATCAACAAGAGCACAGTTTCAAACAACACAGGAGAATATTTCACTTCAGATGCTTTAATTCAAATAAATGTTTACTGGTGGAAAGATCACATCTGCTTCTGTTTAAAGGGTCTTTATCGTGAACCTCCGTGAGTATTTTTAGTTAATACACCTGAAAAAAAAGAAGAAGGGATAATTGCTAAAGGCTGTGTGCCGCTGTGTGGTACAGCAACTAAACTCAGGATGAAAGTGATTAATCCACCGTGCTACCAATTCCTGCGAGAGAAAGACGGAGAGAGGGAACGAGAAGGGAGAGAGAGACATCTCCAGATGTAAGACCAAATCCAGGTACATTACAAAATAGGTCACATTTCCCAGAATGCCCCTTCTCTCTTGTTTCCAAAATGAAATTGCTCCATTTTTCTCCTTCCACATGCTGAATGACTCGAAGTGTCTCAAGGGCCCGGTGTATCAAGAGGGCAGAGACAGAAGTAATTCGGTCCTGGCTGTTCGTTAGGCTCCATGTGAGAGTTTCTCCCTACTCTGAACAGCAATTACAGTGGGATGATTAATCCATCGTGTTGACCGGCTCAACACAAAGAAAATGATTGGCCGCGTTAAGGCTCCAGCTTTGGAAAGCATTGCACCAGGGCATATTTGCAAACATGGCGGTCACAAGAAGGTTTAACGTGGTCATGCCAGTTTTTGGCGCTCAAAAGGAGAGCATGAACCGTCTGGGATCCGTGCCACATGGAGAGTCATGGGATGCTATCCAAAGCTACTTGGAAATGCCAGTGTGTGAATTCACACCATAATATATTGGCACTTAGCTTTTTGGAATTCTAGGACTTAAATGTTGGACTGCAGTGCCAGCTTAGGAAGCTCTCTCTCTCTCTCTCGCTCTCTAATTCAACCCCATCAATAACTGAAACTTGAGCAGACAGACTGATTGACTTAACTGTTGTGCTCATTTGCATACACTTAGCCTCTGGTCTGTCAGTCCCGGAAAACAATCCCAGCATGCAATTGTAAATATGTTTGTTTCACTTGGGGAAAAAAAACAAAAAACGAATGAGTTTGCTCTAAACAAGCAAAGCACTTAGGCGTTAAAACAAGCTGTTAAGGATGGCTTTGATGTCCAGATGGGGAAAGGAATATGACACTGACTTTAATTGCTCCTGGAGTGGATTCTGAGTGGATTGAAGTACTTTGCATTATCTGTCACTAATTTAAATGTGGCAAAGGGATTCATTCCAGTTTTCTATGTTTGTTTTAGTAGTAAGGAAGAATCACTATTACTGTTACTCATCTATCTATCTATCTATCTATCTATCTATCTATCTATCTATCTATCTATCCATCCATCCATCCATCCATCCATCCATCCATCCATCCATCCAACCAATCAACCGTTCAAAAGTTTGGGGTTGGTAAGATTTTTTAATGGTTTTGGAAGAAGTCTATTATGCTAATCAAGGCTGCATTTATTTGATGATTATATATTATAAATTAAAATATTATATTTAGTGTTGAAAACAGCTTAATATTTTTGTGGAAATCATGATACATAGCCTACAGGATTATTTAATTAATTGAATGCATCCTTGCTAAAAAAAAAAAAAAAAAAAACTTTAATAAAAGTATAAATCTTACTCGCCCCAACGATTTAAACTGAAATGTATATCTATTGTATACTGTATATATTTTTTTGTTTACATAATTTGTATATCTATTTATAATATTTGAGCTGCCTGTGTGGCCGCACACTTAAACAGATTTACTTTTCCATCACGACCGACCGAATCAGTTTTCTACTTTTCATTTTTCCTCATTCTTTCTTTATCTCTCTCTTTCTCTAATCTCTCCCACTCTCTCTATTTCTCTCCTTCTCCAAACTGCGCTGACAACTAGATGTGGCTGTGGCCTTTATACACAGAGGCAGAAGGGGAAAACTATTCATTCGTTCTGAGAACCGTATGATTTTTCAAGCCGGAGGGAGACTTGATTGGTTCCAGGGAAGAAATACCAACTAACAAATCACACAGGACTCCATGCTCTGAGATCATCGTGTAGCGCGAGGGCCAAATCTCCACGGTCTGCTGTGCTACACAGAGAGATCTGAAGGGAAGATGTCCAGTGTCCTCCATATAACCGTTCAGAGACTTCCCTTTCATGGAGAAACATGTTCAGAACGTCCCCTTTGCACCCTAAACTTCGCTGTTACTATGGCATCTTGAGGTACCCAGTTGCTCAAACTTGTGTGTGTCATCTGATTGGCCAGAAATCTCAGGGAGAGTAAAAGCTGGCTGAAGTCTAATCAGTAAGATGTGAGTAATGGGGTCTCAGCTTCCTTACTAATAAAGTCAGCATCTCTGGGACCTTCCCCAACAACAACCACCCCCAAGCCGGCCCGTTCTGGCATCTTCAAATAGTCCCTCCTCTTCTCACGTCTTACTGCCCTCTCTCCCTCCATCGCTGTCTCTCTGGAGCACTCAGGATGTAGCAGCTGCTTGTTGCCTTTGATTTAGACTTGCCCTAGATATGCTCCCTAATGAGCTGAGTGCCCAATCAATAATTTACCTGAGTCTGAGTGAGAAGCAGGCTGATCAGAGCTGTTTAAAAAAGAGAACTGCAATCACTGCTATTCAGAAACTGGTTTTTGACTCATCCTTCCATTTTTCTCTTTTGCTATGTGCCATTGTTTGTGATACAAGAGGATAAACTTCCCTCTGATTTTGTTTCCAGTTCCCCCTGATGACCCCGTGATAATCGGAGCACCTGTGGTGAGCTTGCGTGCAGGAGACTCGCTAAACCTCACCTGCCATGCTGACAATGCCAAACCGGCAGCTTCCATCATCTGGATCCGTAACGGAGAGGTGCTGAACGGTGCGGCATACACCAAGGTACGGCAGGTCCCCGCTGCTGGCAGCTTTTTATCAACAGAACGCAATACAGAAACACGATAGAACCAAGGCCTGTGTCACAAAATCATTTTAGGCATCATATATGTGTTCAAATGTTCGATTGAATTCACCTCTGATGCTCGAAAAAGTGTTTAATTTCAAATTGAATGTTCAAATTCACCTATTATGCCCAAAAATGCCAGTTGAAGGGTGCTTTCACACCTGAGTGTTTGTTTCGGAACCTGGTGCATTTTCTCCCTTGGCTAGATTCGTTTAGGCATACGTGAACACGGCAATCGCGTTCAGACCCGCACCAAAACAATTGCGCCCCATTGCAAACGAACTCTGGAGCGGTTCGCTTGTGGAGTGAAAGAAATCTGACCCAATGGACCAACGACCCAAACAATATCCTATCCTAACGATAAACCAAACCAAGAAGAAAATGCAACATTGTAACAAATTTAGTCCCTGTTTCGGAACAATGCAATCGATCTACAGGTGTGAAAACACCCTGAAAACACTCAGTTTAAAAGTAAATCTGATGCCCAAAAATGCTGTTTCAAACATTTTGATTCAGTTTATGATGCCCAAAAACAATTTATTGAGCGTTTAATTTTAAATTGAATGATCAAATGTGCCTATGTTGGCCAAAAATGGTATTACCTAAAAAAAGATGTCTCAAACGTTTTGATTAAGTTCAAATGTGCACTTTATTCCTAATGGCTGTTTCACTTTTTTTTAAAATCAATTTAAACAAGTATATGATGCTCAAAACTGCACTTTATTAAGTGCTACAAAAAAAACCCAAAAAAACTCAACGTTTGATTAAATTAAAAAAATGCATATGATGCCCGTATTAGGTACACTGTATCAGGTGTTTCATTTTAAACTGAATGATCAAATGAAAGAAATTAAATTAATTCAATTAGAGCATTTGATCACATACACTGCTAAAATGATTCTGTGGTGAAGTAAATACTACAGAAAAAACAAATGCAATTTTTACATGAAAAAGTTAGTTCAGGCAAGAATTTAAAAAACAAAGTAAATTCTATATTAGTATCTATATCACTTCAAGCTTGTAGAAATTGAAGTGTAAATATCAACGATATAAAATTAAGTAAAACCTACTCAAATTTTCTGATACTGGTGTTCCCATCATGCACTGGGGCATGAATAATTAATAAGGTTGATTTTTTTTTTTTTTTTTTGCTGCTTTCCAGCTGTATTTACACTGTTTTATTGCTTTAGGCTTAGTAACTTGCAATTTTGTGACACGTTCATACTCAAAAATAGTCTATCAAATGTTACTGTCATTGTGTATTGTGTATTGTGTATTGAAGCCTCTGTGTATGGGGGAGTGCCGCATTACTCCTGTTATGTCAGGGGTGTCCAGACTCGGTCTTGGAGGGCCACTGTCCTTCAGAGTTTCGCTTCAACCAGCTCCAAAACACCTGTCTGTAAGTTTCTAGTATGCCTATTTAGACCTTGATTAGCTGGTTCAGGTGTGTTTAACTGGGGTTGAAGCTAAACTCTGCAGGACAGTGGCCCTCCAGGACCGAGTTTGGACACCCCAGTAATATGTAGATAATGTGTCTACATGATATATGTTGTATTATTAACTTAGATGTTTTTAAGTAAAGCATACACTTTAAAAGCATGGTTTAATTTAGTGTTATATTATTTGAGTAAAAAGTAGGCTATTGCCAAGTAAACTTTATTATAAGTTAGTTATTTTCTTTGTTAAATTTACTTAACTTAGTTAAGCAGATTTTACTTAATTCTATATATGAAATTAAATAAATTAAATGTGATTAATATTTACTTAATTTCTTTATAAATGTTAAGTTCAATAGTAAGTAGATTTCACTTGATAATAACAGGTAATTTGTACAGAGTGGTAGCAGTAAAATTTACTTAAAATATGTGTTTTTGTGCAAATTGTTAAAGTAAATCATACACGTTATTTTTTTTCAGTGTATATAATGGCCAAAACACTCAAACTGTTTGATTTTAACATTAAAACATTTGAACATACAAACATTTTGATCCATTTTGAATGATCAAGCACTTCTATGATGTCCAGAAATGCTGTCTCGAGTGTGTCATTTCAAAGTGAAATTCAGTCTGTGCATCTGATGCTCAAAAGCATTTCAAATTTTTGATGCAAGTAATAGACAAAAACGCTGTACCGAGTGTTTTATTCCAAAGTGAATGATTTATGATGCCCAAAAATGTAATGAATGTTTTAGATTTAGTTTAAACATTCAAACGCTCCTGTGATGGTTTGAATGTTTTGGTTAAGTTTAAATGCACATGCGATGCTATCTTAAACATTAAAGATTCAGTTTAAACAAACCAAACACTCCTGTCATAGCCAGATAAGCTCTCTCAAACATTTTGTTTCAGTCCATGTGATGCCCAAAAACATGATGATTGAAACATGACTTGAATGTTTCAGTGTGCCAAGAATACAGTATTTAAATGTACTTAAGTTCCCCAAGGATGCTGTCTGAAACATTTCAATTCTGTTTGAATGTTCAAGCTTTTCTTCGGCACCCAAAAATGCTGTATAGGTGAACAGCCTACTAGGTTTTGAGACACAGCCTGTGACAGTATTTTTTTAATACAGTTATTTTCAATATTACCCCTCTTTCACACGTCAAAAAAAGAGTCTCTTATGAAATCCTACACTCCGCCTGACTGCGTGTCCTCGAAACGCTCAGCTCTGTCAAATTAATGACAAGTGAGGACTAATTTTTAATTTAATCCTTGGGGCAAAGTGAAGCTGTAATGCAGTGCTTTAAATATGTCATAATGGAAAGACATTCCAGCACTCCATTATGAATGTGTTCCTCAGCAATTTGCTCAGTTGGTCGGCTTTAGGGAGGAAATTGAGAGAGCAGGAAATGTGTTTAAAGGGCTGCTCGTACTATGATTGGAGAGCGTAATCTACTCATTTTGAGTAAGCCGAACCCCTCAGCACCTACTGGAGAGAGTCCCTTCATTAATTAACCAGGCCTAATTTAGACACAAGCAAGCTAGACAGGTTACCTCTTTTTTTCCAACAGAAGTACTGCTTTCAAATCTGTTCTACACTTGGGAGACTTTTAAATGCTTCTGAAATGATCAAGTACCTCCATGAGACGAATAAAAACAAAGCTATTCACGTCTCAAAAGTCATTCCAGAGTAAACTGGATATTAGATGAGAGACAAATCGGTTGTTTTAATGAAAATGGGAATCTTGTAAACCGCTGATTCTTGAGTGCTGGGACAAAACAGCCTGCAGAACAGAGGAATGTACAGAGGAATTATTTTGGATTAATCTGTTAAACACGTTCAGAGGTGCTGGTTCAACCTCCTGCTTCTTCCGTTTTCACAGTAAATGTGTGTTTTTCCTTGACGCAACTCAGTGTGTCAACACGATTAAGGATGAATTGAGATTACAGGATGGTTTCACACTGATTTTCAGCTTCATCTATTGAATTGTCACTACAGTCAGACAGAAAATCACCAACATTGTCAAAATAACCATTATGCATTTAATCACACACTCATACAGGGTGTATGCAGTAGCTGTTTTGTTATTTTAGTTTTGCTACTAATAGGAACTAGGGATGCACGGGCCCAATACCAAGCTTGTGTACTTGTACTCGTACTCATAAAAATACCCCCGATACCAAAGACCAATACCTCGCGTGACGTAACTGACAGAATTTTCCATGCACAGAGACACTGGCGGCAGCAGCAGAAACAGTGTCAGCCTCAGGGGTGTGGAAATACTTCAAAATTAATGATGACAACTCACACATTGCGAACTGCATGCTTTCAATCACAATTCGTTATCGATTAGTGAAGACAGGATAGGCGGAATCGCACAGAATGACACAGACCAGAAGCACTCTCTCTTTCTTGCACGCGATCCCAGTTCTCTCAGACAGCGCACGATCAGTTCTCCTCACGCCTGAATGGTCAAATGCACACATAGTTGTCAAAATGTCCATCGTGTGGAGTATCTCACGTAAATACAGTCGGTTATGGCTTAAGTGGACATAAACATTTGGGTGAAAACAGGATATGTGTCAGTATCCATGGATTCGGTCTTAAAGGGACCGTAGCCTATGTTTGTCATTAATGTTAATAAAACAACAAAAGATGTTAAATAAACCTACTGTATCTAAAAAATATTTAATTTGTATCTCTGTAGTATTTCTTGTATTGTTTGTAACTTGTTTGTAAATTTCTTTACTTACATATTGGTAATTATGCCCTTTGAAGGTTATTGGACTGAAATTTTTGTTCTTCAAGTTTGTGACAAGCACATAAAAATTATTACTTTTTTCATTAGAGTAATAATAAAGAAGCTGTCCTACATTCATTAGTCTCACTGTGTTGTGCTTGGAAAACTGCCACATCACCCAAAAAAAAAAAAAAAAGATAGAGAGAGAGAGAGAGAAATTAATAAATGTATAGGCATCGGTATCGGGGAGTACCAGAAAAAAAGTAACGTTACTTGTACTCGGTCCTTAAAAAATGGTATCGGTGCATCCCTAATAGGAACTACATCAAATAAGTAGAGATATATCTTATATATATATATTAGGGGTGCAACGGTTCAGATTACTCAAGGTTCGGTTTTTATAACGGTTTTAGGGTCATGATTTCGGTATGGTTCGGTGTGTTCTATGTTTAGGGAAAAAAGGATTCTGTCATTAATTACTCACCCTCATGTCGTTTCACACCCGTAAGACCTTCGCTCATCTTCGGAAAACGAATTAAGATATTTTTGATAAAATCCGATGGCTCAGTGAGGCCTGCATTGCCAGCAAAACAATTAACACTTTCAGTGCCCAGAAAGCTACTAAAGATGTATTTAAAACAGTTCATGTGACTACAACCTTAATGTTATGAAGCGACAAGAATACTTTTTGTGCACCAAAAAAACTAAATAACGACTTTATGACAATATCTAGTGATAGGCGATTTCAAAACACTGCTTCATTAAACTTTAAAATCTTTTGTTTGTTTGTTTGTCGAATCAGTGGTTTAGAGCGCCAAAGTCACGTGATTTCAGTAAACGAGGCTTCATTACATGATAATTGTTTCGAAATTTCAGTGGTTCACCACTGGGGGACATGACTTTGGCAGTTTGATACGCGCTCCAAACCACTGATTCAAAACAAAAGATTTGTAAAGCTTCAAAGCTTCATGAAGCAGTGTTTTGAAATCGGCCATCACTAGATAATGTCATAAAGTTGCTATTTTGTTTTTTTGGCGCACAAAAAGTATTCTTGTTGCTTCATAACATTAAGGTTGAACCACTGTAATCACATGAACTGTTTTAAATACGTCTTTAGTAGTTTTCTGGGCATTGAAAGTGTTAATTGTCTTGCTGGCGATGCAGGCCTCACTGAGCCATCGGATTTTATGAAAAATATCTTAATTTGTGTCCTGAAGATGAAAGAAGGTCTTACGGGTGTGAAACGACATAAGGGTGAGTAATTAATGACAGAATTTTCATTTTTGGTTGAACTTACCCTTTGAGTTACAAAAGCTATTCAGTCAAGAGCAATGGGTAATTTTCTTGTCTTTTGTTGTTTAATTACCATTAAAAACACATACAGACAGCAGGAATCTGAGGCTGCTGTCACTTTAAGACATAATCCAGTACACTGATACTGAACATATGCGTTCTTTCTCAAGTGTTCAAGTTCACTTAAGATATAACCTACTATGTTTGCTAGGATACTCGCTCAAGACTTGAAAGAGAACTCGCGCGCTTCAGATGAGTGCACAAATCTTCTCACAGCGAGTTCTCTTTCGCCTCTTCCCCTTGAATGTTTAAATTGGCAAGGCTTAAATGAGTTTAGTTTAAACATAGATAGCAACATGTGCTATTCAGGTCTCACCTGCACTCGCACGCTATCAACACCCAAAGTTTAGGGGAAGCCAGAATGTGTATCCATTGACAGTGTAGCAAATTAGCTCAAAAGAAATATGAATGATTAATCAAAACTCGTTTTAATTAATTATAAATATTTGGATCAGTTAATAAAATTAACTTAATGTAATAAAATTAATTAATTACAATTAATTAACCTGTTTGGCCAATGAACACTCAGTGTTAATTGTTTATTAATTCTAATGTTCATTTCCAGGTTATGGGAAATAACAATCTTATTGTACAGTACTACTCAGAGCATGTAGTCAGGATCGGCATAATTAGGGACTCCAGTATATGAGCATGAAACACTGGCAACTTTACGTGTGACATGAACAAGACTTTATTAACTAGACTAAACACTTAACTATAACATTTACACACATACATGCATAGTTTACCAAGGGAAAGAGAGAGCCAAAGCAGAATACAGGAAGGCAAGAAGTTACAGCATTGTTTTAAATTCAGCAGATCAACAGCTTTGAGCAAACCATTAGTTAAGTTTTAACAGGCCCTTCTTTAAAAGGGGTAAGGATACTTAATGTATCAAATAATGAGACTAAGTTTGATACTTGCATGTCTTGCACATTTGATTTAAAACTGTCCTGATGCAATTTGTGGAGGCTCCCGTTGAATCTTTGCTGATATTGTCTTGATGAAAGAGAACCAGTTGGATTCAGAGGATCTTTGGTGAATGGAAAGTCTAGGCCGAAGCCTGGCACAAGCTTGGGGTTCCTTAGAAGCTTCAAGTAGAGCATCATCTTTACATCAGTGTTTTTCAGTAAAGGTAAAGAGAGAGGAAGAGAGACTGTGATCTTGTGATCAGTGATTTTAAAGGGTGAAGATGTCACACCCTCTTGAGGTGACTGAGCCAATAAGGAGTTTTCCCTTCAGAGGGAAACTTTTACGAGTCTTTGTTCTGGAGCAAGATATTACCATAAGACATTGGATTGGATGTTTGAGAGAAGAACTTTCTAGATTCTTATAATACTAATGTGTCACAGAGCTGGTAGCATGTAACATAAATTACCAAATAGGAAATGAAAGTTGGAGTCCGTAGATATCAAACATGCTACCCATGTGATTTTAGTTAACTATAAATTTTCAACTCCGAAACATTATTACCAAAATAGTTCAAAAGAGAGAATTAATACATAGAATAAACCCTATAAAAAGGGAAGTCATGAGATGGGAAAATTGCATACATATACATAAATATACATTTCTCAAGTGGTTATATATAGAATATATAGGATTAAGGGGGTTTATTTGTCCTTTTCAAAAAGAATGAAGTCAGAGTCACTAGTCTCCGCAAAATTCTTTCTGATCGTTCTGCCTGTGTGTTAGCTTCATTTGGGATGCTAGTTGCAGTTTAGGGGGATGGGTTCACAGAACTTTGAGAGAGTGAGTTTCTGGATAATTCATTAAATATAATGAATAATTGTGTGTCTGATTGGTCCAGACGCTACAACAGAAACATACATTAGCCTAACTCTGTCTGTTTTATTTATTTTCAATAAACCATATTATAGATGCGTATGCATCATCAGATAAAACGAACCGTGGTGCACGTGCATGCCGAACCATCTGTGGAGAATGGTACAGTTCGATTTTTTACAGAGAACATATATATATATATATATATATATATATATACATATGTGTGAGGACAGATGGTTTTGAGAGGAGGGTAGTAAGTGATGTCATTTTACAATACTGATAAAATGAACAGTAGTTAATATGTTGCATTTGTGTAAATATTACTGTAGCGATCATCTCTGATAAGTGTCATAGTGGAAATGTGCTGTTTTCAAAAAGAAATGGCAGGTAAATGTGTGGGAATGCTTTGTCTCATCTCTTAAGAATCAGTGAAATATTCAGATGTCTGTATGTTGAAATGAGTTGAGTTTAACTTGATTTTGGCCTAAAAATTTGATTGATAACTGAGCACACTGAATGTCTAATGACTGGAGAGCCTTGTCTCATCATAACACAATTACCTTTTAGAAAAATGTCAGATGATAAAAGCACAAGAGATTTGAATTTTTCATATTTCTCCAGGAATCGAGCTCCACTCTTTATTGCGTTATTTGATTAATTTTCAGAGAGAATCTGTTATAGCTGCGAGGCAGACGGGTGTTTTAGATGAAGTCAATATCCTTCAAATATCTGTACCAATTTTTTAATAATCTTTCCTCAATAAACACTGTTCCTCTACAATAGCTTGAATACCAGAGCGCAAAAGTGCAGGTAATATTGGCATGAATAAGCTGCTTTGTGAGTGACATATGAAGTGTGTAACCTCTACACCGTCACGCCAATGAAAGATTCCTGTGTAATACTCTTGATACAGATTCCAACACAAAGCTAGTCTGATAGCAAAGCGAACATTTTGGGAAGGGTTGTTGGGTCAAGGGTTGTTGGGTAGATGGTATGTTCAGAGACCTCCAACAGAGAGGAGCTGATTGCAAGTTCCAAAGTCCATCTTTGACCTACACTCAGGAGGAAGTATGGCTCATACTTTTTTCTTTTCAACTCTGAGAATATCGTTGCCCATCTGTGAAGTGCTGCCCCACGACACTTTAATGCTCACAGTGTTTGTGTTTTCATGCAGACGCTGTTGCGAGATGGCAAAAGAGAAAGCACGGTGAGCACGCTCCACATCTCTGCCTCAAACATCGAGAGCGGCCAGCAGATCACCTGCCGTGCCTCCAACAAAGCGGTGCCCAACGGCAAGGAGGCCACGGTCACCATCGACATCCAACGTGAGTGAATCTTCCACCGACTGCGCTTCTGTTCAAACATAATTAGCGGCAGACAGGCTTGAGCTCACGTTCCCCTTCCAAATCCAGCGACCCGCATTCTGTTCTGAGCGCTTCTTGTGTTTTCCTGTCTGTGTGGATAAATTATTCACATGTGAAAATCCGCTATGTGCTGTCCTATTTTCTTTATCTAAACAGCCGTTGTGTATGCATGCGATCTGATGTCTGAGCACATGTCGTACTTCGCTCCACAGACACACAAGACTTGACACAATTTTTGTTTTTCCTTGTTTTTTTGTCTTGGAAATAAGCAATTCTAAAAGTGACAGTTTCTCTGCAGGCAGTGTACAGGGACATTCCAAAGCTTTAAGCTGGTTATTGTGGACATAAATGCTAATTATTAGCTTTTAAACATCGGAATAATTGAGCACGGCCCGATCCTGCTTGTGTATACGGCATTTTTTGCTTATTTTTATTTATAGCAGCCATAAGCTCCGCTGTCAAAAGTGTATCTGAAAGCGCTAAAATGAAAGGCCTTAACTAATTCAGCGCGAAGATTAGCATTTGATGAAATATTTCTGACAATGTACGCATAGGGAACAAAGGCGTTCTTTCAGCTCTCTCAAGTGTTGAAAGATATTAGCTCTGACTAATAAAGCAGAAAATATATCATATTGAAAGATCCACAAGTTCTGACAGCTCCTTTCTTCATGTCCGTAAAGTCTGTTTTATTGCCCAGAAGGAATGCGCCTCAGCACAATGGAGCTCAAATTCTGAACTGAAAGCGTAAAACGGAAAACGTTTGTCTGTTTTTTGCTCCTCCGGACTCTGCCCAAATCGTTTTGTCATGCGAAACAATAGAAGAGTTTTACTCTAAGCCTCTTTCCACCCAGGATTGCAAAGACACCCCTGATTGGTCAGTTTAGATGATGTCGCTATTGGGAGAGCCAATAAAATGCTTTGTTTAATTAATCACGATTGGAGGAAGTCAAACCAGCCAGGTTTGAGAGTATATCTACTCCCCTACACTAACGGTCAAAAGTTTGGAATAATTATTTATTTATTTATTTTTTTGTCTCTTAAACTCACCAAGGCTGTTTTTTTTTTTAATAAAAAAAAAAAATTAAAATAAATAAATAAAATTGTTAAATATTATTATAATTTAAAAGAACTGTTTTCTTTTTTGGATATATTTTAAAATCTCATTTATTCCTATGATGCAAACCTGATTTTTTTTAGCAGCCATTACTCTAGTCTTTGATCAAAAGTTATAGTAAAGACATTTATAATGTTACAAAAGATTTCTATTTCAAATAATTGCTGTTCTTTTGAACTTTCTATTTATCAACGAATCCTGAAAAATAAAATGTATCCACAGTTTCCACAAAAACTGTTTTCAACATTGATAATAAAAACACCCACTATTAAAAATTGAGCATAAATTGTAATTGATAACAACTGAGCAGCAAATCAGTATATTAGAATGATTTCTGAAGGATCATGTGACACGGAAGAATGGAGTAATGATGCTGAAAATGCAGCTTTGCATCACAGGAATAAATTACATTTTAAAATATATTTAAATATAAAACAGTTATTTTAAATTGTAATAAAATATATTGTCAATGTATTTAAATGAATTCTGCCTTAAATTAAACTTAATTATTTTTGACTGGTATAGTTTATGTATAAGTCAATGAAATTGCCACAAATAACCACAAACTGCTGCTGTCAGGATTCATTTAGCTCACAATTCAGGGTAGTTCACTTGAACTTCCCTTTAGCCATCTTTATGGGAATAATTTACACTGTGTCTAACCTGCGCCTGTGCGCTCTGTCGTTTGAGATGTGCCAGGTCTAACACGAGGAAGCAGTTCAGTGAAGTGGAGACCCCGCTGTAGGCCACACACTGAAGGAACATGTGCTGGGTAAATAAGTGATGACTGAGAGCAGAGAGGTGCTTGAACCTTTGGGCCACGGCGGGCCACAGGGACCTCGAACCGGCATCAGGGGCGTTTTTCTGATGCTTCATGTCATCAATATTCATAAAAAGCAGCTGTTAAGTGAGGTGCCATGATGGAAACGTGTTTTGTGTCAGACTTGGCAGTGTGAAGAGCTCGGAAAGATGTTTTCCACTATTCTTGGAGATTATTTACAGAAAACACTTCCATTATATGTCACATGCTGTTTTTTCCATTTATTCTTCTCTGTAGGTAATTGCCCAACAACAACAGTTATAAAACCTGCGGGCCTGATCAGATATGGCAACGTGAGTTGCAAGAGTTCATCAGTGGAATGGGAGAATGTTTGGATTTCATTTCATCTGAAGTTTTTGTGTTCCGCCTAAAGTATACTGCTAATAAACAGCGCTATCAGTGGGTACATGAGTCACTGGTGACCCAAATAAGCGTGTTGCTTTTCACTTATTACTGAGATACTCTGGACCGTCTCTTCATACTAGACAGGAAACATTTGCTCATAATCATTTATAAGCTCTTGGCTGTGAAAGCACTGGCCTATTTATCAGGGCTCCTGCAAAACCAGCTTCATCTGTCCTGACCCTGCTGTTAATCACAACAATGGTCCTATCACCACTTGGGCTCTCCTTCTGACCAGCAATAATCTGGATCATGGTGAGCCACAAAACCCTTTTGTACTGCTATGCTGATGTAGGCCTGGGCGATTAAAGGTATTGATATTTATCGACGCTACGTCTTATTCGAAAACGATAGAAAAAAATGTTTGATATAACTCTCTATATAGTTTCACATAAATGCATTAAAATGAGTGCTGTACCTGGCGGTGATGAGGAAATTGTGAATAAAAAAGGACATATCAGCTCGTCAGTGTGGCAGTTTCATGGTTTCTTCATGGTACATCTTACAGTTAATCTACTTCAAAAAACTTCAAAGAGAGCAGCTGTCATGTAGGTATTAACAGCTGCACAAACAGTGTTTTCAACCACACACAGTACCTTTATTTCTGTGTTACAAATATTCAAATTATCACAGAAGTACTGAGATAAAAGTTTATAGTTCAGATAAAAACTCTGTTATCGATCAAAATAGAGCAAATCAGCTTTTGAAAGAAACTTGAACATGCTGAAAATGACACATTAATCGATTACATTGTTTCACCACAAGGTGGCGATAAGTGACTGTTAAAGAAAAATGTAATTGACATTGAATCTTCATTTAACAGATTCTTTCAAATACACTGATTCATCCAGTAATGAAACAAGTATTTATGGGCGTGGCATTGAATCATACATCCAAACAGATCTTTTTTTAAATAATTAATTCAAATATATTTAACATTTTAAAAAAGACTGCAGCAATTAATATTTTGTCAGAACCTCTAGTAAATTACGTTATTTCGTTTAGCTGACATTCAGAATTGTGAATTGAGATGTGTTGCACTGCGTGAGGCAAATGGTGGTCACACCAGATGGTTTTCGGATATATTTGAGAGAAATAGGCCTTTTGTGTACATAGAAAAAGTCTTAGATCAGTTCAGCTCATGAAAAATGGGGGCAAAAACAAAAGTGTTGCGTTTATAATTTTGTTCAGTGTATAATTTTGTTCAACTTAAAACTTTAAAAGTTAATTTTTCAAAGCCTAATAAATGTTGAAATGTATAGCTTTCAGTTATACTGTGATGTTGAAAGTCCATAATTAGTTGTTTTTTAAAAAAATAAAATAAATTTCATAGAGACATGAGTACCAGTATTAGCATCAGTGGGTAACACTTTAGTATAGGGAACATGTACTATGTGCTTAATAAGAACTAATAAACAGCTAATATTCTTGTAATACGCATGCTAATAAGCAACTAGTTAAAAAACGCTAAAATAAAGTGTTACCTATCAGGGATACTGGTCTTCATTCATAAAAAGATGCCATTAAACAAATATTTAAAATATACTGTCTTTAAGTTGTTTCTACATTAATTGGAGATTAATTAAATGGAGAGTAACTGTGAAATTATTACAATATAAAAATATTAAAAACTATATATATATGAATAGAAAGTTCATGAATAGGAAGTTCAAGAGAACAGCATTTATTTATTTGGAAAATTATTAATGTCTTTACTGTCGCTTTTCATCAATTAATCTATCCTTGCTGAAAATATGTATGATTACTAATTAATCACAAAATTAATCACAATCTATAGATTGTGTTATATTCTATTAAATATAAATGAATACGTGTAATTTAAAACACATTAATGGTAAAGTAATATGTAGTTCAGACAATGTACATAATATAGTCATTTTGTTTTCTACTTTTGTCAGTTAACAGAAATGCTCTCAGGTTTTAGGTGGCCTGAACATGCAGACTGAACTGTTCATGACACCAGCATTAAACAAGAATAAACTAACCGGGTCCATTTTGGAAATTCATAGTGGTTTTAGTTGGTCTGTTCAGCAGGGATATATGTGCATTTGTTTAATCAGTTTGGCCCTGAGCAGATGGTCCTCCAGTGTGCCAGAGTTAAGGGTTCGTATCGCTCCTCAATGATATGGGTGCTACTTTTTAATTAGTCTGACACCCTCCTAGACTTCTATTCTAGATCCCATTGATTATTTCCATGGAAGCGGGCATTAAAAAAAAATGACTTGATGATGGTGAGTAACGGCAAGTTTCTTGGTGGTTCCTCACCTCACAACACAATTTCGATAAGGATTTCTGGACTCAACCAATCTTCATGGGCTAGATACATAAATTAATCTGCAATGTTTTGACATTAACTTCCATTCACATGTTCTCTCTTTAAAGGTCATCAGTGCCTCTGAAACACATTCAGTAATTAAAAGTTCCTCATTAAACAACACATTTCATATTTCATAAAAGGTTCTCAAAGCTCGTAGCCCACATCAGTCTGCGTGCACACTTCACTTTAGCCCCTTTTGGAATTTCTCCCTCTTATGACTCAAAGGAGATTTGGCTTTATTGTAAAGGCAGCTAATATTCTTCACAGCGAGTGCCACCGATAACACCGTCTGACCCTTTGCTCGAACGTGGCGTGAAGATCTTCGGCGCCGTTAGCTTGTAGGCCTCTGCGTAGCAGTTCGTTTAAGAATTAGCACCCAGGAGAGTGGCTCTCCGCTTCTCAAAGTAATTGCCTTGTAAATAAGAGCAGGATTGAAACAATGCTGTTTGTTAGGAATAATTAATGACCACATGCACACACGGAGCCACGTCTGGAGGCCTCTCGTGAGCTCCTGTCGGGCGAACGCACTCACTCCACACAAAGGAAACTGACAAGAGGTGCTTTATCAAGCTCAAGGAAACACTCACTTGCATCCCCCCTCGAGTCCTCCATCCTAAATAGATGTATGCCTCTATGTTTAGAGGACATGGCGGTTTCGGATGCAATAGTCTTTCAGATTTTCAGAAACCTAGAAACTTCCCTAAATCCCAATGTTACCAAAATCCAGCGTAAACTTCATTTAAAATTAATGATCATGAATCGATGTTGATTCTGTACCATCTGAGGATCTGGTATGTTTTCATAGGCGCCCATGCGGCTTAATGGACTACTGGCAGTGAGCCTGGTGGTGACACAGTTCTGTTTGCAAATATCGCAGCTCACTAGTTTATGGTTATGTATGTTTTCAATGTTGCTTTAGATAAAATCAGTGCAGTTAAAATCAGTGTCAGAAAGAAGATTTAAAAATCCGAACTGCACTGTTGCAGTGCAAAACCTGATGAATAAGAGCAGAACAAACCTTTATTTATTTGTAGTAAATTTTTGTATTTTAATCATTATACACATAAAAACTAAATTATTTTTTGATGCAGTTCACTTTATTTAAACAATTTATTTTGATTTAACACCATTTTATTAGGTTTCTGGTTCAAATATGATTGCTTCATGTTAAACTGATAAAAGTGTTATTTTATCAATTTTTTAGCAAGATGAGAAAATGTATAGACTTGTTAATGTTCAGTGTTCTATTATGTTGGTATTTAAAGGTTTCTGTAATGTTAGTGGCTTTGGGGGTTACCATTGTGGTAAAGTGTGGAGCTTGTGCTTGGGTTAAGGACCTGCTAACAAGTATTCAAATTGCTTTAATAATAAAGCAACCAGTATGGTAGTGCTCAGGATGAAACTAGTATCACTTCTGAACTGCCACCACTGAACATCTCGTGTGAAGAAAAGTTATATTTAGTTTGTTACATCACAGGACTAAACAGGAAGCATTAATGGCATTTGAATGCCAATTTAAATGAAAACCGTTTATTTGAGTTAAACTGAAACCATTCATTCAAGTTAAATGAACACCATTGATTCTAGTCAGTTGCACATGGTTGATTCTATTTGGTTTTACTTGTTTCAATCACATGGAACCACTGTCCATGATTAAATCATGTTCAGCCAAAGAGCTATTTTTTTTTGAGTGTACTGTCATTTTTCATTGACAGTTATTTCACTATATGTAAATTACATGTTTATGCCAAGCTTCCCAAGTATATTTTGAATATGGATAACTTTATTAAAGCAGGTACCACATTCATTCAACTATTTTAAAAAGACTTCAATAAGAGCACCAACACAAACAAACTAAACTGGTTTATAGGCCAATTCACACCGCACAAACACCAACAAACCAGTTGGCAGTTGGATTTAGAATTTTATGAAAAATATTTGTCATGTTCGCACTGCCCCAACAGACACCGACAACCGCTGACTGAACATGTTCAGTCGGGGGAAAACAAAGCCAAACCAACGCCAACAGATGCCGACATGGGTAACACACTGATCTGGCAAAACCCAACAAATGTGTTTGTTGGCGTTTGTACAGTGTGAATTGGCCTTATCAGTCAAATTCATTTATAAATGGAAATGCAACAGGAGCACTGAAAAAAAGATTTGTGTAAAAACTATTAAATTTCACAATTAATTAGAAAGAAATAGTAACACATTGAATTAAGAGTGAATTTTTGAAGTTGAAGTAATGAAATAGTATTTTCTTGTAAAATGTACTCCAGTAATCTTGAAATATGGCCAGTAAGTGAAAAACACTTAATGAGATGATAAGCACTGGACTGCTGCAGGTTACTGGGGAAATATATTTTTATTTTTCAGAACTCACATTGGAAATGAAAATATATATTTATAAGAACATTTTAGCAGGTTCAATGTATAATTCATAGTTTGAATCAACTGACAGCCCTAAAAAGTAGTAATAATCTGCATTCTTATGAGTAACTGTATGCATGTAGGTGCACTGGAGTCTTAATAAGGTGGAAAAAGTTGTGCAAGTACTAACCGCTCACAATGTATCGCTGTTATTGTTTCTCTAATACGTTCGAATGTGCCGCTATTTAGTTTCGACGTTTTTCAGAAAGCCTGCAGGTTAGTTTTAAATGACTAGTCTCGCGCCATAAGGCATTATGAATGAAACATCTGTCCCAGGTACAAATACGCTGGCCGAGTGACGGGAGCAGACTGCTAATGAGAAATCAGACCCAGCGCTGTGTCTGGGCTTTCCAGAGGCCTCTAATCACATTCAGACCTGTGGGAGGTGACAGATCTGTCCACTGTGCTTTGACAGGACTGGGGCAGATTGTAGGAGCTTTTCTCATATTAAAGTTTCAGGATTTTGGGGGGAAAACAGCAGGAGGAACCACTGCTGTCTGGAATTGCTGTGATTTGTCTGTATGTCGCTGATGTTTCTACCGCTGGCCTAGTTAATGTCCAACATGCCCTGTGTCCAAACAAACACACAGCACAATCATGCTTTCACAGACACTTCCTTCAGCTCTGAACATGTCAGAGCCTGTCTGTCTGCTGTCACTTCCTGTCTATCTGCTGTCAGTCCTGTCTGTCTGTTTGGGTTTGGGTGTGTGTAATTGGAAAGGAGGGAACAAAAGCAAACTCTAGAAAAGTGGTATAGCCTTGATCCAACCTATAAATGTCATACACATTTCAAACTTTCTTTTGTTTTAATTGAAACTGCCATTTTTTAAACGAGAATTCCAGCGCTGCATTAAACTCAACTAAATAAAATGTAATTGTCTGCTGAAACGGCTCCATAAAAAAGTCTGGGTTAAATATCGCTTTTGCTTAATGCGAATTTGGCGGCTGTTTGTTTAATTTGTGTAATCGATCTATTTGTTCATTTCACCAAAAACTCTCTTTAATCATGCTCATTTTAAAAGTTGTTTAAATTCTAATTCAGCAGTTAGAAGGAGAGTTAAGGCGCCAATTAATCTTAATGCAAAGTAGCTCTCATTACAGAGAAAAAGAATAATCAAGCCGTTCCCACTTTTTAGAGTATTTTTAGTTTGTTCTTTAATCCGCAATTAATCTTTCTGACGAGTGTTTATTAATGAGCGTTTTGAGACATTCTGCAGGAAGATGAAGTTGACCGGCCCTCTCTGCTCCTCCAGATTTCCCACTGGTGAACCTCTCTGTGGAACCGCAGCCTGTTCTGGAAGGCAATCTGGTCAAGTTCCACTGTGCCGCTAAAGCGAATCCCCCTGTCACTCATTACAGGTGAGAGCTCACACACACATCAACTGAAATACTGGTTTTATTTCCCAGTATCTCATTCCTTCACTCTCCTGATGTTTTTGTTATTGTGCATAATAAGTCTTTGCAGAAAAACCACATGAATTTCACATGCGAACCCATGTTCATAACATATGCATGTGAAGCAGCATAATAAATTAATGTTTTTGTTTCAGCACGTGATTGTATCAAAATAGCATCTGAGGCACACTGTTACACTGAGAGCTTGCGGGAAATGCCCCAAAACTACACAAAAATCATATGCGAATATAGTAATTTGAAATTCATGGGGTTTTTTTCTGGTATACTTTTACATTACTTTGTATCAAAAAACAGTTGTTGTTGTTGTTTTTTTTTGTTTTTGTTTCTTGCTGCTTGTGACATCATTAATCTCATTAATGTTAATTGAATATGAATTTTGCTCCTATATTTTAATATGATCTTTAACTTGATACACACACTTCTGTTTAAAAGTTTGGGGTCTGTTTTTAAAAGAAATTAATACTTTAATTCAGCAAGGATGCATCAGAGTGATCGAAAGTGACAGTAAACAGTTTTGGGGGTAACGCATTACAAGTAACTCGAGTTACGTAATCAGATTACTTTTTCAAGTAACTAGTAAAGTAATGTATTACTTTTTCAATTTACAACACAATATCTACTTTTTCAAATAAGTTACTTTTTCAAATAAGCAACGCAAGTTACTTTTTCACATTTATTGACTGACAGCTCTCCTGTCTCCATGTCCCCAAGAGAAATAAAGTGCAGAGGGGTTGTGTGTAAACATGATGGTTATTGTAGTTGTAGACTAAATGTAAACATGCATTTACTCATCTCACTTGCACGAAAACATGCAGTATTTCTCAAAATGAATAAAAACAGTGAAATGCAATATCAGAATTTTACGTAAACCTGTAATTAACTATATTAAATTACACAAATATACTTTATGTATTTAATTTTACTTTATTAAAGGGGAGGTCTAATGCTATTTCATGCAATCTGACTTATTTACACTGTTAAAAGAGTTGGATTCTCATGCTAAACATGGCCAAAGTTAAAAAAAAACATGTGCCAAAAATACTCTTCAGATTGCTCACAAACTTCGGACATTTTTTTTTTTTCCGAGTATGGCCCTTTATTACATACGGAATTCTTTGTATGGGCACTTCCCCCGGAAGAGTGCGCGCACACACATCGACCAGAGCAAGAGCACGCCCCTCAACACGCTTTGTTCGGAAGTCGTCGGCAGCCCTGCACAGGACTTGCTCGAGAAAGATTTGTCACTTTGTTTTTAGACCACAAAATCAACAATGTCACCAAAGAAGTGTGTTTTTGGTTGTGTGGGGAAAGATAACCTTGCTTTCCAAAGAACCCAGTGTTAAGTGGAGCTGAGAGATTTAAGCTCACACATTACATTGATGCGCTCTCAATATTTGTTATTAAAATAACCATAGAAACTGATAGTTGCAATCACTTTTTTATTGGTTAAAATTAATGGAAAATATCTCGTGTTTTTCCGTGGCTGCTCGAGACCTCAGGATCGGCGCTTATGGTTTCATAAACAAGGCCCAGTTCCACGCTGGATTTATAGATCGTTTGAAATAAAAAAAAAAATTCATAAATTCATTATTCATTATTCGTTTTTCATAAATTCATTATTCATTATTCACTATACGCTATATTCATTATAGTGATTCAAAAGTTATCCAGGGATAATGCGATGGTGTATTGTGTGTGTTTAAATACATTTGTTTAGCTGACCATTGATAGCTTGCAGACGATCGCTACGCAAAAGCTGCACGTGCTCGTCACTCTAGCTCTGCTCACACGGCACGCCTCCAGGCGCTGGGCTGTTTTTGGAAAGACTTGGTACAGCGTATGTATCTTTTATAAATATGATAAAACTAAAGACTTTTCGGAAGGATGCACTCTATAGGTACTCAAGATTAACATGAGATTGGCAGAAATATAAGTGTTAAACTTCCTTCTCCTGTATCCTATTCCTCTTTGATCCAGAATGGCAACACAGCTAAAATGTTTGTTTGAGCTGCGCCCTCTACTGTAGGTGTAAATATGCATTTCCTTCAGCCTGAGGCTTATTCATTTCACTTTTGCAAACAAGCAAGCTCATCCCAGGTGAGAAAAAGTAATGCAAAAGTATAATGTAACACATTACTTTTCATAAAAATTAACTAACACAATTAAAGGAAGTAACGCAGTATTGTAATGCATTACTTTTAAAACTTTCCCCAACACTGACAGGAAAGACATGTATAATGTAATAAAAAAAAATGCTGTTCTTTTGAACTTTCTATTCATCAAAGAATCTTGAAAAAATTGCAAGCAGCACAATGATAATAAGAAATGTTTCTTGAGTAGAAAATCAGCATATTAGAATGATTTATGAAGGATCATGTGACACTGAAGACTGGAGTAATGATGTTGAAAATTCAGCTTTGGCATCACAGGGATAAATTACATTTTAAAGTATATATTAAAAAAGAAAACTAAAATTGTAATAATATTTTACAATATTACTGTTTTCAATCTTACCAACTCTAAATTTTTTAACTTTAGTGTGTAGTGGTTGGTAGAAGAGTATTTGTTCATTCCAAAGCCAAAACTAATATAAATTAACTTTTTAAATAATGTTACAATAACTATAAAATTGATTACACAATGATCAGAGGAATCTGTAATCTGGAGCTGAAAAGTGCTCAAATTAACATTTTATACTTTTTTTTTTTTAAGTTTAAAATTTCATCCTAAAATCTGCCACTGTATCAGCCGTAACCACATTTGTTTGCATTTTGTTGATTTTACTTGACTATCTTTATCATATAGAGAGAAACAGTGTCACACATAACATCTTTTTAATCAGTGTGGAGCGAGAGACGATCTCACCTGCCGCCCCATAAGAGTTTCATGCATTATTCATGCCAGAGAGGTCTAAAGAAACACAGACCGACATACACCAGACACTTGTGCCTCTGCCCTCAGCCAGCTGGACAAAGGATCTCTCCAAAGCTCAGAGGACACTGTGTGTCTCCTGTCCCTTGACCCAATGCAGCAGGCTTCAAATACACGCTGTGCCACAGACCAAACCCTTGGCCAAATGTATTGTCATGAAATCATCAGTCAAGCATAGGGAAACTTCCACATGGAGACTGGCTTCTTGGAGAAACACAGCATTTGAATTCACACTGCAGGAACACAGAAGCCCAACTAATTACGAAGAAAGTCATTACTGATTGCGGGAGATTTCCTGTGGGCATTACACCGTTCCTCTGAGAGGATTAGAGCTGCCTCACTAGAAAGAGGAAGGATTATTTTCACTAGCCAATATTTTATTCATGTTCATTTTGTTTACATAAATATGGAAATTAATTTAACTTTGTTTTGTTTTGGTTTTTTGTAAGACAAAATGTAGCATTGCTTATTGGAGGCGTCCGGTCCAGCTGCTCGCAGAAATAAAACCCATCACTGTCCTCCTGTGGCATTTGAAATGAGATTAGTGAAGCTGTAAATTAATTAGCAAAAATAAAGCCTTTATGTTCGGCGGTCATGATGGCCATTTAAGACCTTGAGTATTTTTGATTCATGGCTTTTCATAATTTCGCAGAGCAATTTTATGTCTAATGGAATCTGGCGTGACGTGATCTCACAGCTCCACCAGTGTTCGACTGATTTTTTCAATGGCTGATGTCGATATAGTGGGGTGCAAAAGTCTATTTTAGCATTTTTACTTTTTCTTTTTTTTCTTTTTCCTTTAGTTACATCAGCACTTAAGCTGACATGAACTTCACAAAACCTAATGTCATGTTCTCCAGCATTATTAAAGAACAGCTTGTGCTTTAATGGAAAAAAGAATTTTTGCTTATTTGGTTTTTGACTTAATAATATTTAAAATATTAGCATATTAGTAAATTTCCACATTTAAATGCAAAAAAATTTGAATCTCATATTTTCAGTATATTAATATTATATATATATAATAATATTAAACAGATAATTATTTTATGATATTTACTGTCTATGTTGGTAAAAAAAAAGATTAATTAACATTCTTTCTGCAGGTTATATTGTTGCAACAAGTGACTAGTGTTTTAATAAGTGAGTCATTCACTCATTTAATCAACCGATTTGCTCAAATACTGATTCATTCGGGAACTAAACATTGACAGTCTTTATGAGTGACTGGTTGAATCATTCCCTCAACTGATTCTTCCAAACTCTGGTTCACTCAGAAACGAAACAATCGAGTGAGTCTTTGAATCATTAACTCAAATATGTTGAAAACACTAATTAAAATTCTACTACTTAATTCTCTTGTGGCTTTACACCATGTCTACACCAGACACGACAGTTGTCCGTTATCAGATTATTGTCTGGATTTTGACGTTTCATGCCGTGCTGCTCCGCATCCAGTGTAGACAGCATCACTGATTATAATGTACTCTATTTGCTTTTGTCTCTTTTTCCATTGACGGAGCAAAAATAGAAAAAGTAACTATTAATAATTTGTCAAAAAATAAACTTTTTGTTAATTGAACTGTTGTAAATAAAAGCCATTTCACATATTGCTTAAGCATCCCTACATACAGTATATACAAATTGCTGTGAGCACTGTGAAGTGTGATTATGATGCCAGTAAGCTGGACTGAAAAGCACTGCATTGTCCTAGGGAGGCAGTGTGATGTAGTGTGCGTGAAATTCACAGTGACAGTGAAATTGCATAGAGACTTCCGCTCTTTCTTTTCCAAGGATGTGGCCTTTCATTTATCTTAAACCTAGACCTCTCTCCACCAAAATAACACCTTCAAATGTGAAGCCATCATAGAGAGTTCAATAAGCCTCTGCACTCAAAAAAATAAGTCACAACCTTGCTATAGAAAAGAGTAAAAGAGAACAGGTCTCTTAATTCTGGCCAAGAATGTTTGCCGGGTACAGACTACACGATATCAGATACATTTTGGCACATATCCGTTTGAAGTAGGGTCGTGTTGTGAAATCATGTTTGTGTATGTATGTGTATATATATATATATATATATATATATACATACACACACACTATTCAAAAGTTTGGGGTTTGCTTCTGAGAGTCTCTTCTGCTCACCAAGGCTACATTTATTTGATCAAAAATACAGAAAAATTTAATTCAAAAATGTAATTTATTCAATTTAAAATAACTGTTTTCTATTTTAATATATTTTAAAATGCAATTTATTCTTGCCATGACAGCTGAATTTTCAGCATCATTAATCCAGTCTTCAGTGTCACATGATCCTTCAGAAATCATTCTAATATGCTGATTTGCTCCTCAAGAAACATTTCTGATTATTATCAATGTGCTGCTTAATATTTTTTTGGAAACTTTGATACATTTTTTTCAGGATTCTTTGATGAATAGAAAGTTTGTTGTGGTGATTCGTAAAAATCTATAGGTATTGCGAGACAAGAATTGTTTGTTATTGTTTTTTTTTCATTAAAGGGAATTTAATAATTAAAAGATCAAAAGGGATTTAAGGGAATAACGGAAAAAAAATACGAACAGTAAAAAATCCAGGTCTATTGTAGTTAAGTATCAATTTAAACTATTTGCAAATAATATTTTTTACAAATATATTCACTCTTATTTGTATGTATAATATGTCAAAAACGCAAAACATTTCTTGTCATGTTCAGTTATGAGTTACATTAATCATATATTAATCAAACAATAGCATGTTTTCAATTCAAAACACTGAAATTTCATGAAAGTAGTTTGCATAACTGGATATTATTGTCGGTTGCTGAATATTTCAATCATAAAACAGTCATCAAATATTAGATGTTTAGCTTCTTACTTACCACATAGCCTACTCTTTCACTACTGTAGCTAAAATGAAAGCGTCACATTGGAATTAGCAATTTCAGTGAACAGTAAGCCCCACCTTCGGATTTGATTGGCCAGCTTACTCATTCTGACAGTGATGAGCGCTGTTAGACTACTGAGACAGACCTGCCTAAAAATTTAACTTTTAAAACTTTTTTTGTCATCCTAACAACAAACAGGGTTAAGGCCCTGATGTGTAGTATGACATGTGCCTCATCCACGACAAGAATTTAGGAGTCAGAATCTCATAATCTGACACAGTGACTACTGTAAATATTGTGTAGTCTGAACCCTTCCTTCAGAAGAGTGGAAAAGTGGGGCATAAATGGATGGAATCAGACACATCAGTTTTCTCCCTTTGAATAAAGTGTGTGCTTCGTGTCCCTCCAGGGTCTTTCTGTCAGCGTTAGTGTTGGCGGCTTTGTTCTGGCGTAGGTGATTTGTCTTATCTTATCCTCATTTGTCACCTCTGAAGTGTCTAATGGAAGACGCTCTGTTGGGCGTGTCGAACATTTGATGTGAACATGTGGCTTTGCTGCCTGGCATCGGTCGGCATCAACGTCCACGTGGTTGATTGCTTGTTTTGGCGGAGATGGTTCATACCACCCAGTGTTTTAATTTGAAATGCAGCAGATCACAGACAGCCCTCCTGCAGCATCTTAAAAAAACAAAAAACAATTTTGTTTCCACGGGTGTTGTATCGGCTTACACCTTCAGATTTTTTTTTATTCTAGGGTTTGTACATATACTGTTGCTGTTGAATTATGTAAAGAAAGCTGGATGTAGCAGCAGACACATGGATTTGAAGGTTTCAGAGCACGATTTGTCTTTCTGGCTGAGGCTGGACATGTTTTTATTTGTGGTTACGTTTTATTCTCATGTCCTTTTCCGTGATAAAGTTGTCACAGCTCTGTGTATAACACAGTGTTTGAATATGTCAAGACGCAGCCCTCGTCTGAGCCTAAGAAAGTGTCTCCCTGGCAGGAGGATGCTGTAATTTCTCAGACTTCTTCTGGGTCTTGATTAAATTAAAGTAAGACTGTTAATCACTTAAATGTCAAAGATCCATGGAAATTGTTTGCAGCATTTTTCCTATTTTAGCACCAAATACGGGATTAAAATAATTTCATAAACAGCTTACGCTAACTATTGGCACCAATGGAATTGATGAAATTCAATTTTCATCTAACAGGATGAAATAAGCCCTTTTCCGGTGTTCGTTTGAATCCGTGATGAGATGGCAGAGACCTGCTGTGATCCAGAGTAATCTCTTCATTTTAGACGCTTTTGATAGTTAATCAATTGCCACCGGATTAGCTACACATTTACAATCCTATACATTGGAATGAAATGGGTATCTGTCCATCGCTGAGTATAAAATATTTCTCTTGGCCTCTTTTTTTTCTTCCATTGTTGCCATATTTTGAGCTGGCCAGACTTTTTCCCACTGAGATTGACAGGTGAAGCCATCAGCCCTGTCCTGTGTGTGGATCTCTCTCATGTGTTTGAGTTCACATAGAGGCTGCTCTCCCCAAAGGAACATTGAGGAAACTCTGCAAAAAAGAAAGTTTCTGTTGGAGCCGTGGCCTAGGGGTCAGGAGTCACATACACATTGAGCCGTGGTGCACATGCAGGCAGTGTGAGTTCGAGTCTCAGTTCCATCAAAGTGCCCATGTAGAGCTGCTGTTAAGAGAGCAGATGTGCAAATGAGTGAAGGGCGTTCACAAAGAACATGTTTTGAAGCAGCTAGGCAGCACAGTAAAATGGAATTGAATACAGGTGTCTTGAAATGCATTTTTAGAACTAGTTTTAATTTGTCGTCATTTTATGAACAAAACGCTCATTGCATGAGACTCAGACAAATGAGTAAGCCACCTGGAGCTGGTTACAAGACTAGTCTTACAAGTTAGTCATCAGTTTTTTTTTTCTTTAAGACTGTTCATAACTTCTTTAAGTTAGTTACATAAAAATGTAAATTGTTCTAATTTGATATCGAAAAGTAAAACTCATTACCCTTAACTAACTGCTAGTTGGTCATACTAGTTCTTAAGACACAGTCTTAAAGAGATAGTTCACCCAAAAATGAAAATTCTGTCATTTATTACTCACCCTCATGCAGTTCATCTTTGGAACATAAAATTAAAATATTTTAAAATACCACTACAGTGGTTCAACCTTAATGTTATAAAGCGACGAGAATACTTTTTGTATTCCCCAAAACAACGACTTTATTCAACAATATCTGGTGAAGGGCGATTTCAAAACACTGCTTCATGAAGCTTTACGAATCTTTTGTTTTGAATCAGTGGTTCGGTGCGAAGCTTCATGAAGCAGTGTTTTGAAATCGCCCATCATTAGATATTTTCGAATAAAGTCGTTATTTTGTTTTTTTGGCGCACAAAAAGTATTCTCGTCACTTCATAACATTAAGGTTGAACCACTGTAGTCACATGAACTGTTTTAAATGTATCTTTAGTAGCTTTCTGGGCATTTGAAAGTGTAAATGAACCTGCTGTCAGTGCAGGCCTCACTGAGCTATCGGATTTTATCAAAAATATCTTAATTTGCATTCTGAAGATCTTACAGGTGTGGAACGACATGAGGGTAAGTAATTAATGACCAGAATTTTCATTTTTGGATGAACTTACCCTTTAACATAATGGCTATGTTTATAGTATGCAACCAGACCCCGAACATGTCAAACTTTGCTGTTGGTATGACAACTAATGCATGTCTTGTTTTTCTGTTAGTTGTGAAATGGAATATCACAACTGTTCAAAAGTTTGCAGTCAGTAAGATTTTTTTCCTTTTTTAGAGAAACTAATTCTTTTATTCAGCAAGGACACATTAAATTGATCAAAAGTGACAGTATTTATAATGTAACCAAATGTTTGTTTCAAATAAATGCTGATCTTTTGAACTTTATATTCATCAAAGAATTCTGAAAAAAAGTATTGTAACATTCTCAAGACAAGGACGAGGCATTTTGATGCAAAGTGGTGTTTATTAAATGCAGTTGTTGGCCGCAGCCCACGCTGTAAACACCCCGACTTATTCAGAGAACCACACTTGAACCAGCAGGGTACTCTTCTGCTCCCCTCCTCCCAGCTCCCCCTCACCTCAACACAGTGGGTGGAGCCTCTATATACTCAACTTGAACATTTAATCAGAATTAGAATGAGCTTTATTGCCAAGAGTGCTTGTACACACAAGGATTTTTTTTAAGCTTCCAGTGCACACATATAAATACAATAACAACAACAACAAGACACATAATAATAAGATTAAGAATAAAAAGATGAATGGAAAAGTATAAAGACAAGTCAGAATAGACATATTTACAGATTATCAACATATTTACCGTTTTGTTGCTAATATAAATAAGTTGAATTGATTTTGTAAAATATTGCACATAAGAGAGGCCTAGAGAGGTATCAACTGTTCAAGCGGGAGATGGCCTGTGGGAAGAAGCCACTCCTGTGCCAAGATGGCATCAACTTCCAGATGGCAACAGTTCAAAGAGGTTATGGCCAGGGCGAGTGGAGTCTATGATGATCTTACCTGCCCTCTTCCTCACTCTGGAGGAGTACAGGTCAGGGCAGGGCAGGGGAGCACCAATAATGCCTTCAGCAGTCCGGACTGTCCGTTATAGTCTTCTGATATGTGATTCGTAGCTGAACCAAACCATCAAGTTATTGAAGTATATAGGACAGAGTCAATGATGACCGAGTAGAACTGGATCAGCTTCCTTGAAGGAAGTACAACCTCTGCTGGGCCTTTTTCACAGTGGAGTCAATGTGAGTGACCCACTTCAGGTCCTGAGAGATGGTGGTGCCCAGGAACCTGAGTGACTCCACTGCTGCCACAGTGCTGCTCATGATGTTTAGTAGATGGGATGGGAGTGCTGGGGGGATTCTCCTGAAGTCTACTACCATCTCCACTGTTTTGAGCATGTTATGACTGCACCAGACAGCCAGCTGCTAAACCTCTTGTTCGTATGCAGACTCATCACTGTCCTGGATGAGGCTAATGACTGTGGTAACAGTTTAATAACATTTCCTCAACATCAAATGAATAAAGTACAATGTTAACATTAAACACATCCTTAAATACAACAACAGCAACATTTTGAACACATTACAATATCATGGTTTGCCAAATAATATTAAGCAGCACAACCATTTTTGACATTGATAATAGTAAGAAATTTCTTGGGCACTGTTGAAATGCAGATTTGCTATCACTGGAATAATTTTTTACATATACATTAAAATAGAAAACAGGGTTACACTTTATTTTAAGGTGACGTAGTTACTCAAATAAGTACTGAGTAATATTAATTAACTACATGTACTTACTAAAGAGTTGCGGTTGCGGTTAGGGTTTGGTTTATGGTTAGTTACTAACCCTATTAATTATTAATTAAAACCCTAGTAATTATCCATAATTGACTGTTATTACTATAGTAAGTATGTCACTAACATAAAGTGTTACCGAAAACAGTTATTTGAAATTATACAATATTATTGTTTTTACTGTATTTTTACAAATAAATGCAACTTATAAGAGACTTCTTTCAAAACCATTAAAAATATTTTGAGTGTATACATAAATGTAGATACTTTTTAAAATACATGTTATTTGTTGTACATTCATTGCAAATAAGATATTGTAATTGCTCCGTTGCTTCTGACACTGATGAAATGTCATTTTTGCCATTTTTTTTCTCTCCAGCAGAAAAAAAGGTTATTGTTGAGCTTCTCCACTGCCATCAAAAGTGATGAAAGTATCAAACATAAAATAAAAGCAGACAGTTGTGTTGAATACATTCATTATATCAAATTCTTTTTTATTTCTGTAACACTGTCCACTTTTACTTCACAGATGCAAACAAAAGTCCATCTGCTCAGTGCTTGATCTTCCCGTATGAACCAGAGCAGTAGCGTTCGCTTGCGTTGTCTGTGGTTTCTTTCCCTCTTTACATTTCACTATAATGACTGCAGCATCAAAGGGTGCCAATGACAGAGGCAGCATCTAAAAACCTCTTAATGTGTTCCTGTTATTCTTCCGCCAAAGAAGACACGGCCTGCCGACAGCATGAAAATGAAAAGGCACGAATAAAAAAATAAAAAACATGCGGTGTCCTGAAAATTACATTAGACACTCTGAAGGATGCTTTTGTTGTTTCAGTACACCATGCAAATAAGACATGATCTCAGTCATTTGCCTGTGAAAAAATACCTTTCTTACTGCCTTTGATCTTTAGAGCCTATCTGGGAAAAAACCTTGGCAGCGTCCATCAGGGTTGTTCATTTTCTTGCTCTGTTTTTGTCTCTGATGGATAATTAGATGGGCGAAGGGGGGAAACATGATCACAGATGCGACGGGAGACACTTATGAGGTGCTGGTTGATCATTCCTTCTTCACTGAACCAGTATCCTGTGAGGTCACCAATGCCCTGGGCAGCACCAACATTAGTCGCAATGTGGATGTTTACTGTGAGTTTAACAGCGTACCTACTACATATAGATGTTTCTTTTCATTTTATGGTTTATTCAGAAATGATTAATGATTTCAATGATCTGTCATTTCAAACCTACATGACTTTCTTCCCTGAATGTTCTTTTGCATATAATAAAAATTAATGAACATTTGTTTGTTTTTGTTTTGTAGTCGGCCCTCGTCTGGCTGCTGATCCCCAGAGCCTCCAGGTGGACCGGGGTTCTGATGCCGTGTTCAGTTGCGCTTGGATTGGGAACCCTTCGCTTACCATCGTCTGGATGAAAAGGGGCCATGGAGTCGTACGTACTTTTCTCTGCACTATTGAGAATATTTATCTCTGCTTCTGTGTAACTACTATTAGTCCTGTTAATATTTTGAATTAGCTTTCAGGAAAAGCTTTACAATTTTTGAATGACGCACAACCCTGACTTATGGAGTTTTATTTAATTCTCCATCTGGATGTGATGAATGTATCCGACATGTGACGGAACTGTTTTTGATGGCAGCTGTGACAGTTGAGTTTCAAGGGCTAATGGACCCTCAGTAGAGCACATTGTGTTTGTTTGGGTCGTCATCTGTTAGGATCTCACAACTGATGTTGAGATGAAGTCAAAACACAAGCAAGAAGCTGTATTATTAATTATAGAAGCAGTTCTGCTTCATATATTTGCTTCAAAAAAAAAAAAGGACTATAGGAAGAGAAAACTTTTTTAAGATATCCACAAAGTTGCTCAGACTGTGTTGTTGTGTTTTTTTTCCAAACATCTGTTACCTTGCAGGTGCTAAGCAACGAGAACACCTTGACACTGAAGGCAGTGAGACAGGAGGACGCTGGGAAATACGTATGTCGAGCTGTAGTGCCGCGAGTGGGAGTTGGAGAGAAGGAGGTCACGCTTACTGTCAACGGTAAATACTTTAAATGCTTTGTTTATATGCAGTCTGTCGGCCTGATCAGGACCCTTCAACGAATTCTCATTTGCTTCGGGTTTTGATTGCTTTGACTCACAAGAGCTGGAAGAGCCTCTCAAAAGCAGGATCAAGCCACATTTTGCTCTGGGTAAAGGGGATGTTTTCTACACTGTTTAGCTTTGCAATAACCGAGACATGCTCTATGACCCTCAGAGATATGGGCGCCGTAATCAGGAGAGATGATCTCGAACCGCTCTCATCATTTCTTCTCGCTCGTCAATAGATGACAGACCCGGGGCACATGAGGCCGTGTGATTTGCTTTAAGGACTCTACCAGGTTTCTGAATCAATATGGGCATATTGATTAACCCCACACTTCAAGAAGTGTCTTTCCCTGAAATGTAATCAAAAAAAATCACAAGCCTTTCTGGGGAGTTCAAATAATACCAGCACCAGCAAAGACCATATACATATATGTGTTTTGGTTGTTTTGCTTTGTCTTGCTGTAGGCGTCATTTTATTGGTTATTCTCTCTCTAGAGTAGCTCATGAAAAAGTGTTATAGAGCTTTGTATGCTTTATCCATTTGTTTTGATGGAAACTTTTAAGTCCTCAGGGCTTTGCAATAACATCGGCCTGCTCCTGTGAGGCAATAAGCCTGTTCAATGCTCTATGAATTCTTAATCTTTGCTGTTTTTCCTCTTGTGGAGATCTGGGTCGGGTCAGCGTGTGTGACTGTGGGCCTCCTTGAGTTCTTGTGTCTAATCCAGTCTAATCCAGGAACAATTCAATCAAAAATGAAAATTCTGCCATCACTTACTCAACACTTGTGTCGCTCCAAACCTCTATTACTTTGTATCTTCTTGTGAAACACAAAAAGAGATGTTTTGAAGGATGTTAAGCTCCAAAAATTACAAAAAAAATAAAAGTCATGTCTGTTTGACTTGCGCACTGCGTTCCAAGTCTTCTGAAGTCTTTGTGTAAGAAACAGACTGAAATTTTAAGACTAAGATGTGATTCAGCTATAAGACACATTGGGACCAAATGATGTTTGGCATCTTAAAGGGGACCCATTATGCCCATTTTCACAAGATGTAATATATTGTTTCTGGTGAAGTATGTCTGTGAAGTTTCAGCTCAAAATCCCACAGATCATTATTATAGCTTGTCAAATTTGCCCGTATTTAGGTGTGTGTCCCTTTAAATGCAAATGAGCTGCTGCTTTCCAGAAGAGGGCGGAGCTTTAACAGCTTGCACTTCGGTTGCTCAACAACAACAAAGCTGGAGAATCTCACGCAGCCAAAATTACGGTTGTCAGTAACGGTGTTCAGCCTTACATTGTTCAAACCGGAGTCAGACACTGATGGAGACACTCAGGAAGAAGACTTACAACTTTTAAAATGCAACTGGACATTTCTGAATGGTTAGTGGATAAATTTATGTAGTTACGTTGATTCAGCTCATCGATTAGCATGTGCCGTCATGTTAATCTTTTGTTCAAATCAAGCATTGAACTGACCCTCGTTTGTGAAGCAGTCCGACTTAAAAATACTTAAATCTTCTTCACCTGCAGCTTTGCCTCGTTTGGTTGGAATCGTTCCCTCGTTCAGGAACAACTTTAAAGCAAATCCTACTTTGTACTGTCCAAGGTTGAAAAAGCACTCAACTTGAAGTGATTAGCACACACAAGCAAGATTTGCTTACTGTTTCTGGGGGATTTCCATTGAAAATAAAATAAATCCACTGTTCTCTTGTCTCCTCTGAGGCTGCGACACTAAATAGTGTTCTGTGCTCATCTGTGCAGCCAATGACAGAACAGTTACCATGCTTTGCTCTAACTTTTGCCATAGCGTTAGAACTGATACACCATTGTCACTTGCGAAAACAAAATGGCGGCGCCGTGGGTGGAAACGTGCAGATTAAGGGGCGGTAATATTATAATAAGATCCCCTTCCTACATCACAAGGAAGTGAAATCTGAGCAGCTCTTTTTTTCACATGCTTGCAGAGAAAGGCTTAACAAAACAAAGGTTGTCCTTTTTCACATTTTCTGGCTTGGTAGATGCACCGGCGACCCGATTATAGCACTTAAACACAGAAAAAGTGAGATTTTCATTATATGTGCCCTTTAAACTAAAAATCTGGCGCTATACTTTTTCTCACATCATTTTTTAAAAATGCAAAAGAGAGAGAGAGAGAGAGCTGTGGCGAAAGGAAAGATTTTCAGTGTATAAAATCTACATTTTTAACCTGTTCCTCACAAAAAGCTATTGTTTAATATGGCTTCAAAAGATTTAGGAAGCACATGGGTGTATAGACCACTTCTGTGATCCTTTTTTATGATACTTTAAAGGTCATTTTTGAAACTTGAAGCAATCATGACTTTTCAAGTACTTTGGATTCAGCCAGACTGAACATTTAAAATCAAAATATTTTATGCAGTCTGTAAAACCACCCACAATGTAAATGAAGTTGTGTTCTTAATGCAAATCAAGAACCCTAAAAGTTAAGGTCTATATGATAATGTAGCTTAGTCACCTCATTGTCAGAGATGGTTCTTGATGACCCATATCTGCTCCTATTCTATAACCAACGAACTTTTGCTGAGGATGTGAACATGCAAGTAATGCAGCAACACCAAGTTATTGACACTAGTTCATGTCTGTGATGATCAAGCCATTTGGATGTGGCAGTTACTCTAGTTTATTAAGGGTGAGTTAATGACAGTGAGTTCTGTCATTATTTACGCTTCAAAGGTGTTCTTTTCAGTATCAAATTTTATATTTTAACGGGATAGTTCACCAAAAAATTGTCATCATTTACTTACCCTCAAGTTGTTCCAAACCTGTATAACTTTCTTTGTTCTGCTGTACACAGAGGAATATTTGGAAGAATGTTTGTAACCAAGCAGATCTCGCGCTATCTATCCTTTTAAGAAGAAAGAAAGTCATGCAGGTTTGGACTGACATGAGGATGAGTAAATTACAAGTTTTTGGTGAGCTGTCTCTTTAAGAAATGTGCAGCCATATGCTAATAAACAGAGGAGACACATTAGTGCTTAAATACCAGAAATTAGATGGATTAGGCAGATGATGAACGGGAAATACGATTACTAATATTATAATAGATCATTAATGAATAACCACATTAGAGTCCATTAGGCTGCAAGAGCATCTCTTTGACAAACACAGATGATTTTATGTATTTGATAACGACGTGCGTGAATGAGCCACCTCACGGAAACAGATCGATATCTCTGCAATCCTTACACAGCTTGTGACCCTCGTCTAAGAAAAAAGGTGCTTTTAAACTTCAAACTTCAAAAAGTACTCCTATTTCTACACCTCCATCCCAAAAACAAACAAAAAATGAAGCAAACCAACTCGGTTCTGGTTTTGGATTAACCTCAGTTCATCTTAAAATAAACAGGAAACCAAACACCCATTAATAACTTAGGATACCATTTCAGAAGCATGTTATGGAAGTGTTGTCGAATGCAGTTTGCTGTAGTTTTAAGAAAATTATGCGCCCTCACCAAAACTAATTGTCCTAGAGCCAATGGTTTGTTTTTTGAGCATCTCCCTGCCACCCTCTCTCACTTCTTCTTTCTGTTCACCCTTTAGACAAGTCTTCTTACTTGCTAGAAGTCAAAAGCGAAGAAGGGAGGAATGTTTATAGCACCATACAACAGTGGTCAAGTTAAATTGCAAAAAAAAATGCAGCCAAATGCACCCGTTACATATCACTGCATATCACCCGTTACATATCACTTCTTATTTAGTATTTTTGTCTTGTTTCCAGTTTAAATATCTAAAAATTCTTAAATCCAGATGCTTTTACTAGATGTCCCAAACAGAAACAAGATTAATTTAGCTTGTTTTAAGCAAAATTTTACTTACATTTTACTTATCTAGTAAAAGCATCTGGATTTAAGAATGATTTTATATTTGGACTGGAAACAAGACAAAAATACTAAGTAATAAAATAATTTTTGCAGTGTATTTCCATCAAGAGGTGCATACATTTTTGGTCAAGATCTTGTATTGACAATGCAATTTAAATTCACTTTAAATAAATTTAAGGTCAGGACTCAGAGGTGCAAATTCCTGTATGAAAATTATTCTTAATCCCAACCATTCTTTCACAATTTGATCCTGATGAATCTTGACATTGCCATCTTGGAATATAACCATGATGTGTCTTACTACATGGTTGTTTAAGAAATGAAAAGCTACAGACTCCATCAATTAGGATTAGAAGAACTGTTCCCAAAAATATAACATGCTAGAAACATAACAATCACAGCAATAATGACCCAGTCATAGACTCTTAAGCATTTGCCTATTTAAATCCAAACAGTGAATTTTTTTTTTTTTTTTTTTGGACAGGCAGTGTATACATGTTTATATTATATGTTAAATTAGACTTAGAGCAGTTAAAGTAGATGATCAGGCCTCCTTGTTTGCCATCGTACGTGCAGAGCGTCACCAGGCGAGACCCGTGACGCCACCTTCCTCGTGTAGCTCGGTCTCACATCCCGCTCTCTCTCCCTTCTCCGCTTGTTTCCCGTCTGAGCCTGAGAGATAAAGCTGTTTAATTACAGCCCTCATTTATGGCCATGATCCCCTGTCAGATTTGTTTGGCTCCCCCAGAGGACACGATCTGAGCAGACTGCCGCTGGAAGAGCACGGAAAAAGCATCCCACCCCTCTGCCCGAACGCAGCCTTTGAGCGCACGTGTGATTAAGAGGGTGCTGGGGAAAGCGAGAGCATTGTCTCGCTCTCTCCAGAGAGACGGTGCTTCGGTGTGTACAGAAGACTCCTGCACGCTGCTGGGATCTGTAATTGATGGGATAGTACTCGCACACAGAGACACCCGAATTCCAATTAAAATGAAAATCTGTTTTCATATAGAGACACATAATGAACCTCAATCTGCTGTGGATGGAGAAATGGAAATGTTATGATTGTATTTATTATGATTTTATCTCCCTCTTCTCTTTTACTTTTAATTATTTATGAAATTATGAAGTTTACTCTAAGCATTATTTCCAGTTTTGTTGAATAAGATGCAATGGGAAGAGTTAAGTGACTAGCTCATCCGAAAATGAGAATTCTGTCATTATTTACTCAGCCTCATGTCATTCCAAACCCGTATAGCTTTCTTTCTTCCGTGGAGCACAAGACGTAAAATTGTTGGAGAATATCATGCCAGTTTTCAATATAATGAGCAATGGAACTGTCAAGCTCCAAATGACAAAAAAAGCACCAAAAAAGTGATCCATGCTATTCATGTTCAAGTAATATGATGGCTTTGAGTGAGGAACAGACTGAAATTTAAGTTGTTATTCAGTGAATAACAAAACTTAACATCCTTCTTAGCTCTCTTTGGTGTATTTGTGAGAAAACAACCGGTGAACGGTGTAAAATGTACGATCAAATATTTGTTTGAGTTGGATCTTTTCAGTAAATTTGATCTAGTTTTATAAAATTTAAATGGGTCTTTTCTAAGTGCAACTTATTGAACCTATTGTGAATGATTCAGTGCTGTCAAATCGATTAACTGCGATTAATCTCATCTAACATAAAAGTTTGTTTACATAATATATGTAGGTGTGTGTGTGTAATAATATATATACACACACATATTATGTAAACACACTTTTATGTTAGATGTGATTAATCGCGATTTGACAGCACTAATGCATGTTTCATTTTGTAATTTTTTTTACATTAATTTTTAATCAAAATGTGAAATGTCAGACTTCTCTCTAGTATTCTAATCAAGTCCACCTAATCAAGCACCACCTTACTTTTTTTCCCTTTTTTTTGATAATCCGTTTTATTCGGATGTACGTCACAATCAGTGTTGGGTAAGTTACTTCAAAAAAGTAATTAATTACTAATTACATTGTAAATGTTGTATTTAAAATACTTTTCTAATTACTCTGTCTGAAAAGTAATTTAATTACTCAATAAGTAACTTACTAATTACTTCTTAAAATCCCTATAAACCTTGACCGGGTAGACAATAGAAAGGAAACTCTTTTAATAATTTAGTCAGACATGGAATAGTTTAGCCTTTTATAGTTTTATAAAACATTTTAACTTTATTAAAACATATACTATAATACTTTTATTTATTTATAATACTTACATTTTTTTTAGTAACAAATAGGGATGTCACTATACCAAAAATCTAGTAGTCGGTACCGATACCATCAAAAGTGCACAATACTCGATACCAAAGTCGATACCACGGTAAGATATATAAAAATACAAATAAAAAAATGCTATATATATATATTTATTTATTTTTTTCAGGTAGGTCTAATAGTAGTAAGTAAAAATACCACAGAAATTGAATAATCTAATATAAAATAACTCTGCATAGTCATAACTATATAAATTAAATATAGATTAATCCTTATTAAAGCTTTTCTTTTGTTGTGTGATTATCATTTATAATACAGACAGCCAATAGTAGACAGTAGCATGTTTTAAAGACTGCTGTCAGTAAGACCTAATGGACGGAGACAATACTGTTACACATACTGTTCACATTCACATAACCAACGCGAATATACGCCAAGACAGGCATTTTGACATAACTGTGTGTATTTGAACGTTTATGTGTAATAAATCGTGAAAATTTGACACTCGCGAGAGGCGGTTATGTGTGTGCGCTTTAGTCGAGAGCGCAATGACTGAAGACCGTCTCTCAGTTTTTTCTCCCTAGGACATATATAGCTTACATTTTACCGTAATGTTCTTGCCTACCTGTATCAAAAAAGTGAAGTAATTGGATTATTTCCATTCTGCTAAACTCGCCACTCGCTTCTGCCGACATCTTCAGACAGTTGCGAACTCACGCGCAACTTCACTACAGCTAACATTTTAAAGAGGCAGCGTTCACTTTTACCTTTAAATGACAAATTTAGATTTTAAATTAAATATTGATTTAAACAGAACTGTTATTTATAGTATGTAATGCAAGTACATTATAAGTAACTGTAATTATCTGTCACTACTTCTGTTACATTGCTATACTTTAAGCTGTAGGGTAAGGTGTTAAGTGTTTAACAATACAATTCACTAAGAGTGAATTTGTGGCCACTGTATTTTTCTCACTCTCTTTTTGTTTAAGTGCCTAATTCACTGGAAAAATATGCAAATCCGGTAATGGCGTGAACGTGGCCACAAAATCTACAATTCAGATACCTGAATCTGATCTTGTCTGGATGTGCGCCTGGTTATATTTGTGCCTCTTTTCCATCATTTGATCATCGCTTGATGAGTGCAGTGATCAATGGAAAATGTGCATGAACATCTCTTTGAAAGGAAACTGCGTTTACCGTAATAGTGCATTGATAACTGTGCCGGTCAAACAGCACAGAGTTTAGGCACAATCTATAATGAGCCTAATTTAAATAGAAAGGAAGCATGTTTGTTCTGAAAAGAATGACAATGACTTCATTAAGTAAATTCTAAATTCATAATTTTAAATTATCACTGGGCATTTAGAGGCTGGTTATTATGAACTTGATTGCAAGCGGTCAGTGAATAAGAAGCAGTGAAATACCGCATGCAAACATTTGTCCTTGATTCTTTACTCAAACTCCTCATTTTAGATAAGACAGTCAAAAGCAAATTGGAGATAATGAAAACAGCAGCGTATGTCCTGTCATCTCTTTTCTCAGGGAGGATGTGTGCTGATGTGGTGTGCAGGCGGTTCAGCTGTCAGACAGGAAGCTTGACAGTCTGTTGTTTGTTTCAGGGCCTCCCACCATCTCCAGCACACAGACGCAGCAGGCTCTGTATGGGGAGAAGGGCCAGATCAAGTGCTTCATCCGCAGCACTCCTCCTCCGGACCGCATTGTGAGTCCTATCTATCCATTTATCAACCTATGCATTCAGTGATCAAATATTTAGGAATCATTTTAAATCAATACTTAATCTCCACTTATATTATGATTTTATAATAATATTTATATATTAATATATTTACTTATATATTCAGCTTTGTTTATATCTACCTTTTCATCTATCAGTCATTCTGTGTATTTAGTGGTCAAATATTTCTGAATCATGTCAGTAATATTCAAATCAATATTTATTGTCGTCAATATTCAAATCAACATTTAATGTTTCTCATATACTATTTTAATATAATTAAAATATGCTATTAAAATGTTTACAATAATATTTATATACACTACCATTTAAAAGGTTGGGGTCAGTAAGATATTTTAATAAATTTGTACTTTTGTTAAGCAAGGGTGCATTAAACTGATCAAAAGTGACACTAAAGACAAAAATATATATGTGACCCCGGACCACAAAACCAGTCATAAGGGTCAATTTATTGAAATTGAGATAATAAAATAATAAATAATAAATAAGCTTTCCATTGATATATGGTTTGTTAGGATAAGACAATATTTGGCTGAGATACAAAGTTAAAAATATTGAGAAAATTGCCTTTAAAGTTGTACAAATGAAGTCACATTACTTACAAAAATATTTTTTTAGATATATATTTATTGTAGGAAAAGTACAAAATATCTTCATGGAACATGATCTTTACTTATCCTAATGATTTTTGGCATAAAAGAGAAATCGATCATTTTGACCCATACAATGTATTGTTGGCTATTGCTACAAATATACCCATGTGACTTATGACTGGTTTTGTGGTCCAGGGTCACATATATGATGGTTTCTACAAAAATATGAATCCGCACAACTGTTTTCAGTAATAAGAAATGTTACCAAATCAACATATTAGAATTATTTCTGAAGGATCATGTGACACTGAAGACTGGAGTAATGATTTTGAAAAATTCAACTTTGCTTCACAGGAATAAATTACATTTTAAAATATATTCAACAGAAAACAGTTATTTTAAATGTTAATAATATTTCACAATATTACATTTTTCACAGTTTAACTGTATGCTTGATCAGCATCAAAGACTTTCAAAAGACTTTCAGAAATCTTACTAACTCCAAAGATTTTAAATGGCACTATAATAATCTGTTTATTTGTATAATCAGGTTTGTTCTGAGACTTATGTCGGATTTTATATTTATCTGTTACTATAAATAAAAACTAGACCATGGTTGGTCACGTTACATGTTGATCACATGGTTCCTTTTTGTATAAGTGGACAAGACAGTCCACAGTCTACTACCTTTTAATGCTTTTAGACTTAAACACATTAAAACGATCTTTTAAAGCAATGAAGATGTATTAAACATGATTTAACGCTTGAGGGTTTGGATTTATTTCAGTGGTTTGAGTCACTTTAACAGAACTCGTCTCACAAACTGTATCTGTGTGGGTGTATGTGTGTACTGTAAAAAAAACTAGATGTTTATAGAACTTAAATAATAAAGGAACATTTGTTGAATTCCTTTTCTTAAAGTAAATGTCTTGACTGAATTTAAAACGTCAAGTTGCCATGCCTTCTGTTGTAATTTTAAATAATTATATTATTTAAAGAATCAGAGTTCTTTGCAACATTAAATAGTTCATTTATTTATGTGCTTAAAGCTCATAAGCATTTTCTAAGTGAATGTGACAAAGACTAAAGTGCTTGTTGTCCAAAACTATTAAGAACATCATGACCACTCACGAGGCAAAAAAAACAAAACATTTGTGAAATACCACCACACACAGACCTTTAACACTTGGTGCATGAAACAATAAATCACTTTAAATCGAGGAACAAACTCCTCCTGACATCACAGGACAACGAGTGTAAATCAAATTGGCAAACTGTCAGACAGTGCAACCATATTAATTATTCATGTCCCGATGCATGCTGGGAAGAGCTAGAATGGACTGAACCGCAAAAGCATTTTTTCAGTCTAGGCCTATTTGAACTAAAAAGTGCATTAATCCAACTGACCTGCTGTGTTTGTGGGCTCAACTTTAAAAAACATTATTTCGTAATTGCAAAACTGTGCTGAAATGCTTTACTTGTGTTCCTTGTTGTAAGTTGTAAGAACTTTGAAATAGTGAGTAAACCAAAAAAAAATAATACAATATTTCTTTATTTTTCAGCGCTATTTACTGAATTTTTTATTTTTTGTGTGTATATTTTATGCAGGCATGGTCGTGGAAAGAAACAGTGCTGGAATCAGGAACATCAGGCCGCTATACCGTGGAGACCGTGAGCACAGAGGAAGGCGTCATCTCCACCCTCACCATGAGCAACATCGTTCCTGCTGACTTCCAAACTATCTATAACTGCACCGCATGGAACAGTTTCGGCTCTGACACCGAGATCATTCGCCTCAAAGAGCAAGGTAATAATCAAGTCTGTTTTACCCATGTCTTGCAGTGATTAAGTGCCCTGGCTTGATTTTTCAGAGCATTAGGGCAAAGACTGGATCATAGTCTGTTTATTCAGGTAAATGTCACCTACTTAAATGTGTGGATTTCCTTAATGGAATTCCGACATATTCAGAACTTCCATTTGTGATCTAATTTAAACAGCCCTAAATCCTTTTTACTCGCCTTTATGATTTCTTTGAAATATTTAAATGAAATTAGATGGTATTTTTTATTCAAATACTGGCCCATTTTCCTCTAGTAAAGCTGGCTCCCAAGGTGCAGAGCTGAGTTATTCAAAGAGGTCAGCTCATCCCCAAAGGATTTAATCGAAGACTCTTGGAACTCGACTTCATTATGTCTCCTCAAGTGACAAACAAGCTCCTGATCTGGACTGTTGTACGTTCTGTCACTGGTTGTCTGATGATCCCAGCGGTTCTGTGTTCTCCTTAGGGTCTTTGCGCTTGGCCGTCATCATCGGGGTTGCAGTGGGAGCTTTCCTGGCTCTCATCGTCCTCATTGGGACCCTGGGGGCTTTCTGCTGCGCTCGACTGCAGAGGAGTAAGTGAGCTCGTTGTTTCTACAGAGACAGAAACACAGAGGCGACTTGCCCCGCACGTCCACTGAGAGACCCACCGTTTTTAGACTCAACTTGTAATGCAGTATTGCACAATGTAGCACAACTTTATCCACACAGTGTTGGAAAGAAGCTAATTAATAGGAACACTGCTTAACTACATTTTCCTGTAGCATGACGGCAGCTCAGATGTTGTCAAATTAGTGTTGTTTTCCAATAATAAGTTGTTTTTCCAACAATTAGCAGCGTAGCATGACAAAACACTACATCGCTGTGTTTATATTATATTTTACAAAGCCAAACAAACTCTCCTGGGAAGTCTGAAATAAATAAATAAATTATTGAAATAAATAATAAAAAGACTTTGTTGTTTATCACTGTGTTTTTTACTTAGTTATATAAATTATGTAGTCTTTTAGTTAATAATTGCATTAAGTGTACATTGTATCTGTAAATTTCAATTTAATATTATCATTATATATACAGTGCTGCTTGATAGTTTGTGAATCCCTTGCAGAATCTGCAAAATGTAGTACTGTCCTGAATTTTGTTCACAAGAAAAAAAATTGCTGAATTTATAAAAATGACCCTGCTCAAAAGTTTACATACCCTTTATTCTTAATACTGTGTGTCGTTACCTGGATGATCCATGGTTGTTTTGTTTTGTGATGGTCCTTCAGGAGCCCCTTGTTTGTCCTGAGCAGTGAAACTGCCCAACATTTTTCAGAAAAATCCTCCAGGTCCTGCAGATTCTTCAGTTTTCCAGCATTTTTTGCATATTTTAACCCTTTCCAGCAGTGACTGTATGATTTTGAGGTCCATCTTTTCACACTGAGGACAACTGAGGGATTCAAACATTCACTGATGCTCCAGAAGGAAACACGATGCATTATGAGCTTTTTGAATTTGAAGATCAAGGTAAATTGTACTTAATTTGTCTTCCGGGAAACATGCAAGTATCTTCTGTTGCTTCCGAAGGGCAGTACTAATGAAAAAACATGATATTTAAACAAAATTTGGACATCTTCATCCTGTTCAAAAGTTTTCACCCCCCAGGTCTTAATGCATCATGTTTCCTTCTAGAGCGTCAACAAATGTTTGAACCTTTTTTAATAGTTGTGTTTGAGTCCCTCAATTGTCCTCAGTGTGAAAAGTTGGATTTCAAAATAATTTTGTATCATGCCTCTTATTTTGGTAAAATAATTCAAATTTTGGTACGTAAGGGGTACGTAAACTTTTGATATATATATATATATATAGATAGATAGATAGATAGTGATAGTATTAAATTGAAATTGCATGATTAGTTCAAGGTAGTTAGCTACTTTAACCTGTAATGCAGCTACAACTGTTCAAATGCGAGGCTTAACAGTAGTTCACTCCTTTAAGGTTCCAGTAGCTTGCAACTCGGCAAGCCACATTTTCTGAGTAGCTTCCTCAACACTGTACCACGCAATGATAAGAGCACACCCGCACCTTACTCACGTCTTAGTCTATCTGAGGTCTTTATTGTCTTATCTTTCCTTTCGCAAATTGTCTCCATTAGCGGTGAGCTCCGGCTCCTTACCAGCAGCAGCCAGGCTTTATCTGGCCGGGACTGTAAAGACCTCATTTTTTAACAAGTGATATTTCTTTCTTTGCATGTTGTTACCGTGCACCACAGAGGACATGCACCTGGTGATGTCATCACTCCCAGTGTCACTCTCCTCTCGGCAGCGAGAGCTCTCCGGCACATTAAAAAGTGAAAGTAAGCCCTTCTGTCACCTCTTTCAAATTAGCAGCCAGGTTCAGGGAAAGTATACCTGCATGTTGTTCACCAGCGAGTGCTGCACATTCACGGGTCTGTGAAGGGATATTCAGAATCATGTCTGTAGGATATTGTGTGGCTTGCGTCACTGTGGCTAATCAGAATGATTTCTGCCAGATCTCAAAGGGGTTGTATCTGCTAAAAATGACATCCGAGTGGAGATTGTCCATAAGGACAATAATGCAGCCAGAGAACCGGAAGAACACAGCAACATGAAGCAAATGATGGTGAGTTTGCACTCTTAACCAAGGGATCAAGGGTTCTATCATACACCCGGCGCAATGCAATGTCAGGCACAACGCAAGTGTTTTTTGCTAGTTTCAGCCTGATGCAGTGATCATTTTCATGTCCAGCGCCCACGTTGTTTAAATAGCAAATGCACTTGTGCCCATCTGTTCACCTGTGGGTGTGCTGGTCTGAAAACAAAGCACATTGTTGGCGCGTTGGTATTTTGAGGCAACTGAAAATGACTGTGCCATTGACCAACAAAAACCTGGTCTAAAGTCAATGGTGCAGTATTTATATATATATATTTTTTGTTATTTAAAGGGTGCGTTAGTAATATGCGCCTATAGGTGGGTGCACAATGCGCATACAGGGAAGCACAGCAATCCACCATGGTACAAGCGCACCTGGCTTTTAAAGGGAATGGGAGATGACATTCTGATTGGTTAATTGCACGTTATGCCTACAACACACCCATGACTCATTAAAGAATTAGTTCACTTTAAAATGAAAAAGACCCCAAGCTTTACTCACCCTCAAGCCATCCTAAGTGTATATGACTTTCTTCTTTCTGATGAACACAATCGGAGAAATATTAATAAATGCATAATTAACGCATCCAAGTTTTTTTTTTATCTAGCTTCCACCAGACCGACTTCCGTATTCAACTTACAAAGAAAGTGTAACGCCTCTCGCAGGTCCAAACGCTTACATTATGCCCTATGCCTTCCGTATTCAACTTATGAAAAAAGCGGAACTGACGCGGTCATTTTCTGTAAGTTAAATATGGAAGGCGGACTGGCGGAAGCTAGATATTTTACTTTATAACTTAAATATGGATATTTTTATTACACAAATGCATCGCTTCACTTCAGAAGGCATTTATTAACCCCCCGGAGCTGTTTGGAGTATGTTTATAATGGATGGATGCACTTTCTTGAGCTTCAAACTCACTGGTCCCGTTCACTACCGTTATAAATGTATCAGGATATTTATTAATATAACTCTGATTGTGTTCATCAGAAGAAGTCATATACACCTAGGATGGCTTGAGGGTGAGTAAAGCTTGGGGTAATTTTCATTTTAAAGTGAACTAATCCTTTAAGAGACTAGGTACAACCCTTTTGGACCATGCGCCTGGCGCGCCATCCATTCTTTCCGTCATTAAACTAGCAAAAGTGGATTCAGACACACCCTAAGTGCACCTGCGCCATGCGCTTCAGACCATGCGCTTAGATCATTAAAATAGGACCACAAGTCTTCGCTACAATTGATAGCCACTGAATTGTTTGCATAAATAATTCCTGTTAATTTGCATAAAGACATACTTTTCTCAACATTGTTGAGTTGCTGGACATCGCTGTTACAATTGCCGGTTTCTTGTCACGTCTTCGCTTTAAGTCGGTGTCAGCGTAAACAGGTGTTTTCGTCTTCCTACCTATCTACCCCTGCAGCACTCAAATCACAGCACTGCAGCATCCTTGAACCTTGACCGGGTTCAGGTCAGACTTGAGCTTTGAGGGAATTTCTGTTCTTGCTAGATGCTGAAATGCTCTCGAACATGCTTACAGGCTGAAATCAATACCAGTCACATCTACTCCATAGTCTCACTTTCTCTCTGCTTTTAGATGGAGAGAGCCGAGTTTCAGCAAGAATCTGTGTTAAAACAGTTGGAGGTCCTGCAGGAGGAGGAGAGGGAGCTACAACACATTAAGGTGATGAACAGAGGGATGGAGAGACGGGGGGAAGAACTCTGCAGGACTCACATTTGTCACCATTAAAGAACCCCAGAGAGGCATTTCTCCATCACGCTCATAAAAAACAGATTTAATACAACAGCCGCGTAATCTCACAGAATCTAATAAAGTAGAGTTGTGGGAACTCTCGCTTTCTGACTTTTTTCAGAATTCCTTGCCACGTTCTTTTTTTTTTTTTACTAAGTCCATTATAGAAATGTTCATAAACGGACGTGTTGTCAAACTGACTGACTGCATGTCATATCTCCACAGCCCAGTTTTTCATTATATTCTCTGGTAATTGAGAAGTACTGGGGCATTTGTTTGAATGTGCATGCTAATTCGTTTAATGAAAGCCGCTTGGCTAGACTTCAGTCTGGAACTTTTTAGCCTTTCAGATCATTTCAAAAGCTCAATATTTCAAGGACTTGTTAAGATCTTTGAAAATTGCACATTTAAGACACAGCATCCATCATTAGTCATGTGTGCTTAGGCAAGCGTAACTAACAAGAGATGGAAACTTTGACTTGCGACTTCCTATTGAGTGTCATTTACAAAGAGAAAAACATTTATCAAAAATAAAACATCATATACTTTCCTTTAGAGACATGTGACTTTCGAAAAAACAATGTTGAAATAATATAGTATTATAAATATTTTAAATTAATTGTCTTGCAACAGCAAAACTAACCTATAGCATTAAAAAAAAATTACCAAAGGGATTTTAGGATTTTAGACTTTAACTTGCACCAGCATGAACATGTCTGTTCCTTATCATCGTTATTTAACACAATCATTTAACTCGTTTGAAGAACATGAATGGTGAATTGTGAGCTTGCCGTTACATTTGGAAGTGAGCAGACACGAGCCTATGGAGTGCAAGATGATGAAAAAATATATATATTTCAATGCCTTTGCATTGTCCTGCAAATGTTTTGTGTTCCCTTCAGAAACTTTGCGTTAGCTCGCAAAACTTTTGAGTTCTTTAAGAGTGAACATAGCAAAATATGAGATGGGAGGAAAAATTATATTTCAATGCTTTTACATTGTCTCGCAAAAGTCTTGCAAGAAACGTTATCTTTTGCGAACCGAAAATAACGTTTTTCGGGGAATGCTAAACTTTTGCGAGAGAACGTAAAAGCATATTATTTTTCCTCTTTTTAAATATATATTTTCCTATATATACTCCTAACATAGAGTTGTGGGAATGCAAAACTTTTGCAAGAAGAACACAATGTTTCTCAGGGGAACACAAAACTTTTGCGAAGTGAACAACGTTTCTCGGGAGAATGCAAAACTTTTGTGAGGAGAAAACGTTTCTCAGGGGAACATACAACTTTTGCGAAGTGAACAAAGTTTCTTGGGAGAATGCACATTTTCTCAGAGTTTCTTCGGAAAATGTTGGTCATATTGTTTTCTACCAGCAACTACACTTGCCTTAACAATCCCTCTAAGGCGGAAATCTACTGTCAATCTTGAAATATTCCATTCCATCTAGTATGATTAGGCCACTGGTCCTCATTCAGAGAGGTGTGGCCTTGACTCTGACAGTGGTAAAAGTGTACACCATACTATTTTTTTCCAGGAATCCCTGAGTTCTTTCACCTCAGCGCTCCCACAAGGCCACTAGGATTAAAAAGAGAGAGCAGATATATGTTATCTATATAGAAATTGGCCAAAAATAAAATGTGAGTGAATTTTATGGATTTCACATATTTAATGCCGACATGAATCGTCAAGGCCCATTTAATTAGCTGATAACAGGATTTGACTGTTTATGCTGGAGATGACTGTTTCACACCACTAAACCATGTAATCTTCTTAGCGTGGGACAGTTATCAGTCTGTTCCCTAATTTCCATGTCACGCTGCCTATAATTAGTGTGAGCTGAACTTGACCTTGGCTTTTTACAGCTTACAAATACATGAGAGGAAAATTACAGTTTCCTTTCTCTTTTTGTATCATTTTGCTTTTAATTCGGCTGAAAGGTATATACTGTAAAAGTCCTGTAATATAAATAATTGTTTGATAAAATGAATAACTGAATAAGACTTCGGATAAACCAATTATTTAGATGTCAAGCTTTTTGAAAACATCCAGCGAATTATCCACAAACAAAGAGAAAGAATAATTTGATGTGTTTAATGATTCACTGACTTCTATTAAGGTGAGAATTCATTACGTTGTTATTTCAACAGAAAAAAGCCTATTTATGTGTTTTGGTCGATCGGATCACAAGTAGATGAGGAAGACTGTTACACCTGGTGTTTTAATCTCTTTTGTCCATTTTCGACCCCTTCTGTCCTGAGTTCTTTGAGGGGAGGGTCTATGGGCAGGTAAATGTATAGTTTTTTTTAAGATCTTTTGATATAATGGACAAAATAAGCTTGTGCAATTTACATATGAATGCGCACGGAGATGACGGAAAAACATACAGAGAGCATCAGCTTTCGTTTCTGCACTGTCACTGAAAGCTGCAAGACTACGCCGAACGTGGTGAGTGCTTGTTAGAAATCAGGAATGGTGAGAGAACATTGTGTTTGGTATGTTTTTTGTCTTCAAACTAAACTTTTAAAGACAGTTTAAATCCTGTCTGGCTAGCGCGCTTCCCATAATAGGGGATTTCGCACCAGAGGAACCTTTTCATAGTTCCTAGAACTATTGACTAAAGTACCCAGATTTTGCCGTGTTCGCGCCGCTGGAACTAGGAATGATTTTAGTTCTAGGAACTCCTTTTGGGGGAACTAAATTAGCTCCTACTTCAGAGTAGGGTCTAAACCAGCACTATAGGAACTATTAGTGATGTAAGTGTACATTGATTGGTCAAACGCATGTCAAACACCGGGGCACCCAGCATTTTTAAAAAGCCGTGTAAACATATTTACTTCACAAACATAGAAAACAGCGATAACTGTATTTACCTGTTGTCTGCGGGGTTGTGTTCTTTTCTCCACCTCGATGATATGCAATACTGAAAGTTGTCATAGGAGATTGTCTCTTAGCCCCACTTTTTGCTCTTTCAGTTGCGTAAATTATGTGTTTACATTCCATCTCTGTTATCATGAAACCCACGACACACAACAAACACAGCTCCAATCACAGAATCCTCCATCCACCGGTTTTTAGTGTTTAGCCATGCTTAAAGACACTGCTGTCGGCCGCTTCAGAGTTCCTATTCAGTGTGAATGCAGAAGTGGAGAAATTAGTATTTGGGGAACTATCCTAGTGGCCAGTTCCTATAACTGAGTTCCTTTACGCATTACTGTAGGTCAGTAGATGGAGAGTAGGTGGTCTTTTTTGGCTGTTCGAACACATTCGACCACATAAGCATTTACACTACAAAAGCAATCCAGTCGTTTTCGACTACCTTTGAAAGTGCTCGAAAGTGGACAAGCTCATAACGTTTCACATATATTTAAAAATTTAAAAATAAGCATCTTCCTACTTGTGATTCGATTGACCAAAACACATCTTAATATCAGGTGTAAACAGGGCCTTACATATCCGCCACAATTTAACTTACACTATATGTGCTACCATAGCACTGTGCCATGCATTTGTAATTTAAGTCATTGCCATTCATTCTTCGATAGCTTATTTGCATAGAAAGCATCCAAATAATAAATGATTGATGACATGTATTTATTCATATCTCATAGGATCCAACCAACGGATACTACAGCGTGAACACCTTCAAAGAACAGCCGACCCCTACCATTTCTCTGACAGCCAACCAGAACACAGAGGTCCGAAACCCTGCCACGGCGACCCTCGGAAAGCACCGTGTCCCCACCGGCATGTCTTACACCAACATTTACAACACGCTGGGCGCCGGTCCCAACCGCCTATACGACTACAGCCAGCGTTTCGTGCTGGGCATGGGCAGCAGCTCCATCGAGCTGTGCGAACGTGAGTTCCAGAGGGGATCGCTGAGCGATTCCAGCTCGTTCCAGGACACGCAGTGTGACAGCAGTGTCAGCAGCTACAGCAAGCAGGATGGATACGTGCAGTTCGACAAAGCTAGCAAAGCCTCTGCGTCGTCTTCATCCCACTACTCACAGTCGTCGTCCCAAAACTCGGACCTGACCCGACCGCTGCAGAAACGAATGCAGACGCACGTTTAATGTGAGCATCATACGTGCTTTTGAACGAACACTAAAGGTGAGTCACCTGTGCTTCATGCATCATTTGTGAACAAATTCAAGCATCGCTAGCTTGGAAAGACAATTCCGACATCTTAAGCTCATATTTCTGTATATTTTGAAGAGTAACGTGTTTTTTAGATCTCATGTTCTTTGTGGAAGACTTACGAGTTTGAAAAAGAAAAATGAGCGGGGGAAAAAACCTTGGACGTCATTCCATAACATGACAATCAGGAGTCATTGACTATCACGTGAGCCGATCTAATCTGTTCCACGCAGCCTGGGATCCGGTACTCAATGCGGGAAAAACTTGAGGGTTGTATTAGTTTTTTTTAAACAAGGAGCCAAACTTGGGCCGTTTTGTAGTTCTTTTGCTGTGGCCCAAAGCACAAGGATGTCTGTTCAATGCTAACCGCAGTGTTTCTCTGTTGATAAAGAAATCTAAACGAGGATGAATTATCCTCCTGAGGTCGTCGCTGAAAATTATAATTCTGTGCTTTTCTAAAGACTCTGTAAGATAGATTTTACTTGTGTGCACTAAACTGTTTTTTAATTACATCTCTCTCGTTATGTGGTCTCTTGTCTTTACGATTTCATGCTTTGTGTTTTTTTCTAATGCAAAGCGAATGTGTAAAAACACACGACCAAACTGCATGTGTGGAGAGTTCTTCATGAGCTTTGCTAGCGTGGACAGTGTAGTGTTTACATGCCAGAGACCAGAATGTAAATCTCATTTTTTTTTCTTTTTCTAAACACATATTAAATGTGAGCTGATCATTTCAACACTTCATGGTTAATAAATGCGTTTACGTATGTACACGTCCTGTGAATTCAAACACTCTGTTGTTAAAAGCTTTTTTTATACCTCCAACAATGTGCTGTTGTTGTTGTTTCTCTATACATAATTGCTCATAAACCCCCCATTCTGGTGGGAGTATGATTGAACTCATTGTTTTTTTTCTTTTTTTTTTCAATTCTTAATTATGTTGTGCTTATTTTAAGGCTGCCATATGTTTAAGCTCACTGTTTTAAGTAAGCTTCTCTTTCCCCTGAATGTCTGGCGTAAGCGTTTACACTGCTTAATTGATGCAGGAAGTGCCTCCCGTGGTCGGATGAGCCTGCAGAACGTTCGGAGTGAAACTTTAACTCGAGCTGTGCATCAGAGCAATTACACTGATCAAATAATCATGATTACAAAATAAGTGTTGAATAAAACAGTGTGTGGGAAAAACGTTCTGTGGTCATTACAGCTGAGGTGGCGTCTTTTTTTTTTTTTTTTTGGTCTATGTAATGTTTTTTCATGACTTCCTGTCAAATCCAATTATGTCAGCAGAGGGTCATTTCAAATGTACCAACTGAAATATGCATGCTGTATGATGAATAGGTTATGAACGTTTTCACTAATGCTTCATTTAAAGTACACATTTCTTGTTCGTTGGAAAGAAAACTCAAAACACCGTGTGACAAACAGTCTATTCACTCTGACAGCATGATGCAACACAATCACAGATAGTCAAAACATGATGTTTAATATAGTAATGTGCAGCTTTATGGCACAAAAATAAAAACACGAGTGACCAAGTTTCATGTAAATGGTTAAGACAAAATATTGATTTGCATGGAACAGATGGCTGGTATTCACTGTACTGAAAAGAAGTAACAGTACAGTAGCAAAAGCAGCCTAAATTATGAGTATGCAGGAGAAAGTGGACTTTAAAATGTGTTAACATTAGTTTATGCATTGTTTATCAAGAAGTAACAATGAACAACACTTTTACAGCATTCAATAATCCTTGGTTAATGTGCATTTCTAAATATACCAATATATTTTCAATGTATTATGTATGAACATGAATTACTGATGAACAACTTTGCAGAAGCTCCGTTCACTGCTGAATCTGTGCCAAGCAGGAGAAATCATACTGTGCATAGTTGTGAATGTGATTGGGGGGAAAAAAAGAAAAAAGGTAAGTTATCATCACGAGCTACATGCATAATTGTACGCACCTAGTGTAGTCTGATTCTACTGTAGTCTTTTGAGTCTGTTCTTTCTATAGACCTCATGACCAGTATAGTCTGATTAATGACTCTTATGAGCCGGTTCTTTTTAGTGAATCAACAACATACAGCGCCACGGGCAATTCAAGAACAAGTGACTCTTATAAGCCTGTTCTTTTTGGTGAATCAAAAACATACAGCGATGTCAGTGTGTAGTCATATTCCCGAACGAAAGACTCTTATAAGCTGGTTCTTTTTAGTAAATCAAAAACATAGAAAGCAGCCGGTGTAGTCTGATTTCCGAATGAATGGCTGCATCCGAAATCGCATACTCTCTAGAGTAGGTAGGCTACTTGTTTTAAATATGTAATTACTTTGCGACCACTTAAAATATGTTCAAACTATGAATGTGTTACTGTGTAGTATGAACATACATGAATATGTACTATATTCACCATTTCATCATTATCATGTTACCTACCAGTGTCAGTTGCGTCACTTCACTGTAGGGCTGCTCAATTATGGCAAAAATCATAATCACGATTATTTTGGTCAATATTGAAATCACAATTATTTAACACGATTATATGATCAAAGTCTTATTTCATGATGTGAGTAATTTTAAATGTCAGTGAAATTTCACTATTATCAGCAAAAACTAATGTTAATTAAAAAGTCTTCAAAACAGCTACAGAAGACAATAAACAGTCGACAACTAAATAAGAACAAAGAAACTAATTACAAGCAAAGCATACAAAAAAACAGTGCTTTAGGTTTTTCAGATAGATGTACTAACAGTGGTATTTAGATAAGTAATACCCAACAGAAATTGAATAAAGTAAACTGCTGTACACATTAAATATTGACTAATTCTTATTTAAAACTAAAAAAGTTATTCAATAAAGAGCAGTGAGTGATTTTGTCTTTGTCTTTTCTTGTTAGATTAACAATGACTAGCAATCATTAATGTTGGCTGCTGTCTCTTTAAGAGCTGCACAGAACCAATATAGGCCTACTGTTAGGCTGTCTTCAGCTTGTGGTAAATACGAGTTTCCTAGGTAAAAAATTTTACAAGACAAATAAACTTACAAGACATAACCGACTGCGTTTACGAGGATACTTACCAAAATGGAATTTCGATGTATTTGTTTTGGCTATTTGACCGTTTAGGCGCGTATCTGAAGCCCTTTGTTTATGCGCGTTCTGCACTGTCTCGGAGCTCGCGCACATGTGGCCGCCTAGGGAACAGCGTCAGTTTCGCGGCTTAATGTGCTTTTAATAGCATTGTTTACGTTTAATATCAAGCACGTCCCGAAGTTTAGCAACAGTAGACTGCATTTTACATCCCTCTCTTATTCGGTTGATCTGAATGTTAAGTTTGGGTTAGGGAGGAATTAAAGCGCACTACTGTGAAGGAAAGGAAGGTGTGCTGAACAGAATGCAGCAGCGGTACAGTAATCGTTTTACCTCGATTATTTTGTTTTCATAATCGTTGCAAGCCAAAATCGACATTGAAATCGAAAATACGATTAATTGCAGAGCCCTACTTCACTGCCATTCACAAATTTACGTGTCCATCGTATGAATCTCACCGGAAATAGTAGGTCATCCGGGTACATTTTGCCTTCTCTTTTAAGAGTGAGTTTGGACAAACTTCTTTTGTCACATACTGTTTTTCATATAGGCGGGAACAGGGTTGTCAAAAATACTGACTCTAGTACTGACTTCGGTAGTAATAAGTCGGTACTGAAATTTTAAAAATGTGACAATACCAGCATTTTCAGCACTGTTGAGTGGATTCTTAAACACCTCTGATTGGCCATTGTGTTCACACGCTCAACAGATATGTCTGTGATTGGCTACAATGATCAAAGCTTCAAAAACACGTTGTAAATAGACATCTTTGACGCTCTTCACCAAGCGCTTACACAGATACACTTATATATTAGGGATCCGCTGATAGACGCCTGCTGGTATCATCACATTTTTAAAATTTCAGTACCAAAGTTGGTACTTTTGACAACCCTAGTCAAGAAGTGTGTGATTTCATATGCAGCCAATGACTTTCATGAGCCGGTTCTTTTAGTGAATCAACTACAGTGTGCACAGGTGATTCAAGATGACTCTTATGAGCCTGTTGTTTTTAGTGAATCAAAACGCGGCCAGAGTAGTCCGATTCCAAAACAAATGACTAGAATGAGTTGATTCTTTTAATAATTAATTATGGGTTTTAAGAGTTACAGCAGGGCTGTTCAATTCAGTTCCTGGAAGAGTTCTAACCCTAATCAAACCGCCTAATCAAGTTATCCTGAAGACCTTCATGCGCTCAACAGATATGTGGATTTGAAACAGATATGGGAGCATTTGAAAGCACACGTCTATCAGTTTCAAACGCTCCTGTGTGTTTCAGTGTAAGTGCTCGGTGAAGAGCGTCATATTTACAACATATTTTTGAAGCGTTGATCATTGTAGCCAATCACAGACGTATCTGTTGAGCATGTGAACACAATGGCCAATCATAGGTGTTTACGAATCTGCTCAACTGTGCTCAAAGCGTCACATTTTTAAAATTTCAGTACCGACTCGGTATCGAAGTCTGTACTTTTGACAATCCTATAATAAAATAACATACATAAGCATAGAAAATGCTCTCTTTAAAGTCTTTAAATACATACAGTCATAGGATCCTCCTCTATTCACATCTAATCTGAATAAGCCCTCCTTGAATAAAGCGGCAGAGGAAATGCAAGCCTACCCTGATATAATCTCCCCGTGATAGCATTTCACAAACCCTCCAAACATCTTTATACAAATGAGTTCTTCCGTGTCTTTAATCCATCATCTTGGCTTTTAAAGGTTGGCCCGACCACGACGGATCCATCTTGAAACTAAATGGACTTCAAAGGATGATCTTACTCGAGGTACAGAGTCTCGTGTTTGCACTGGATTAAATTACAGTCCTTGTTGCTTCCGGCTTTGTCATCTTAATCGAAAGTCTAGTCACACACTTCGTAAGTGCAGCTATTTGGAAAAGCCTTCATCAGCACATTCTTCAGTTGCCTGCGCCGTGTGTGTGGAGCCCTGAGTGCTGGAGCTGAATTTGCCTATCTGTTGTGACCAGCGCTGAGTAAATTACTTCTGCAGCCACTTTCAGGATGCATCTATTGATTCTGCACACGGCCAGAAGTGATGGCAGCTTAATGCTTCAATTTAGCCCAATCCACACAGTACACAACTTTTGAGCTCGTGCCTTGAACTTTATCAGCGCTGCTGCACACGTGATGTCGTGGACACGGCGTGGTCAGAGCTGCTGCTCAAACCGCGTCTTCCTGAGTGCTCAAGTTTACAGCAGACACCGAGATGTTTATGTAAATTAAGATACAAGTATGCACATTTATATCCCTCCAAACGCTCTGAAACTGATGATCACAGCGCGCGAGGAGCCTCGGAAATGTGACATATGAAGCCCTAAATAAACGTCGTCATTCCTCATCCTGCGCTGTGCAAAACCTGCTGCAGGAAAATGATTCAAGCCCCTGAATGTATGATGAAACATTTCTACAAACCCGAGCTTCATACAGGCACTGCGTGAGACGTATATCTGCACTCCATCCTCCGGAACGACACTGTGCATCTGGGTGGTTAATCATACTGAAAATTCATAACAGACAGTCTGAGAGGAAGAGGTGAAATACTCATGAAAGCATGCGATTTATTGTTTTTCTGCTCCAAGGTTAGTATGGTTAACTAAGACTATTAGGCATCACTTTTTTTTTTACACTGTAAAACCCGATAAGTTACGGTAAACCATTTGAGGAAACCAATAAGTATGAGTAATGGAAACTCATATACATTAAGTTAAATTCACTTATATTTTAGTGTTGGTTTAGTCAATCAGAGTAAACTCAACCTAAAGATTTTAAGTTTATACCACTTATTCAGTTTGAATTCAGGTCTTAACAACTATATAGCTACTTAAATGGTTTGAGGAAACAGATTGCCTTAAATGGTTTAAGTTCATCAAACTCAAAGTAATAAAGTTTCAATAAACAGTTTTCTCAGTGTGTTCCGCACCGTCAGCTGAAGTTGGTCCTCGTCCGCTTTTTTTCGGCCGATTTGACACGTTAAATCGGCATCGGAGCTTGTCGATCAGTTGGGCAATCGGATCATTCTAATTGGCTGTTCAGCTACTGCCACCTGCTGGTACAGAAAGGCATTTCTTCTTACACAGGCACAGAATGGACGTGCTACTTGGCCGTCGAGTGTCGAGCGTCAGTTTGGTGTGTCAGGGCCGACATGAGCCAACCCCGCAGTCTGCTTTCATCGGCACTAGTTTGTTGGCGTCGGCTTGGTGTGGGCTTTAACATTATAAAGCGACAAGAATACTTTTTGTTTGCCAAAAAAAAAAAAAAAAACGACTTTTCAACAATATCAATAGTGATGGGTGATTTCAAAACACTGCTACAAAGCTTTACGAATCTTGTATTTCAAATCACCTGATTTCAGTAAACGAGGCTTCGTTTATGCAATCCGAACCACTGATTCGAATCAAAAGATTCGTAAAGCTTCGAAGCAGTGTTTTGAAATCGGCCTCTCTGAGCCATTGGATTTCATCAAAAATATCTTAATTTGTGTCTTACGGTGTGGAACGACATGAGGGTGAGTAATAAATGACATAATTTTCATTTTTGGGTGAACTAACCCTTTAATGCCTTGTTCTGTATGACCATATTCTACATCCCTTAATCCTACTCAATAGCTAAACTTAACAGCTACCTTACTAACTCTTAATAAGCAGTAATTAGGAGTTTATGGAGGCAAAATCATAGTTAATAGTTAGTTAATACTGAGAATTGGACCCTAATGTAAAGTGTGACCAAACAATTCTATATAAAACAGTGGATGTCTAATGTTAAAATGTATGTTTTTAATGTAACCCTCTCTTTAAATACTTAAGTCAGTTCATGAATAATTTATGCAATTTAATATTATTTGTTTAAAAGAAATAAGAGCCATTTCTTTTCTATCCTTTAAGGTTGATATGGGATTTAGAAAGTAATAAGTAATCAAATACATTTTAGAGAGAGTAATTAGTACAGTAATCTAACTACACTGTTGAAGATGTAATTAGTAGCTAGTAATTAATTACTTTTTTGGGAGTAACTAACCCAACACTGGTTATGAAAGGCGACAGACAGAAGAGACAGAAGAAGAGTGAAGTAAAAAATCTACTTCAGACTTTTAAGAGCTTCCAAAAAAAGAAACAATCACTGGTAAAACTGGTACTATAATGAAATATTTTATGATTTGTTTCTGTATTTAGTATGTGCCATAGGATTGAACAAGTTGTGGTGCTGTTATGGATGAAAACTACACTTCCACTACAAAAGTAAGTACAAAATTAAATAAGAACTATTTATTCTCCATTAAAACTTACTAAATTGAAAAATGAAATTTTCAAAACAATAATACCCTGCTTTTGACAGATTATTTTTCTTGAAAACATCTTGAAGATTAAGTAGAAAACTTTCAATTGATTTTTCTGTGTGTAATGAACCGATGAAGTGTCATTTAGAATCAACCTGCTGCTCAACAACAGCACAAAGCAATTAGAAGCGCAACACAAAATATTAAAAAAGAATCAATCCAAAATTGCTCGTCTACTGGCATTGTGTTGTTTTTCCCTCATTGCACATATGGCAAGAGGAAGTCGTGAAATGGAAAGAAATCACTATGCAACCTTTAGTCGAGATGAGCTCAGGAACAGAGAGCATCACATGACAGCAGAATAAGGTGATTTCTTCAAGATCATCTCTCCGCTAAACTGCTCTGAACGAAGTTAAGGGACCCCGGAGCTGCTGATGGTGTCGGAGCTGTCAAACCGGAATGCTTGACTTTCCTGCTTAACCTTTTTGAGAGTAGGGCAAATACAAACGTTGTGGAACTCTCGGAGAACAGGGGGAAAAAAGAGACGGATCAGGTGACAGAGGAACTCAGCTCTGTTCATTCATCATTTCCTTTCAAAGGAAACTCAAGGATGAACAAATAAGGGAGGCCTTTTCTGAAGATTCGCACACAGGTTAAATTGTGAATTGTTTGCCTATAACTATCACTAAATATAAACCGATGTCTAAAGAAAATGATGTTGTATATTAAAAAGATTTCAAATTAGCATACTATATCTGCAGTATATATATATATATATATATATATATATATATATATACACATACATACATACAGTCAAACCAAAATGTAGTCAGACACCTTGAACATTTCATTTATTATTACGGTTTATTCACTATAGTTTAAAAAATGGTAATAAAATATGACAAGATCTCAGAGTTAAACTGTGTCAGAAAAAAATAATCTTAATTATGTCAGATAACACTTAAGCAAAACAGGGTCAGGTCAAAGTGTCTGAATAATTTTTGGTTCCAAATTGTTATCAATTTTACTGGTAGTCCACTGTATGAAGAATTTTTGGGTATAATATGTCACAGTTTACTTTATTTTGCTATCCTCACTTACAGAAATGAACTATAGTGTCCTGCACCCACTAGTAAAAATATATCGAAAATATCTGAATCATTTTTGGTTTAACTGTGTGTGTGTGTGTGTGTGTGTGTGTGTGTGTGTGTATATATATATATATACCTGGTAATATCAGGGAATTTCAAGTGTGTTATTTTTACTCCTGGAAAAGTCATAGAAATGTATACAATTTAAAAGGTCATTGAAAATTAATGGAAATTTCTAGAGTCAATGCATTTTTTGCTTGCAGTCTTCTGCTAGAGACTACTCTTTGTGGAGTGTCATCTATCAAATGATTTTTTTTTTTTTTTTTAATGACTTACAAAAGTTGTGATTTCGGAGCTGTGTGCATTGTCTCTATTATATGCAGTTGTTGTGCTTGTCCTATATAATGTTCTGTCAGTCGTGATAACTCTCAGATGACTAGAAAAATGTATATTGACTATAAAAAAATCCATTATTTTCTCTGACCTTTCAACATTTTATTAATTTCCATGACTTTTCCAATATCTAATAAAAGGCAAAATGTCAGTTAAAAAAACAAAACAAAATCATTGGTTAGAATGAGTGTGGCACAATGCAAAGCATTTGACCATCTATTTTTAGTATGACAAACAAGTAAGAAATAATTACAGTTGAAATATTTTAATCTATTATTTCAACATTTATCAGATGTTACTTTTTTCTAAACAAAACAGAATGCAAATAACTATTTCCAAGATGATCACTGGAGGCCATTCACACTCAATTTGATGAGGTCATGCACAGAGTTATCATTAAATATCTAGTTCAGTCATGAAACTCTAGAGGGCACAGGCTGATAGGTCCTTTACATGCAGTTTGCAAGCAATCTCATTGGCTGCCAGATCAGCAGAGTCGTGACTGCTTGCAAACATTTAAAAAGTCTGATTCTTTAGGCTAATCCTGCAGATTTCCTCTGAAACCCTCCACCTCCCCCAGCTCCACCTGCATAGATCTGCTCCGGAATTCATGCAGCAGCAGAATATCATGCTCACAGCAGCGTGTCTCTGTATCTATTAGCAGTAGCAAGTCCATACTTCCTCTGCAGCAGCAGCAGCGTAGCAGATCTAGTCTGCCAAGACCAAATACATTAACACTGTATTCCATATTCAATAACATTCTAAAACTATTCTGAGAGTTATCATGATTGAACTAAAATAAAAAAATTACTTGAAATAAAATAAATATTAATTGAAATAAAATATAAAAAAATTCAACTTAGGCCTATTTTATTTCAGCTAGTTGCGAAGACAACATTTCTGATTTTCATTTAATGTTGAAGAACTAAAATAACTCAAACTAAAACTTGTATAGACATTTTTAAAAAAAAACGAATAAAATATTATAATACATAAATGATACTAATATAACCAACTACTAAAATGTGATGACAGTGCACTGCTGGAGCATTGTTGTCACATGACCTCGTCATGTTAGATTTTTATTTCAGTGAATAACAGTTCACAATCTTGGAAAAAAGCTAAATAGGTTTTGCAATTTTAGTCTTATTTTGGGTAAAAATGTTCTAACACAGTCCAATCAAAGTTTATGTAGTAAACATGTTGTAATCAGATTTTCAAAATTTGAGTGACCACGAACATAATATAAAAAGAATCGTAGATTTTCACAGTTTGGTTCCTCTAGTGTGTGGAGCGCCGCTATGTGACTAATGCTGCCTTCACGTGCTATCGGAAATTTCATAATCCCCACTTCAGAAGTCGTGATTACAAGCTTGTTGCGTTCAAGTGATTTGTTGTCGGAATGAACAGAAATCATAGAGGTCACCAGGTTTATTCTTGCCTATTTATTGGGAAAATCTTATTAAAACTAAAAATAGTGTCCCATGCACTGACAACCATATAAATATTCACAGTGCTATCTAGATTGTCCGCTTGCTGACGATTCATTTCATATATGAATACTCGTAAATATGCACTACATTAATGACAAGACAAGACAAGACAAGACGATTTCGGGAGGATATTGGGGCTTCAATTTTAATTTCTACATTTCCAGAACTGTTTATTTCACACCAACATAATGTTGTTCTGCAGTATTACCCGATTTTGCGGGAGTGTGGGCGACACCTTGATATAACTACGTGCTCACTACTGCGCAGGCTCAGGCTCTAAATTCACTATGCGCAGACTGGAGACTCAAGATGTCAGCGCATATTGACACACTGGCGGCTTCAGTTACTACAATGGAAGAGAGTGAAGGTGCGTCCCAATTTGTGTACTTATCCACTGTTCTATGATGTTTTTAAGTACAAATAGTGCGAGTAGTGCGTTCACACAGAAAATTCCAAAAAGAAAAAATGCACTTTAAATACCTGGATGATGCACTAAATTAACGGAAAAAACGAAGAGTGGAATGTTGGACACTTTATGCACTCAACTGTCACAGCTTTAATTATGTAGCGGAGGGGTAGGGGCTATGACAAAATGGTTTATTGACAAAATAACCTTATAAAATTCACACACTATGGATGAGTACATAGTGCATAAGTACATAGTGTATAAGTGTACAAGTGCGCAAATTATGGTCACAGCAGTAGTTCTCCCCTCCGCCATGTTTAAAGTTTATGGCACGCTCATCTCTGGAATTTGGGTATCAAAATTATGCTGCCTTCACGTGCTATCAGAAATTTGATAATTCCCACTTCTGAAGTCATTATTACGAGCTCATTGCATTCAAGTTTTGAAATGGGAGGGCGTTCATGTGCAATGTTTACATAGTAAACGTGAAGGCGGCATTATTTCCGAACTTCCCAGTGGTAAACGCGACATCAGAGGGTGTTCATGTGCAATTTTTACCTAGGAAGCTCGCATTTACGATAATTCTCACAGTCAAACGTGACTTTAGAGTAAACAAACATGGTGGATGACGAGCAAGAAGAAATGGTATTACTCCAGCCTGCAGCTATCCCGGTCTCGAAAATTTGCGGGAAAAAAGGTTTGGATGAAGCCGTGCTATGTTTCTGTCTTCCGTGAGCTCGCTTTCTGATTGGGTATCATTTCGTTCCACGTGACGATCTACAGCGTGTGTGTGCGTTTGTGCTCTGGGTTTCCCCCACACAACAGGATTTGGCCCTGACGTTCTACCGAGCAGATTCAGTCACTCTTAACGCACCTCACACCACAGGAAAATCTAAAAAGATCAAGATCAAGATAATTGGGACTTGACTGTCGGAAAGGGGAGAATTGGACCCAAAATTGGCCCAGTTATCTTGTAGTGTGTGGGTGCCTTTAGGATGACACGTCAGTCTTGCTTTAACTATTTGCCTACTATAATTAATATCAGAGGCAGTTGAGCTGGTCGATGGCAAACTAACTTCTGACATTTTATCTCAGGTCTCTAAGGGACTGTCACAAATCAATATGCATGTCAATTTTTCTTTTTCAGCTCCCATTGTTCTCTTTGTTGACCTGAAGAATCACAAATACTTTTTACACAGCTAAAAATGACTCATAAATGAGTCATTCGTTCCAGCTGAAAGCATCTTTCATGGATTGATCATTATTCACAGATGACCATAATGGTCTACACACAGATGTTTTTGTAAAACTTCAACTTTAATTGACTTAGAACTTAATTGCAATGCCTTTTGAATGAGTTTGTCCTTCTGTGATGTCTTTTGGGGGATTCAGGAACAGGTTTAACTTCTGTTCTGGATACAAAGACCTTTGCATTAACTGTCGACATAATATCTCTAAATCTCAGACTGTATTGTTGATGCTGGTGTAATGAATCATTTTAAGGTGGATGTTTAAGGTTATCTAATCTTTCAGATGTGGTGAAATCGATCGTTAAAATCTCTCAAAATCTCAGACTGTATTGTTGATGCTGGTGTAATAAATCATTTTAAAATAGATGTTTAAGGTTATCTAATCTTTCAGATGTGCTAGAATTGATCGTGAAAAATTAAAGAGTTTTCTTGAAATTAAACGCCCTATTTGCAGAGCATAAATCTTCTAAATCTTTATTTGACTGTATAATTCATATTATGAGATTTAAATTCAAATGTTCTCTCCCTCAGGACAAACCTAATACTTGCATATGAATCAAATAGTTACAGTATGATAAAGCATTATTAAATAGCAACACAAAGTCAACAGAGAAAAAAAAAGATAAACAAACTTTACAGAGCTTAAGCAACCAAACACCCACTTCCCCCGATGGACAGCTTCATGCACGATGAAAGCCGATGAGCTGCAAATCCCGTCTCGTTCTCCTGATGAGGTCTGACATATACCTCACGGCATGATACCTGCTCGCTAACCAAACGCTGACAATTACCATCTGTAATTAATTGTCATTTGTATTATGCACATGAGGATGGTCCAATAATTGTTCATGATTGCACAATCACAGACTAATTACGTTGACATTATCAGCATTTTAAAGAAGGAGAGAAGAGAGAGAGAATAAAGCCCTGGGTATACTTCGTTTTCTTACACTCACAGTCTTGCAAAGTATACTTAAATTGACTCGTACGCCTACACATGCGCAGTTTTGAGCAGTCTCTCGCAATGAGTTACAGCCCATGTAAATATATTTGCATTGTTTTATGCTAGAGTTGTACAAATGAGGGTACTTTCTAACCTCTTCGCCTACAAATGAGGGTACTTTCTAACCTCTTCGTCTATGTAGGCCTCCATTGTCGCTGTAGCTTGCATGCGTTCCGGTCTGTTCTGTTTATGCAGGTTTTCTTCGATTACCTTGTGAATCGACGCCCCCAGGTCACGGTTGCCACCTTGTGGATAAACGAATTACTGCCAAAAAAAATGTTATGTGCATATGCGACCTGCGCGTACAAAGTACAAAAAAAACGGCGATGAGTGTACAGTAATAAATAACTTAAAATATCAAAAGAGTCAGTAAACCACAACGGTTTTATAAAAAGTATACCAGATTTACTTAGAAAAGGAAGGTCAGAAATTAAATGTCTGGTCAAACTCACTTTTCATTTAACACATAAGGGCCCAAGACAACAAAATAGCTGGCAAAAACCTAGCTTAATGTGAAATACCCTTCAGATGTTCAAATGGATGTAGCCCGGGTACGCTGTAGCCTTAAACTAAATGGCTGTTTCACCACACAGGCCAAACAAAAAATGGTACCTTTACTCAATGTGAATGTAACCTCACGCGCACAGGATCAAAGGCGTCAGCAGCAGAAGACAGGACGAGAGGATTCGCGATGAAGAGAACACAGTTGAAGAGAAGACTCACATGGTTGACGATCTCAGCAAAGTCCACCACTCGATAACGCTATCCGGCTCCGTCAGGGTCTTTGATCATTAGTCTCACATTTCCACACAGGCTTAACTAATCGAGGTCGCTAGCCGCTAGCTTGTCAGCAAAAACACTAGCCACTAAATCAGCGGCTAACTTAAACTTATGTCTGTCCATAAGATAAAGAGTTTACCACTCACACAGACAGAACTATCACCATTAACGTCTTGTATAACAGTCCTTGTTAAACACTTTCCTCATCTGGTGCATTACATTAACAGTAAGCGTGTTTTTTTTTTTTTCGCAAACCACCCGCGTTCGTCTCTCCTTCCTTGTACCTTGACCTCAACTGTGATTGGCTCATTCACAAAACATTTGTGTAACTCTTTCTTCCTATTCTTACAGGCATCTTTAAACCATTTTCATATATATTATTACCCAACAAATATTTAACATTTTAAATGCTGTATACAGTAAACCATGAACATTACTCAATAGGTATTTCTCTCATTGAGCAAAATCATAACTTCTTTGCTGGTCAATGAATCTTAACTTTTTTTAACCTTAAATTCTATTTAGTAAACTATGAAATTATTTATTCAAACTTGTATATCTTAAGAATATATTTCAACAGGGTTACACGCACTGTACGCTGTCCCTCGCATACGCGTAAAAAGAGAAGTAGACTATAATTTAGGCTTGTTTTTTTCACCTTATGGAAGTTAGTCAGTTAGCTAGTTTGTTAGTTAGTTAACCTTTATTGTCTCCCCTAGGAGAAATTTGTCTTGGGCAAATAAGAGAGCAGATCAACACACATACCATCAACCCATAACACATTTACAAACCATCATACAGTTGCACTCAAGAATCAATCAGCCAGTGGCAACAATTCACTAAAAGCCAAGGTATGGCAGACCTTGGTGACTTACTCTTACTCGGCTCAACATGACAGTCCCACTTTCTTCATACAACTTTTCCAGCACTTCAAAGCTCAAAAGTCTGAATATTATCTGAATATATCACTCGTCTGTTATTAAAACAGACATGTTGATCAATACAGAAATGTTTTCTGAAAACACCTGCAATTGCTGAAAAAGTTGCTGAAAAATTGCTGACGCAACTCAACAAATGTCAAGGGTCAAGAGCCCAAATAAAGCAAACGCTGATCACCATGATGGTGACTAACATTCAAACATCAAACTAAACATTTTCATTATTTCTCAATAAGAACTTCTGTCGACGTGTGACAGAAATAAAGTCAGTCTGGTTAGTAATAAGTGAAGCTGGTAATGCTGTTTGTGGAGTTGTTTAATCAGATCTTTAGAGATTTAATGTCTTTTATCTTCAGTTGGTTTCATCTAAGGCTGTGCCTGAAGAAAGTCATAGTTTGTGTTCTTATTTCTTTCAGTGCTTGTTCTAAGGAAGGTGTTTAAATGATTAAAAGAATGTTTCAGGAACATCATACTAACCTTTAACATTCTATTAACATTAAGGAAACTGGACATTTTTATGTTCTTGGAATGTTACAAATCAACGTTCCTAGAATGTTGAATGTTAAATCAAAATTAAGTTGAAAGAATGTTTGAGGAACATCATTATGCCTTATAAAAAACGTCCCTCTAACGTCAAGAAAACGGGACATTTTTTTACATTCCCAGAACCAACACTGAATATTTGGAGAATGTTCTTATAACAAAATTCTGTTAGCTGGGTACCTCCTGCCCGAGACGTCAGCTCATACTCTTTATGAAGAATATGGCTTGAATCACCAATAATTTTAAGGCTCTGCATCTTTACAGTCCTCTCAAATATCTCTTGAAAAGGAAATGGGGGCAACATGCCATTTATTTTTCCAGCTCTTGTGACCTATATTTAATGGACAGATTACCAAATAGCATCATACACGTAGCATATGATAGATTCAATGGCTACTCTATAGAACAGTATTATGGTACTTTTATCCACCCCATAAACCCTGAGCCTTCGCAGAAAGTGCAAGCGCTGACTAGCTTGTGTACGAACATACTCCACTTGAGGACCCCATTGTAACTGAAAATCAAAGTAAATCCCTAAATTATGTTGCTACCCGCTCCACATAAATTGACACGGGGCTATGACTGCTAACAAACCTTGGGTCAAGTTATTGGACTCATAATAACAAATAAAAAGCAGTTTAACCAATTAGATTTTTATATTTTTTTGAAGCCAACACAATGCTATTGTGTTTTAGCACATTGCTGTGAGGTTTTCAAGGTATAAGCATTTATATATATGCTTTTATGTGGATAAACAAATACGTTAAGATAGGTTTAATTATGGTTAACGGCCGTCTCTGTCCAACCTGTGTGGTAACCTGAGTAATCTGACTCTATTTAGTGATTGGACAGAGCTTCGAAACATTTACGAATGTTTTGGTTTAGAATCAGTGGTTCGGGAACTTGACTTGTATCAAACTCACCAACACACGTGATTTCAGCAAATGAGGCTTTGTTAGGTCATACTGTTTTGAACGTTTCAAAATTTGGATGGCTCGCTGAATGAACCCCTGAACTACTCGAGTAGCCTATGGCAAGCCATAGAACGAGCGTTTAATGATTTGAACTGATCTCAGTTTTATAAAGTAGGTTCATTTTTAATTAATGTAATGAATGTTAATAGTTATGCATGTATAATACAAAAAAAAAGGAGAATGATATTTTTAATTGCTTCTAATTGACCTAGTTTACTAAGCCCTGCCTAACAATGCACAAAACAAGCACTACCATTAATAAAAGAACACTCATTTTATAGAACAGACATACTTAATGGTATTTAATTATTTTGGAGATTACAAATAGATTATACTTTCATGAAAACATTTTCAATGTGTGTCATTTATAAATGGACTAATTTTCATTGTATTTATGCATTTTGACCAGTTCAGTGTTTCAAGCACTTTGAAATGGTGAATCAGTTTGCGAAGCAATTGGTTTAATTGATTCAGAGTTTCAAAATGTTTCTCCCATCCCTAGTAATCAGCCTCACCGCTTTCATTAGAAGTTTCTAGCAATCAGCCTCTATTGCAAGGAACCACAGATGTGTATTTTTATCATTCTGAGGGATGGTCTCTTGTTACAAAGAAGCAAGTGTGCCGCAAGTCCTGAAAAGTGAAGCCAAATGACACCCTAATCACCTGGGACTTTCTACGACCCCCAACTTTTGTGACGTAAAAATAGCATATTTTCTTAGCGACAGATGCTATTTACACTAAGTGCAAATAGCTGTAGATGCTATTTACACTAAATGAAAATAGCAATATATTCTATTTACACTAAGTGACAATAGCAGCATTTTCTTAGCGATATGCTTACACAAGGTGAAAATAGCGATAGATTCTATTTACACCATGTTAAAGTATCAGTTCTTTGCAATAAGGGTAAATAGTAATTTAAATGCTATCTATACTTTATATTGGCAGATACTATTTGCACCTCAGTATTTTTGTACATTAACACGATGCAATAATATCATAGAGTGTAAATTATTAAACAGATGCTGCCTTATTGGGAGAATAAAAACCCTCCCTACACCTTTCCCTAACCCTACCCAATATTGCAAGGGACAATATTATTAAACACTCGTTCGCAGTTTATTTCCACTCTTTATTTTTATTGAAAATAAATATGAGCTTGGCAAAAAGGCGGATTCAAACCCGTGTAATTTGTGTAAGAAAAACTTCATAAGGTAAAATAACAAGCTTTCGGCGCAACAACCATACGCATTCAATGTACGTCCAAAAAGCATTAACTTCTGTGACGTAGTACACAATGACATGACGTACTACACGTTATAACGTAGAACATAGCATAGAACGTCATGGTATTGTGTACTATGTTGCGGAAGTTAACTTTTTTAGTCGAATGCGTATAGCTCATTATTTTACTTTATAAAGTTTTAAATAAGAATATTTGTCTTACACAAACGCATCAATTCGCTTCAGAAGGCCTTTATTAACCCCCTGGAGCCGCGTGGAGTACGTTTATGATTGATGAATGCACTTTTTTGGACTTCAAAAACTCATCCTCCAATCACTCCCATTAAAAAGCTTAGAAGAGCCAGGATATTTTTAATGTAACTTCAGATTGTGTTTGGCTGAAAGAAGAAAGTCATATACACCTAGGATGTCTTGAGGGTGAGTTAATTAGGGGGTAATTTTAATTTTTGGGTGAACTAACCCTTTAAAGAAGGTACACTGCCACTGACGAAAGTGACTTGAACACACCTGACGCCTTAAACACGACTTCCCACCTCGTAAATCACCTCACAAACTTCCCAGGAGGACTTTGTGAAGCGGAAGCGGAGACACGCTGTCCATGTTTTACAGTCTATATAAAGAGGACTAATCACAGCTTTTGAAGTCAATGTATTTATGCAACGTTTATAGTTACATTTTTGGAGAGGTATACAGCGTATGTCCAATAAATAAATAAATAATATGATCAATAGTTCCCGCTGGCTAAAATGAGAAAATTACAATCAATGCAAATTTGGAGAAATATATAGTAGCTTATAAAATTCACAGGTCTTATATATGAGGGCGACATCAATCTCAAAGGTCTCAATTACATCTTTGACACGGCTTCTGATTTTGCTGACCCACAGATCAGCCGTGGTCTGTTTGTGTATTTTATGTTCTACATAAATTATAAGCCACTGAGAAAGCACACGAGCAGACGCTCCATCAACAGCTGTTATTGACACAGGGCACTTTGCAACTAGACTTAAAGATAAATCACCGTGTGCTTATTGACATTTGGAAAATGCCGGCATGGGTCGACCCGCAAGCTGGTGGCATACAAAGCTGTGTTCCTGCTAATCCAGTTCCTCACGAGCGTGTTTTACAGTTTCATTTTGGCTGAGGGATTTACATGGATTCATTTGGAAGTCGTCAGACTGAAACAGAGATGTCAATGACTGCGCAGATAAAAGAGTGGCATTTACCCGACATGATGAAAACAGAGCATCAAAACTCGCAAAGATCCTCTATCACACTGACTTTTAAAAATCTCCTAAATAAAAAGGTTCAACCTTTTAAATTCCCCATTGATTTAGGTGCTGTTCTTCTGTGCCTTTGGGTTTTGGTGTTTTAATTAAAGTAAAGGGTATAGGGCCTTTTAAAATGAAGGTTTAGCTTTTAAAAGCCAGGGTGAGAGCAGCGCTTCTAGGAATGAGTGCTATATTCATGGCTTATATTTTTTTAATGGACTGAGGTGAAAGAATTTTCTCATTGTCTGCAGAGATGAATGCTCGGCTTGAAAGAAAATTCTTCGGAAAAGGAAATTACCTGGGCCACCAGCGTCTTATGCCAAAGATTGGTTGTACAGAGGGAAAACTACAACATTTCTAAAACAGCATGGAAAAGTCATGTCAGTTTCAAATTGATGTCTAATCAGATATATGAAAGTGCAGAATGAATCAAATTGGTTTCCAAGGCTAGAAAACCAATGACTACAGTTTAAGATAATTGTTTAAAACATATGCAACAGCATTTGAAAGTCTGATTCACATTTTGTTGGTTTCATTTAAATGATTTACTGAGTCATAAGAGTCTCTGTGAGACTGAAACCCCATTAGAGCTGCGGTCACACTAGACTTTGAGCATGCAAAATTTCAACTGAAACTGCAATGGTCGTGATATGACGTCACACTCTGCGGCATCTTTTTTATAAAAATAAATACAACATATAATAATATATCCAAATAATAATAAATCAGAAGGTACTCTACTTTTCCTGCAAAAAATGTGCTTTCTTTTAATTCAGCCAAGTGGTCATGCCATGACTTAACAACCTTCTACTGGTCACACGTCTTCACGTGATACGAATTCGCAGGTCAGGGTTCACTATACTTGAACTATGTGTAGTTTGGTAATTACCATATATTCGTAATGACATCATGGCCTGGTTACTGATTAGTTTCACCTGAATACCATTTAGCTCCCCTTGTTTGCTAAGTGTATTTAACGGTTCAATAGTCTATGTAGCCTAATATTGACAGCTAGTGGTTGAAATGAGTACTGCAGTCTAAATTCAAAATACTGGAGAGGGCTGTTTCTCCCGCCCACTCCTCAGACTGGACACTCACGCTAGTTGCCAGATTGAGGACACGCAACAGGAACAAACAAAGTTGATTTATCCGCTTTTTAATACGCTTATATAAAGTCAGAATTGCGAGTAATAAAGTCAGAATTGCATGATATAAAGTCAGAATTGCGAGATATAAACTCACAATTCTGAGAAAAATGTTTTCTTTTTTCTTTATAGGACGCAATCGTGACTTTATATCACACAGTTCTGGCGTTATAAGATGCAATTGCGAGTTTATATAATGCCATTCTGACTTATATAATGCCATTCTGTAACTCGCAATTGTGTTTATATCTCGAAATGTCAGAACTGTGAGATGCAAACTCGCAGAATTGTGACAAAAAGTAGCAATTACCTTTTTTAAATTTTTTATTTAGTGGCGGAAACAAGCTTCCATAGGACAGTTTTCTAAATGGCTAGTTTGACCTAGGCTAGTTTGTTTGTTTGCTTCCATGGCTGCAATACTCTGTGTTTTCTGCCAACTGGCAACTCAGGGTGTCGAAACACTATTGGGTAAAGTGACAGTGGGCGGAATCACAAAGACAAAACAAAAAAGAATAACTGGCTGTAGCATTGTTTTTCAGAGAAACATGTGAACTTAGTATGTAACTGTCAGCATATTATGATCATTTTTGTGCTTTAGTACAGTAAAAAAAAAAAAAAAAAAAGACATATAGCACCTTTAAGCCTTATGTTTCTGTTACTCCTAGTCAGTTCTCATTGATGTACTTTGTTTTTGCTCCTGAGGTTAAACTAGTGTTTTTCCCGAGTTTTGTTATGTTTAATGAAGATTATGCATTTCTATGGCAACACTATCAATGTCTAAATGAATCTGCAGTGGTCAGGTGGTACAAGTAGGAAATTCCCAGGTTACAAGTTGTAATTACAAGTGAACACTTTTTACAAAAGTACAGTTATTTGTGACATGGCGTGAACGCACACTCAAAAAATGAATTGTTGGATTTACTTAAAAAAGAAGTGTCAATTGGTTCCACGCAACTATATTGAGTAATTTGTACAAATAACAATTTAGTTGTATGAACAAAAGAAATTCAAGTAAAGCTGACAGTTTCTTTGATTAAATACAAATCATTTGAATGTCACTGTTACATAATATTTATATGTGCAGTTTACTTAATAACGTTATGTTTATTATACATAAGGTGAACACATTTATTGACTTAATTTACCTTATTAAATGAACTATTTTCTCTACACAATGCACTCATTAAACAAACTCAACTGAATTAAGAGCAAAAATTCTATCCTAAACATGCGTATATGAGTGCAGACAGCCTAAACACAGGCGCCACTCTTCTGCATAATGGTAACCACAAAATTCAAAAACATTACAGAAACTACTCTAAATGTCCAACAATCTTAACATTAAACACTAACATAAACATATTTTCCTTTACTGAAAAACACATAAAATAACACTTTAATCCCTAAATTTGCTCTCCTAATGCAGTCCCTTGCAAAGCATGCTGGGAACTACAGATCCATTGCCCAGTTAGTTATGTCAACATTAATTTGTGAGTTTCACTCAGCAATGTTAAGTTGACTGAACAAACACTTACTAAGTAAAGCTGACAATACTCATTTTTTTCAAACAACGCAGTTAAATTACGTTCGTGTAGTTACATGAGTTTTTTTAAGTAATGTGAACAAGGGTGGTTTGAGTGAAACTAACAACAGTGAATGAGCTTGTGTTTCTGGTCTCTAGCATTTGTATGTGTATGAATGGAAGTCAATGGAATGAAAAAGTGTGACCACCCCTGAACACTGAAGACTGTCCTATTCTGCATCATTTCTGATTGCATTTTATTCATCAATCTCACCGCTCTCAAAAGTTCTTTTACAATTGCGTGATTCAAATCGGTCAAAAGAACGATTCATTTGTTCAGTGGCTCATGGTCTCACTGTTGGGTTTAATTGTGCATCAAAGTGGATTATAGGACTCCTGGCCAATATGTTCCAGAATGGTGTGGCTAAAGATCAGGGCTGGCAACTGCAAAGGTTGCTTGTTCAAGCCTTATATGGAGTAAGCCTTTCACCAAGGCACTTTGGGTAATTCCTATAATTCCTGTGCCATATGAAAAACGAATTAATGTCAATGCTAATAGCTAGCTTTCTCAAGATATTATAAAACTCCTTTTTCAGGAAGATTGTTTCTGTAATATGTGTACTGTGTGTCAGTTTGGATAAAAAGGTTCTTTATAGTGTAAAAAGACGTACTTTAGATTATTAAAATGTTCTTCTCGATAAGAAAAAAAGCAGTTATTTTGTTCTCTGAAAGGTCCTTTGGACAGAATGGTTCTTCTATGGCATTGCTGTGAAAACCCCCTTTTGGATCCTTAATTTTTAAGAGTGTAGGCTATATATAATAATACTGCATAATAAACAAGCATTTTATGAATTTCAAATGTTTAAATTCTGTGGAATTCTACAGGCCTAGGTACTGATATATATACTTATATATAGGCTACTGTTTGTTTGTTTTTTCCAAGAGCAGCATTTTTAGGCAAACAATATTTTATAATTCTTCCCATGAACTCTCTCCAGGTATTTGTTCTCTAATGGAAAATGTAGAAGATGCTGGAGTACTTGAAGCAAAAGTTAAACAAGATCAAGTTGTTCAATCAATGGTACCATTGATTTCTACAGCCTAGAATATGATGGTTGGTGTATTAAGCAATGCTCAAAATGGCTCTAGACCATGTTACAGTTTAAAATAATCATGAGTCATGTAGCGAAGCTGTCTTTAAAGCATCTTCAGTCGGTATTTCTGCAGTGACAGGTTTCATATAAGCCACCAAACAATTTATCAGATTGGATTTTCACATTTCCCAGGAAACCCCTGACACTCGCACAGGTGAAGATGAGCAACATAAACCTGCATCTACTGTTTTCATGACTGTTACACCCACACAGCTGTGAGGAAAGGTTTACCTTCCAAAACATCTAACATGCAGGGGCGTAAATCGCGTGGGGGTCAGGACTGCCCCTGTCAGGATTTACCCCCCCCCCCCACCCCCCATCTGAGTGCCCATCTGAGTTATTTTCTCTTTACTACAGACGATGCTGAGTAATTAGTCATAAGAAAAACAAAACATGAGTCCACTATGCTAGCAATTATAATGTTACCTAGCTTGTTTGCGATAGCTTGTTGGATAGTAAGTCACCCACACCAACTACAACTAACAACTAACAAGCATATGTGTGAACTGTAATAAGGCTTATAGATTTACTGTTGTGTGTTGGGTTTTGCTCAATGTGTATTCATCGTATTTTGGTGACTTGGTTGTAAACAACTTCAAAAATATTCCAATAAATAAATGGTTTTGAAGAAGAATATTTTGGTCAATTTAGTCTACATTGAGAATAAGCATAATGGCACAGTCTCCATGCTACACTAATAATAGTAGTAACGTTTTCTTCTGTGTATCATTACATATATCCTTTATAAGCAAAATTTTGGCTGTATTATTTGTGTCCCCTTCAAAAAGTGCTCTTGAGAAATTTTATGTTTATTGTCCCCCCAACTGTCAGATGAAATTTACGCCCCTGCTAACATGTAATCGTAAAAACATGTAATGTCATATCGCAGTGCACATTTATGTGAGTGTGCCTTCTTAGTTAAGTGTATTCGATTTCCCCTTCAAGCAATTCTCCTCCAATCAGAAGTGCTCATTTCCATTCAAGTGGCATCCGGCTAAACTAAACAAATAATTCTGCTCTGGTATTCCAGAATTCACGAGAGGCCCTGCCCTCACCTCGGGGGCACCAATCACAGCAAACGGCCACTGAATGAGTGATTAGACGCCAGGCATGATTTGACCTTCAGGCTTTGTGTTGGCAAGCTTTAAAATACAAAAAAAGAGTGTGACATGATCTCTTGATCTCCTTCCCTGTCTCAGCTTGGACAACAACACATTTTTTTTTTTTTTTTGATTGCCTACACACAAGATTCATTCCCTCTGAATAGAAAACAGCTTTTGAATGAATTTTTTTTTTTTTTTTTTTGCAGAGTTCAAAGTCTATTTACATTTAGTACCTAATATAGTTATGATTAATTTTTTTTTCAGTCTATGATGAGTGAGCAACTGTACTACTAAATGATAATCAGAGATTATTACGTTCAATACAAACACTGTTTATAAAGTGATATACTTTTCAGCAGAGGTGGCCTTTGCGATTCGGAGTCCCGTTTCAAACAAACAATTGGAAAAATGTAATAACATTAAAAACTAGAGATGGAAGCTCGAGTCTGCGACTTGGATTCGAGTCGCACTTAAGTCGCAAAAATAAACGACTTGCGACTTGACTTTGACTCGTGAACTACTAACCTGAGACTTGACTTGGACTTGAAGACAGAGACTTGTTAAAAATACAAGTCTTTTGGCGTGACATTCCCGATTACATTCTCTGTTTACTACCCCACATGATGGCACGAAACACCATATTTTACATTCCCAAATATGTGCTGCTGCTGCTGCAGCGATTATCACAAATCATCTCTAAACACACCAAGCCATCGAGCGTGTGACGCATCTGAAGGCACGCGAATTCATCACCCATTAGAAAACTTGTTAAATTAGCAACAAATAATAACAATATAGCCAAGCCTTACCTTGTGATAAACTTTGTCATTTCATTTGAAAAGCAATCAATTAATCCGAAGGGAAGCTGCGGTGTTGCACAGATGCAGAGGCTTGCTTGTGGTCCTTTTCATTTTTTTTTTTTTTTTTTGCCCAAGTATTTGATAATGCATATAATATCCAGATTTACCATGTTAAATAGTATTTGGATTGGACGAACACTTCCATACGCATTTTATGACCCTGTCCGTCAGACTCATTTCCACAGATCGGATTGCTTAAGTCGCAGTGCGTTATTATATCGCCTTATCACAAACAAGACACACAGATGGAAATGTTTGTGGTTTTGTTTACTGTAACGCTTGTCTATACATAGGTTTTGTTACCGCCGGCGCTCACTGGAAGACTACATTTTCCAGCATTGCTTGAGATCTACAGCAAACTACGGCAACTCATATAGCTCATAATGCACAACACTTTTTTCCTTGAGGTGGTTCTAAATGGTATAATTTTGTATAAAGTTAGAAAGTAATAGAAATTATTTATTATTTGTTGTGTGCTTTATTGGACAATTTTAAAGTAAAAGTAATCTGTTTTGATATTTAAATACACTGTTAATTACAATAACAACTAGCTGAAAAAAATATATTGATAAAAATTGAACAAAGAATTGACTTGAGACTTGACTTGGTCCTCAAAGACTTGAGACTTGACTTGGACTTGACTGCAGGGACTTGTGAACATGTCTGTTAAAAACTGACAGTAGGTGATGGCAAATCACTGTCTTACCGTTAGTCATTCAGACAAACACTTCCTTCAAAACGTGGACTCATTCAGTTTCTCTGAGACACACAATGGCTCTACTGTGGATTTGTTGCGAAACACAGAGCAAAAACAGAAAGTTCTAAGTCTAAAATGTAAGTCGCATAACATTAACCTCTTATTTATTGAACTGTTGTATAAAATCAAGGGTATCAGATGATCGGGAAAACAACACTCTATATCCTGTTATAAATATTAAAAACAAGAACTCATATATTGGTTACACTTTATTTCAAGGTGACATAGTTATATTGAACTTAATAAGTACTGTACTGTGTCGTCACTGGGCAATCACGTGACTGTTTTGATGGAATACATCTGTGGAGGAGCACACAAAGGGACACTTTAAAAGTAGCGTGTAGGAGAAGGAACGTTGGCAGAGGTGGTGACTAGTGGGGTACGTTTGGTTGTCTCTTGGGGGCAATAGGCCCTCCGGAGATGGATGGATGGATGGATGGAAGGAAGGAAGAAAGGAAGAAAGAAAGAAAGAAAGAAAGAAAGAAAGAAAGATGGATGGAAGGAAGGAAGATAGATAGCCTCGGCTCATTGGTTGCTGGCGCCACATGTTGCTCAACTCCGATACGACAGATGGTAGGGATTTTACCCGGCCCTTGTGAACGCAGCATAAGGACGAGTCTGCTGCGGAAGACGGATTGACTTTTTATGATTGGACTTGTGGGTTAAGCGCCGCCTCTTTATCGTGAAGGTACGCTCCCCGGCGGACGACACGATTTGCCTGTGCTCTGCTTTATCCCCTATGGATGGGTCTCCTCGGCCTTGGGAGAGTGAAGTGTTTTTAACCTATTCATTAATTTATGTATTTATGAATTGCTTGTTGTATGACGGGTAAGGGAGGGAAGTGTGTTCACGGTGTGCTGTGTAAGCATGCTGTTTGCTAAATATTTGATGAATTGAGCGTGAAATTCACTGTGAGGTGGTGAATTGGGGGTTGTTCCCTGTTTATTTTCCCCCTTCGCCATATCTACTCATGCCTGTGTTATGAGTTATGTTTTTGTATATGTGAAATAAAGTGATTTTCCCTGGGATTAAAACAAGTGGCCGTTGTATGGGAATTTCTTTGACAGGTGTGTTTGGGCTTTCAACGAGGTTTATTACAGTACTGAGTAATATATACTTACTATAGAGTTACAGTTAGGGTTTGGTTTAGGGTTAGTTACTTGTAATTATTTATCACTCACGGTTGTTACTATAAATGTACTAACTTGTAAACATGGCCATTTAACATCTAATGTGTCATGACAGATCGCTGTAGCGCCTTAGTTCAAGCGGCTTGTAAACCGATCATCTCTTCCTAGTTAATTTATAGCATCAAATAAACATGAAGGAATGTTTCAACTCCAGAAAGACGTCAGTATACGCCATTTGTCAAATTAATATTTAGAGGCTTTGTTAACCACAGACCTTATTTCAGGCGATTTAGCAAAAACCCATTCAAGAAACCCATAGCCTTTGGGGGCGATGGAACCGGAAGTCATAAAATGCTAACTCGCTTCCGGGTTTTGCATACAAGAACACATCATCAAAGCCACTGGAAGGCAAGCCTGCAACCTTTAGCCAAAAAAGCGTAATGGCTAATGCTAACACTCCGCCTCTGGCGGTATGCAGGGAAGGAGACCAGAGGCTGATTTTTAAATGGATGTCAATGGATGAGACGCTTCACTATGCTGGTTAAACAGCTTTTGTGGGGAAATAGCTAATCATTTAATTAATCGACAGCCTGTTTGCTAATCTTTAGCATGTTTTACACTAAACAATACTTTCGTTGGGAACTATATGTAGATTTTAGCTTGATAAAAATTTATTTTTTAAGAGAAGGCAGACTAGGGAATGTTGTGACTGATGTCACTGCCATTACATGATAGGCTGAGAGGTGCCGCATGTGATTAAGTTAGCCGTTATGCTTTCTCCAATGGTAAGAAATACAGACCCTCTCATCTCCCTATAATATACAATCTCTGACGTCATCTCTGAGGTACTCTATTGTCGATCGTGTTCGTCGTGGTGCGGCGCCCTCTAGTGATCTGGTACCCTGGGCAATTGTCTAGTTTCCCATCGCTTGCCCATCGCTTCTGCCGGACCTGCTTGTTACCGGGACATTTTTGTCCCTTATATCTTGATTTTTGGGAGGCATTTTTATTCAATTTGGTGGCTCTTTTTCGCGTGCGCGGTGGACGGATGCTACTACTTTTCAGGGTACCATAACAGTGGGTGATTCCCCCCTAAACTTACGCTTGACCATACAGGGCTGTACTCTCTCACACCAAATACTCATATTCTGTAGCCTACTATCTGATTATATGTAAATTAGAACTTGTGAAATGAGTAAAAGAGATTAAAAAGTCTAAAAGACTTAAAAGACTCATAACAGTCATTCGTTTTGGAAGCATACTGGTCACGCTGTATATTTTTTAAAGGGGATAGTTCACCCAAAAATTAAAATTCTGTCTTTCTACTGTACACAAAGGAAGATATTTGGAAGAATGTTTGTAACCAAGCAGATCTCGCCCCCCATTGACTACCATAGATCTTTTTCCTACAATTGTGGTCATTGGGGGGCGAGATCTGCTTGGTTACAAACATTCTTCCAAATATCTTCCTTTGTGTACAGTAGAACAAAGAAATTTATACAGGTTTGGAACAGCTTGAGGGTGAGTAAATGATTATGATCATTAGAAAGACGCTTCCAGCCATTATTTCGCAGTAGACATCTTATTGTTGCATCACATTCAATGCAGACAGCTCAGGTAAAATATGATTTTTAGGCACTGAAGATTCAGCAGGGGGGAGAACCGCTTGTGTAAAGCAGTGCAAGAAACTTTGACCCACAGCGTGAAAACAGACAGCTTGACAGCTGATCAGAACAATTACATAAAAATGCTATCAGGCTACTGCACAGAGAAAACCACGATTTTATGGACCAGAGGTGTTAGGGAGGAAAATTACTGACCCAAAAAGGCTCATTAAAGGGATAGTTCACCCAAAAATTAAAATTCTGTCTTTGTGTACTAATGTCATTCCAAACCTCTTTGCAACACAAAAGCAAATGTGGTTATTTTTCTTACACAGAGATATTGTATGACTTAAATGATGAAAATTTTTTGTTGTTGCTGAACTATCCATTTAAGTGTCAGTGAAGAGCTGAACTAGCATTTCCAGCACCATAAACAGCCTTCCTGCAAAAACCCTTTAAAGATAAAAGATCAACAAATCACCTTAAAAACATTACATAACACATCCACCCTCCATGTAGCACTCGGCTCTGAATGCGAACGCACCGCAATTACACCTTACAGTAAGGTGCACACAGCCGACGCTCTGAAAATCAATCATTTGGGATTGTTTTTTACAGTTTTAATGGGTTCCTGTGACCTTGCACCTTGTATTCTTTGGAGTGGAAAGCACTTCAGACTTCAGCCTGTCGATTTTCCGATTTTAGAAATAAGTTGTGGCCAAATCATCCGGGTCAACAGCGACCCAGCCAAAAAGTTCAGAATCAGGAACTTCAGGCATTTATCCAGAAGGAAAGATATGCTTTTAAAATAAATGTCTCCATCGTTTTGATATATGCGGCGGCTGTTGGTGACAGTGGCAGTTTGTGGGTGAGCTGATCTGTGCTGTGGATGATATCAGATGCCCGGCCTGCATTAGTCTGTCCACTTTATGGCTGCAGCCAGCGCTTTCCTTCCTCTTATCTGGCGAGAGTTCAGAAGTGACGGATGCATTAGGACATGCACTAGTAGCTTTCAAGAGCTTAAATCCATTTGCTGGATTATCACTTTGAGCCCCTGTGTAATGACATGGCTCAACCCCAAACATCTTCCAGGATGTCGGACACGAAGGGTCGTTTTTTTTAGCACGACCCTCGTGGCCCTTTTTAAAATGCCAACGCTGCTAACATTTGCATTTTTCATCAAGCGTACTGGGTTTAACTAATTTAATGTACATCTAACTCTTGTATTAGCTTCAAATTATGGGTACACTCTTAAAAATAAAGGTTCTTTATTGGTATCGATGGTTCCATGAAGAACATTCATGGAACCTTTCCACTGCATTAAAGGTTCTTTATAGTGGAAAAAGGTTCTTTAGATTATTAAAGGGGACTTATTGTGCCCCTTTTTACAGGATTCTGGTGTCCCTAGAATAGAATGTGTCTGTGAGGTTTCAGCTCAAAATACCCCAATTTGCCCCTATTTGGGGTGATCAAAAACACGCCGTGTTTGTGTGTCCCTTTAAATGCAAATGAGCTGCTGCTACCAGCCCACTTTCCAAAAGCTTTAACAGCTGGCACTTCGGTTGCTCAACAACAACAAAGCTGGAGAATCTTACACAGCCAAAATGACGATTGTCAGTAACAGTGTTCAGCCTTACATTGTTCAAACCAGAGTCGGACACTGATGGAGAGACTCAGGAAGAAGTGACAACTTTTAGAATGCATCTGGATGATTGTGAACGGTTAGTGGATACATTTATGTAGTTGCTGTTTAATTGATTTAACTCAGACTAGCATGTGCTGTCATGTTAATCTTTTGTTCAAATCCAGCGTTGAATTGACCCTCGTTTGTGAAGCAGTCTAAAATGACGGCATGGCAACAACACTCTACTACAACAACTCTTCCTCTTCTCTAAAGCAGCACAACATGGCCACACACCCTTTGTTGTGTGTTCCCAGAGGCGGTGTTTATGCACATTTTTGGGTTTGTAATGTCACCAACCCAGGATGAAGCTGCTTGTAGTCCTTAAAGGGTGATTTCTGTAAAAGAACATATCTCCCTTTGCATTGAACTTTGAGCGCTGTAACTTTGCAGATGTTGTTTATGCTCAAACAGCAACATTACACACTAACTACAGTTAAAAAAGTGAAATCGTAATCAAGGACCCCTTTAAAATGTTCTTGACACTAAGAACATTTAAGAACTGTTCACTGAAAAGTTATTTGGGGAACCTTCTTTATGGCATCACCATATTACTTTTGGAACCTTTATTTTTAATTTATTTGTAATTTTAATTTAAATGTACAGTTTTTATGGAGTATGTCTAATTGTATTCAAAACAAAAATCACACAATGAAAAACATTAATTGTTAATTAACATTTCTCTGGAATAATAATAAACAGCAAATTCACAAATTATGAATGATATATGATATTGTAGCTATTTTTTTTATTTTTAATATTTTAAACAAAAGAAGTGTGGAAAAGGACTTTGTGTGCTTTCCTGCGTGTGCTCAGCGTTGTTCATGGGTTCGATTCCCAGCGAAATTATGCATGAACTATTAAAATATATATAAATATATATATATATATATATATATATATATATATATATATATATATATATATATATATATATATATATATATATAAATATATTCCACTGCGTTGAAGGCATATATTTAGGATAAAAGCATCTGCCAAAAGCATAAATGTAGCTACATACCCTCAGATGGTAGTTGAGAAACATTAAAAAAAATTATTTTGGGTCTGTGCAGTCTGTGTGTCTGTCTGTGCCTCAAACTCACTCAATGGAAGTTTCAAGAAATTGACTCAGAAAATAAACTCCCAGAAGGGCGCAAAAGCATAGCCAAAAGCATAGAAACGCTCGTGTTTTGTCTGCAAAAAAGTATTCCTCCACTTACAAGTGACTCGATAATAGTGCAAACGTCTTTAACATCTATGTGAGATATTCAAAGAGGTGTTCGCACGTTGAAATATGAGTGCCTTACTTCCAGGACATTAATGCTCTTCAATTGAATAAAAGAAGAAATCAATATCAAGAGGGTGGTGGGGCTATCCTGCCCTGAACTCAGGTTACCTTCTGTTTCATCATTTTTTTCAGTTCGCTTGTTTGAATTTGTACGTGCGAGTGTGCGTTTGCGCGAGACAGAAGCTGAGGGAGAGGAATAATGAAGCCTGTCTTCCCATCATGATGCCTTTTCCCATGCCGCATTACTCTAGTGCCATCAGACGGCGAGGGAGGCCATCAGCAGCTCTGCATTCCTACGACTCTACTAATTATTCTCCTGCCTTTTTATTAGACTACAACCATCAGAGGGAGAGAAGGGGAAAGACATCATCATCATCATCATCTCCAGCCTAATTCTCCCCCTCTCTCTATCTATCTATTTCCCGTCAGACTCTGGTCTGAAGGAGGTCGTTGCTTTTATCACACAGATTACTTCACAGGGTGACTCCAAGCCATTAAATTCTTATCTGTGTCAGAGTTGAAATATGATGTTTACGGTCCTGTCTGGCTATTAGTGTTAGAACTGAGATCTCATATCCACGACAGGCTCGGTAGCCACTACAGAACTGATTAGGTGACCATGTCGCTTGATTTGAACGTGAGGCTGTATTACGCCACAAATGATATACACCAAACATTAAGAGGAACATTAATATTAGGGACTATGTGGCTGTGTGCACAACAACATTTTGTCAAAGATAAGCTTGTTAAATACTAAATTAGACCAACAAACCTAAACTTTGGACTTTTGGATTTCCAGATATCGAATGATATACCCATTTGTATGGCATGTGCCATATTTTCCATTTTGTTGTGTATTCAGGTCCAGTAACGGTCCAGTTGCGCCATCTTATGGCCAAAGTGCGTTACTGCATCTGTACTACTAATAGTGCATGTTTCGTCCGCATATAATCAAAAACAGATTAACAAAAAGCTTTATATGATTGATAAAATTGTTTATAACAATAAACCAAAATTAAGCTTTATTGGCATGATTATTGAAGGTACAATATGTATAGATTACAAAACATTGTAATGTATATATACAGTTTATATGTACCATGTTTAAGTCTTTAAATAAATACATATATAAAATACATGTTATGTATGTTATAATTTGTACAAATAAAAATACTACTTCTAATTATTAATGTAGTTATGTGTTAACAATATACAGTTATCATTTAAATATATTAGACTATGTACTATTACTCTTGTATTGTTGTTTTATATTGATATTGAGGTCAAACTATATGCTTTATTTTACATTTTATAGTTGTTTTCGAATATTTTATATTGATATTGTGTGACTGTATTATTTTACTTTTATGCTTGTGAAGCACTTTGCATTTTATGTATGAAAAGAGCTATACAAATAAATGTTTATTATTATTATTATTATTATAATTATTACTTTAAATGTACTATGAATGAAAAGCACACACACACGCACACACACGTTATGTAATATTAATACTATTTACCAAATAATTACATCCGCCATAAATTACATCAAGTGCAAAACTATATAAATGCATTCAAATAAACATTGTTGGTCTCTAATAAAACAGTATTTGAGCAGAGTTATCCAGTGAACTAAAGCGCGTATTCTGTTTCCATAGAGTTTGCTTATCAAATGTGTCTGCCGCTGACCTGCCTGCATTGTTGCGCCGCGCTGGTATTTACGACACTTGCGTTCGGAAGACGTCAGTATGCGGGCACACGTGTGGAGTTCGCTGTGTGTTTCTCCATTCAGAGTCCTGACTCGGGTCTGTGTGTCATCGCAGCGGGTTAAAGCTTTTCCACCGGTGTTTACAGCCCACAGCCTCTCTCTCTACAGTCCATGTGCCTCTGTGCTCGTCAAGGGTTTGATGTCAAGAAGACGACCTCACAGTAGGAAGATGTCACAGTCCTTGGCGCAGCGGATGGTCTGGGTGGATCTGGAGGTAAATAAACAGCTGTTGAAGAACACAATACATCATTTTGTCTTTTTGTATCAAAACCAAGATGTTGTTTTAACGGAAACGACAGTTTATGACCGAGAATCAGTATTTGACAGCAGATCGATGCTAAATGAATTTGCATGGGTTTATATACGTGAAATGATCATTGAATCAAACATGTCATCTGCTTATATAGCAACTCAAGTACAGTCTATTCATATGTCAAAACTTGTTTGGATAAGATTTAGATTAGTCACTGCAGCTGATGACCAGCTGACCTGCTTGTTTACAAGCTTTTGCACACCCTACGCAGTTTTTGTCCAGGAACTCTTTACAAATAAATCTTAACTGATGTCATCAGCAGTGATTGTGCAGTTATAGGAATGACTGGTTTTCAGTGTTGTATATAAGTGCTAATGTACGTCCTCTTTCAGATGACAGGGCTGGATATTGAGAAGGACAAGATTATTGAGATGGCTTGCATAGTTACAGACTCTGACCTGAACATCATTGCAGAGGTGGGTGATTCTTTTTTGCTTGGCATAAAAGTCCCATGCAGTCAGAACTGGGCCATGTACAGACTAGCTGCACAAATCTGATCTTTTGCATATCCAGATGGGTTCCAGAAAGTCTGGACATAAAAAAAAACCCCCACATGAAATATGATTTTTGTCATGTCAGATTTAAACCACATTTGAAATGCGATTCAAATCATATTTTTACAGATGCTTCTCAGTCTGGACACTCTGGCTGCTCAAATCAGATTTCAAAATGTCTATTTTGTCACCCATAACATGACACACAACGACAACATTAAAACCTCACTTCTCGCTGCACAGCAAAGCACTATAGCACAGAACATCACAATCACAATATGTACCAGTTTTCATGTTTGTTAGTTTTGAAGTGATCTATATACTTGTACACTTTTAAATTGACAGAATTGGCTTTTTAGTTCAAGTTTAGGTATAAAGGTTTATTTTTAAACCAAAAATGTTTTATGAAAGTGCTGTACAATCAAGATAAATTGAATAAATGTGAAATTCAACAGAATATGGAAGGATCATACTTTTAATTCATGTCTTTGATTAATTGATCAAAAGCAAGAGTTTTGGCAGTTTGCTGATCTGGAGCCTTCAGGTGTGTGTTAACACAATGCCAAGGAGGAAAGACATCAGCAGTGATCTTAAGAGAAGCAATTGTTGCTGCCATCAGTCTGGGAAGGGTTATACGGCCATTTCCAAACAATTTGAAGTCATCATTCTACAGTGAGTACGATTATTCACAAGTGGAAAACGTTTAAGGCAGTTGACAATCTTCACCCAAATTTCAGACCGCGCATTGCTTAGAGAAATTGCAAAAAACCAAAGAACTACACCTCAGACTCTACAGGCCACAGTTAACATGTTAAATGTTAAAGACAGTACAATACAGTACAGATGGGACAAATATGGCTTGTGTGGAAGGGTTGCCAGGAGAAAGCCTCATGTCTCTAAAAAGAACATGGCAGCACAGCTTAGGTTTGCAAAATTGCATCTGAACAAACCACAAGACTTCTGGAACAATGTGCTTTGGACAGACAAGACCAAAATGGAGATGTTAGGCCATAATGCACAGCGCCACGTTTGGCGAAAACCAAACACGGTATATCAGCAAAAACACCATATCAAAACTCAAGCATGCTGGTGGAGGGGTGATGATTTGCGCTTGTTTTGTAGCCACAGGACCTGGCCACCTTGCAGTCATTGTGTCGACCAAGAACTCCTCTTTCTGTATATCTAAGTATTTTAAAGTCAAATGTAAGACCATCTGTCTGACAGCTCAAGCTTGGCTCAAAATGGGTCATGCAACAGGACAGTGATCCCAAGAACACCAGCAAATCTAGAATGGCAGAAAAAGAAAAGAATCAAGGTGTTGCAGTGGCTCAGTCAAAAGTCCAGACCTTAACCCGACTGAAATGCTGGGGCGGGACCTTAATGCTGCATTCACACGGGGCGTCGACGCTTGATGGATGTGACGGTCATAGTGACAACAGCCAATGACATTACTTTCCGGTGTTAGATGAATGCAATTCATGAGAGTGTACCTCTCCCAAATACCACCTGCCTCTAATCTCTTAAATATGTCTCACCCTTCACTACCAAATAAAAAAAATCTGCCAATACAAGACAGAAATCTATTACACTGGGTATTTAAAGCTATAACATTTTATTGTTGTTAGGGGCCAAATCTGATCATCAACCAACCAGATGATCTGCTTGACGGCATGTCAGACTGGTGCAAAGAGCATCATGGGAAGGTGAGTACAGATTGACGCACATGCTGAGTGTTTCCTGTTTGCCTGAATGAGCTTGTCTGTGCTTGATGCGTGTTGTGTGATTTGTGTTCCTGTTTGCTGTGCCAGTCAGGGTTGACGCAGGCTGTCAGGGACAGTCACATCTCTCTCCAGCAGGCAGAGTACGAATTCCTGTCTTTCGTCCGACAGCACACGCCACCCGGACAGTGTCCTCTCGCAGGTAACCGACGACACGAGCTGCTGGTGTTTCTCTTGCATGTTGCAGGTGTGAAATTGGCCTCAGAGAGTTTGTGGTTCTTCGTCCACAGGGAACTCCGTTCACGCCGATAAGAAGTTTCTGGACAAGTACATGCCGCAGTTCATGCGACATCTGCACTATCGCATTATTGACGTGAGCACCATTAAAGAGCTGTCCAGGTATGTTCCTCATTTAGGTTTTATCAGATGACCAAATGTTGCCACATTAAAGGGGACCTATTATGCCCCTTTTTACAAGATTTAATGCAAGTCCCCAGAATGTGTCTGTGAAGTTTTAGCTCAAAATACCCCACAGATCACTTATTATACCATGTTAAACATAAATGCCCATTTGAGTGGAAAGAAAAACATGCTAGTTTCGTGCATGTATCTTTAAATGCAAATGAGCTGCTGCTCCCCACCCTACCTTCCAGAAGAGGGTGGAGCCTGTACAGATCGTGCCTCAGATACTCTGACAAAAACTAAAACATCTGTTTGGTTTTGTATATTGTATCGATCATGGCCACGCTCGTTTTAAAGCCTTATCAGTTTAAATATATGGTGATATATGGTTTTCTGAGTGCACGCATCCCAAGCACGCGCACAGAAAGCTGGCTGTCAGGCGACGCGTGAGTACTAAACTAAGTTCTCTTTCACGTCTTATTGTGCTTAACCTTGTGTGTATTTGATAGTTTGTCAGAAACACTCACAGTCGGTTATGTCTGTGAACGTAAACAGTGAGTAAAGAAATTGAATGTGTTTATTAGATCTGTGTATTAAAGTGACTGCAGTGTAACATACAGTACCTACTGCTGTATATGCTGTTAATATGAACCGAACAACAAAAGAAAAACAGAAAATCACTCACTGCTTTTGAATGAATAACTTTAGTAGCTTTAATAATACATTTCCTACTTGAATGCTGCTGTTAAATGATCTGACAAGGAGATGGCGGACTGTGTATAGCTCATTCAGGGCAGGGTCTATGCTAATAGGGCAGATTCTGTCAGCAGTCGTGGGCGGGGCCTGTGAAATGTGATGTCACATTGCATGGAAACTGAAAACGGCTTAGTCTGAGACACTTCTTATGATTTATGGGGATTAAAAAAAGGAGTGGGTGGATTTTTACCTTTATAGGGTGGTTGTGTACACACACTGCTGACACATTTATGTTCATACACTATGTAAAAGTGAATTTTGCATAATAGGTCCCCTTTAATGCATGCAGACATGCTTCTGCAAGTACAGGAAGAAGGTGATGTCAAAAATACTTTCTCCTTTTTTTTCTAGACGATGGTATCCAGAGGAGTATGGTCTCGCACCGCAGAAAAAAGCATCGCACAGGTCTGTGAGCATAACAGATGTTTCACAGCTGTATTATTGAGTGACATGTTTAGCATCGCAAGAGAGCCTTTGAAGTACTTCATAAATATTTAAACATAAAGAAGAGCTGTTTTGTCTAATCTCAGAATAATGTTGTGTCTGTTTGAATTTTCAGAGCGCTGGAAGACATCCAGGAGAGCATAAAAGAACTGAAGTTTTACAGAGCAAATGTTTTCAAAGTGAAGGAGAAGAGAAAAGTAGTTGAAAACGGTGATAAGACGTCTGTGAGCTAATCTCTAAACCAATCTGGAGTGGTTTTAGGATCTTCCTCACATTTGAATGAAAGCTTGTGCAAATACTTGAGAGAGAGCAAAGCTCCATGTTGACATCCCCACTGTTTGTTTCCTGTTTTATTTGTTATCACTTCAAATATCTTAGTTTAAAAAGAGAGAATCTAAAAAGTTCAAAATGATGGAAGTGACTCATTGTTTTGAACAAGTTCCTTTTTATCCTTTGTATTCCATTAGGGAATCTGATTTGTTGCTTGTTTACTGGATTGTGTCGGTGTGCAGTAATGAAACAAAAGTATGTTTGAAAAGGTTATTCTGTCTTAGTGTTTTCATTACACTCTTTTTTTTTTTTAAATAAAAATCATTTGTTGCGGTGTTTGGAGAATGTTAAATGAGACTGCTGATATTTTTTTTGCTGACTTGTACCTGAACCAGACGGCAGATGGCAGTATACAGTCAGATAACTTAATATCTGGAGCTCATTGCACTGGTGATTACTGGGGTTGCCGAAAGTGCGGGGTAGATTACATAGAAATTGTAGTCGGTTACTGATTCCAAATTACATGACAAGAATTGTAATCTATTACGTTACAAATTTAAGATAATAGATTACTTTTGACCCAACTCATTTATCAAATCAATTTGAATAGGATTATCTTGTACCATATAAAAAGAGAATATATTACATTATCAACAACATGAAGTGTGTTAAAAATGATATAATGTCAGGGTTTTATTTGATTGGGCTTCCTGATGGGATTGCAAGGGGTGTCGGCTGACAGAAAAAAGGAATCCCTAAACTGGATGTAAATATGAAATGACGAGAATTTGTACATTTTCATGTGTTTGAAAGACAAAAGTCAATACATGGTTGAATGAGTGATATTTAAAATAATTATTGGTAGTTGGTACTAAACCGCATAAATCAGATATATGAATTCTCTTTTAGTCAGTTGTTTCACGGAGAAAAAAAATGATTTAAAAGAAATGTAAAACTACTGTAATGTATTTCATAGCGAAACTGCGTCCCCAAGCCATTTAACTAAGGTTATCTGAAGTATCCGCGTGAACAGATATGCAACGGGGGAAAATATGGCCAGGTTTTAATTGAAATAGCGTACTAGCATACTCTTAGCATTCCTGCTACATATGGCGGTGTACTATTCTCCTCTCTATGGCTGGTGGATGGACGGGAAGGTTGGTGATTCGATCTTCTACAAGAATACAAAGGATTTCTATTAAGGAAGTAAGTGGAACTAAATTTGACTGGCTTTTAGTGTTTCAACAAATTTGTTTCTCAGTGATTTGAATGTTTGTATTGACTGAGAGCTTTCTAATACTTATTTAACTTGACTTAATCTTGTTATTTGCTCTAATACATAGGCTAAACAAAACATGCAATCTAGTTTCAACTCTATGTCGAGGTTGGTAAATGTTGCCCTCACACTCCACTTAGTTTTATGCTGTTTTAATGTGGCAGGGACTGCTGGGACTTCAAACCCTGTTTGGTTGGAGCAGCCCAAGGTAACATGAGCACTCTGTCACTGCTGCCACTGGAGGATCCCAGGTTTGATTCTACAAGGGAAATTTTAAATAGACAGAGAGACACTGGGCCAATGCATAAACCATGTAGCTTGTGAAACACTTCTTTCATCTCTCTCCCTTGGAATCTCTCTCCCAGAGGATAAAGAAGATCCTCATTAGTGGTCAGCACTGAGTGTTTGCACTAGTCTGGTCAAACGATTTAGAAACACATTTAGTCATTTGGCAGATGCTTTTATCCAAAGCGACTTGCAATATAAAAATCTCAAGCAATTTCTCATAAGAGCCAACAATATTTGCAGTACACAATGCCAATTTTCAAGTAGTAAATTATAAAGTAGTAGAAAGGTTGTTTATTATAGGAAGTGCCTTCGTTTATGGTTGTGGATTAGGTAAGTCTTCAGCTGTCTGTTTAAAGTTCTGATGGTCTCAAGAGAGCAGATGAAGGTTGATATCTCGTTCCACCTCAGAGGAACAGAGAGAGTAAAGGTTCTGGAAAGTGACTTTTACAGACTTTGTACCCAAAGAAGCCATCCAAAATTCCACAGAAATTTTTTTTTTTTTTAGAAAACCAGCTATTTAGACATCAACAGCCTACAATGCAACATTAAGAACTATTTTAAATCTCCAAGAACCCATAGCCTGCGAAAGAATGCAGAGCTCTTTGCTGAACCTAATGTGAAATAGAAAGGCACTGAAGACTTAAGATTCTGCAATCTCTGACATGGTCAATGTCATTTGCAGAAGAAAGAGGTACAAACTAGGGATGCGCCGATATATCGGGCCGATACTGATATTAACAAACAATTATTGGCTGATACCGATATTTGTCACTTCCTCTCTTTCATTAAAATAGATAGTATTTTGATCATGTTTTAAATAAGCAAAGTTCAAAAACACCTGCATTAAAATATACTAGCAGGTTTATTGCTGCATCATCAAATAATTTTTAATTAACATGGATTGGATCCATTTAACATTCAGCAGGCCTACATGAAGACAACAGAACAAAGATATGAAATAAACAGTGCTTTTTAGGTAGGTTTAATAGTTTTCAGGTACAGAAATAAAGTAAACATAGCCTATGTAAAATAGCACTGCATATTCTTCACTGTATAAATTAAATACATATTAATCCTTCTTTATTGTAACAGACTTTATTGACTTTATTTATTTGTTTTTGTATACATTTATTTTTTTGTAAGTTTAAATATGTATGAGATCTGCACTATCTCCTTTACTAAGGCGGGACTATTCTACGGACTGACAAGAAGAGCACGCAGTTCTCCAGAGATGTTTTGCAGATTTAAATTTTGTCTGTTTATTAAGCATCCCCCGAAAAGGCATAAGATTTGTATGTATCTGTTAACTGTTAGTTGTAATAAGTGTTTTGAGTAATTCGCTGTATTTTGATGATAATGCAATGGAGAGAGAGAGAGTTTAATGCGCACTTCTTGTGCTCTGTAATGTTTAGCTTTTGTGGTGATTTGTTTGGAGTGAAAACGGATGCAATAAACTTAATTAAACATCAGTAAAGGTTTGGTCATCATTCGGATGGGGTCCGCTACACTTATGAAAGTTACAGAAGTTATTTAGTCAAGAATAGTGTGTGATCTTTTGTTATTTGATTAGCATTAAAGCACAGACAGCAGCGCTAGGATTACGCAACAGTCATTATACAGCTCAGTGCCTTCACACAGTTAATTTATAAACTGTCGGTTTGTTATATCTGCCTTTTTCCTGCCAAAGCCAATATGCCGATGGTTGTAAATTGAGCATACATCGGTGCATCCCTAGTACAAACTTTCTTGGATTTGCTAGAGTGGTATTGCTGCATGTTCACCAAAGCCACACAGAACCCAGTGGAATGGACTGTTCTGAAGAGGCAACACTTCAAGTCCAGGTAGATGCCTTTTCTAAAGCACTCCTTCACCTAATCACATTTGTTTATCATGCAACAAATTAATTTCAGTGTTACAGAGATGTTCCATAAAATCTTCTAACAGTTCGGCATGTTCTGGTGTGTGTCAGAAGATTGTAGTGAATGGCCCAGCATATGGAGGATTTCCTGAGGGTGCCTGATGACTCAAATAAAGAGAGATAATTAAGACTTTTGGAATTAATGAATTCGGTAAATCAGCTTCTCATGAAAACATTCTCCATGCTCAAACACTAGCAGAACATTGGGCGCTTTGGACAAAATTAGTTCGTAAACCAGTGAAACTGTAATTTATGCGTTTCTTAATTGCTTACTCTAATATTTCTGCTGTTTGCATTCGTTCAAGGGCAGAATAAAAATTAAGTGTAGAATGTGATGATGGACTAAGAACAGATCAATCCATCATGAATTCATAACCCTGAACCAACAGGAGCTCACGTAATTACTGACGAAGTCTCATAATTTATCACTTTTATTCTGACAGGCTCCTCATATTCATTAAAGGTTCATTAAATTTGTGCTCTGAAAAATAGCTCGCATTTACGCTAATTTAATTATGTGCCAATTATCAGCAGTTGAACTGAGTTGGTTTTAGCTAGACCTTAATATAACTGAATGCTCCTTGTATTGATATTTATATATTTAAACATCTCGTGTCTTCAGCTGTAGGTGTGAACTTTTGTGTTATTTGTTATTTTTCATTATTTGCAGTGAGACATTTTTCGTCTTCCAAAGCCCTGACATGGATGAAACACGGATCAGATCGGCTTTGATCAGAGCTCTAAATCAAAGATGAACACTGAACATGAATCTCAGTGACATTTGTGACACGTGTCAGGTGAGATAAAGTGTGTTTGGAACTTTGAACCATACGAGTATTAACATTTCACCTGCATATATGGAAAAAAAATCTACATTTCAGGGCTTCAGCAAGATGAAATGCTCTAAATCTGGATTTAGTAGAATAATTGACACAAAGTAGAGTGTTAGTCACACAATTTTGAGCTAAAACTCACTCACACAGGCTAAATAGCATGCAAACACTACTTTTATTTATTTTGCAGTATAAGTATAATAAGATCTGTGGATATATGCAAGTTAATAAATAATGACTACAAGTACCACAAGGATGTGAGTTTATGTGCTTGATAAATCTGATAAAAGTTATAATCTTTATATAGCAACTTGTTAGCATAAAGCATTTATAGTGGCATTCATGTTCACTGTTTCATATTTTTAAAAAGAGTAGGTAGTATATAGTGCATACTGCGCAGTATTTTATAAGTAGAAAGCTAGAGTTCCATTCTGAACGTAGCCAGATGTAAGTAATCATAATTTGAGCTGTTGTTTGGCAGTATATATGGGATGACATTTAGCTGGAAAATAAGCACCATTAAGCACCATGAATTTCTGCATCAATCATTTGTCGTTGTAAACCCAATCCAGTGGAAGCACGCTAGCATTAAAGCATTTAGCTCTATTATGCTGTCAGTCAGCGCTGATGTCAGCATTGTTCTCCAGTTCTGCCTGCCAGTCCAGGCCTTTATGAGGAGAGTTTATCCAGGGAAGCTGCATGGGCCAAAGTGACAGACGCCACTCAGATCCCTTCCCCCCCGCAGACCTGCAGCACACATTGACAGAAATGCTCAGTACTTGACAATATTTTTTACATACTGTAAGTATGAACAGATACTTTTGTGACAGAAAATATTCCTTGTGTATACAGTGTCCCCAGCTCATCTTCAACTAAAAACTGGCTGTCCGTTTAAACGACAACAGTTTTTTGGGGGCCTGAAAATGTACATTTTTTAAAACGGATTACAAAATGCAAGTTTTTGAAAAAGATACCATTATAGTCTTCGTGTAAACTACAAAAATGCGAATTTGTGAAAACTGTGATGTCATGTTCATGCGTATTACGTGTTCAGTCTATAGGCGTGTACTGTAGTATTTCTCTACAAAGTGACATCGCCAACTACTGGCCTGGCAGCATAATACAGCGTTTTTAATAGTTTTTTGTGGAACGGGGATCATTTTGACAGTGTTGTCGTCTGTACGCAAAAAAAGGCAAAGGAAAAACTTTTTAGTTTTTAGTACATCGTTGTTGTGTAAACTTACCCTTAAAGTCGCCATGAAAACAAAACTGACAATTCTGTTTATTTATTTATTTTATTCTATTTATTATAAATGATTTATTCGTGTACATCATTTTTGTGCCCTCGTAATCATTAATCAAAATAACTTCCCCTCTCTCTTGTAGCGACATCTCTTCTCTGATGACGTGTTTACTGGCATCTACGCTAATATTAGTCTTTCTGTTTATCCCGAGGTTTACCGTAGTCAACCGGATCCGGGCCGCATCCAGGTGACACCAATGACCTGCGCCTTGACACGACCACAACGCAGCCCTGAAGTATCAGCAGAGATTGAGTCAACTAGATCATCCACTGTGAAGGCCTCATCAACATGACAACCAGTGGCGCATCTCTTCAACAACCGTTCATACCGGTGTGATGAATACGATCCTCAACTGGATGGAACTGAATTAAATACTTTGAATGTTGCGATCCTATCTGACTTATGATAGCAACCTGAGTCGTAACAAAGCACTTTTTGCCAGAGGAGAACTGGCCCCCCGACTAAGCCTGGTTTCTCCCAAGGTTTTTTTTTCTCCATTTTAACATCTGTTTGCCACCTGATGTCACCTGTTAGAGTTTGGGTTCCTTGCCGCTGTCGCCTTTGGCTTGCTTAGTTGGGGACACTTGACAATTGACATTTGATATTCAACAGTGCTTTGATCTACCTGCATTGACACTATTCCTTAAGAGCTGCTGTGCAGCCAAAATAATGTACCAGTTATCACTGTAAAGCTGCTTTGACACAATTTACATTGTAAAAAGCGCTATATAAATAAAGGTGACTTGACTTGACTTGACATGTGGGCGGGGCAAAATGTCACTCACCTGAGATCCACCAATAGCAAACCACAACCATCCAATCAATTCCCGATGAAAAAAAGTCCCATCCTACATTTTTTCTTGTTCAAGAAGGCAAGAATCACATCTTCCATTTCATCTGACTTTAAGACGCACTTAATGTATGAATTTCATTGAAGTAGATAAGTAGATAATTAGAGATAAAATAGAGTTTTTCTCAAAATGAAAAAATGAATCAGTTTAGGGTATTGTATAATGACATTCAGACATATTCGTCTTGAGTGTCTAAATACTTTTTTAGGCCACTGTAAATATATATAAAAAATCCCAAACTAAGACGGTAAACATTTATTCCCAAATTTCTTGTACAGGAAAGGCTTTGATGCATACATCTGTAATCATTTGGCACAAAAGCTGTTTACAATACTCAAAACCTTCCTTTGAAATATGACCTGAAGTTTCATCATTGCTTCATAAATAACAGGTAAAATAGGTTCTGAGCGAAAAATAAAAAGAAAAAGGTGGGAGAAAAACAGAAGCACCGCGAAAATCAAAACTGAGGGAGCCTGAGGGAATTGTCCTTTAATGAAAGGAAAAATAGGCCATGTTACATGCTAAGTGAGAACGTAATTAGATGTGCAGAGAACAAGATAAGTTAAAAGGAGCAGGTCATGTGGTTAGTCAGGGATGTTCTGTTTGGAAACTTGCAGGAGTCTGACAAAGCACATTCAGACAACAGAATTCAGATTCACAGGTCAGAAAATGATACCTCACTTAATTCAGCTGTATTTAGTAGTGTCTAACTGGATGTATTCTCAGAAAATAGTGCCATTTGTGGTTGGAAAATTCAAAATTTCAGGTGTGTGTGAGTGTGAGGATGTGCCTCATGTTCTGCACACTATAGGGAAGTTAATTTTTCCATGGAAGACCAATAATTGAAGCCATGGCAGGTAACAAAGACAGGTGTCATTCTGATCAGGTGAAGGTAGTGGGGCATTTAGAGAATTAAAGTCACTGTGATCTTGTGCCAGACACCTTACAAAGGCCTGGCAGGCTCTTTATGTCTTTTTTTCTTTTCTTTTATTAGAACGGCCTCTGAAGGTCATCTGAAGCATTACAGAAGCACTGCGCTGTTCCACGTGTCTTTGGGGGCTTTGGGACCAGAGGAATAAAACATCTCATCTGGAGCCTTTGAAGCTGGTACATCTCGTCAATTCTGCTGCATATCAACAGATCTTGTTTGGGTTTATCCAAAAATCCTAAATCCTACCGCCATAGTCCCTAACCTAATGCTATGCCCGTCAGGTGGATGGTTAGATGTGAGCTAGATTTTAATTAGATTAATCTTTTAGATTCAGGCGAAGAAAAAAAGCACAAATTTATTCAGACTGGTTGCAAAAAAGGTGCTTTTTCTATTCCCAGTAAAAATGCTCAAAATAAGATATTTCTTTGAAGCAAAGGTGTGTCTGATAATTGGACATATTTCAGAATATGTATATTTTGAATTAATTTGCCATTGACAAATTGATTTTTTCTACTGTTGAGCATAAACTTTTTTTTTTTCAGCTATGTGGTTAAAACAAGATATTTCAGAGAAAATTAGTTGTATATGTAATATAATTATTAAATATATATTATTTCACAATTTATATATAAATGTAAATAAATAAATATTAATATAAATCTACTTTTATTTCATATTTATATCATATTAATATACATATAAATATTAATATAAACAATATACTATATCATTAATATGTATATAATTTATATAATACATCATATTTATATTAATACTTATATTATGGAAAAAACAGATATTTAACATATAGCTATAGCTATATATATATATAATATATATATTAGAGAAAATAAATTTTCTATTTAATAGTATTTTGATTGTTTGTTTAATTTACTGGGAAAGGGAAAAAAATATTGACTAAGAAAATGACTTTTTGCAGTAAATACACTGTTCGTTCAGGACACCCCCAACCCACACGCACACAATTTACTCTCAACCTCTTTAGAGCTTCTGAAAAATTACGCCCCATCGATTTTGTAGGCGAAGAGCAGTGGATGAAAGTTCAGGCAGAGTAATGCACACACAGAGTGCTGCATGCCAACGAGCGAAAGAGAGAGAGAGAGCTGATGAAAGATGCTGACGTGATTTTCTGTTCTATGTGATTCTCATCTTGTAAGTGACGTTATGGATTGAATATTGACATGCACTTGAAGCAGCCAGCGCAACAAGGACGCCTGCATTAGGACAGAAATGCACATCTGAGTGCAACGTTTTAGAACAAAGCAGTCGTGAGGAGAGACGAGCATTGAAGGAAGGTTGTAACATGTCGGTGAAGGTTCTCACAGGGGAACAGGAGGTTTTAAATTATGCAGGGCCAGCCAAATAGAGTCAGGATGTCACTCTGCAGCATGTCTGTGCGGGACAGGATACACGGATAGACGGACTGCTCTGGGGGAAAAAAAAACAGAAGGGCCAATCCTGTCAGTGGATTTGACACATTAGTGCCGTTTATAAAAGAAGTCGACTCTCAATACTGACACTGCTGAGGTCAGCGCTCCACCTCAGCTGCCCTGCAGGAGTGATTGTGCCAGGTCTGATGTCCACTATTAGCTGTGCGATTAATCTCTTTATATGGCCTAGTCCAATATAACAGATCTGTTTAGTGTAAGCAGAACACATTTAGTGGTCTGTTTACTGAAGGTCAGTGCGCTCCGGCTAATGGCAATCATTATAAGAGCCATAAAAATCAAAAGAGTAATTGGTTATATGAGGATTCAGGTTGAGGAGCTTCTCTTCAGTCAGCGATAAATGAAAAAAGGAGGTCGTATATTTTCAGTGTTGCTGCAAATTGAATGAAAATTCAATATCCACATGCCTTGGATGATAGAAACTGCGGTAGTGAGTGTTTTCATATTTAGAGTTTATCATTCTCAGGATTCTTTGAGTGTTTTTCTTTTTCTTGCGCATGTGAATGATTAGATTAGTCAGTATTCAGATTAAGAGAAACGACTGGAGAGGTACTGTTCAGAGTTTTCCTATTGGACAGTAAGGACATGAAAATAAAACTTACCCGGTTTACTTCATAATACATGTTTCTGGTTTTATTTATCCATCCACATCATTAAATGTCCTTGTAATATCTCATCAAAATGTAATAACTGACTTTCCTTTTTGATTGATGTCATCAAGGCATGTTCTGTTAGTTAAAGTGAACTAAGAGCCAGATTCAATTCAGGACTAATCCATTCGGATTTGTGGCACCTTATTGTCCTTGTCCTGTCAAATCCAGATGGATAAAATCACCAAAATCAATTAATATTGGCCATTTTATGTTGACCTTAAAGTCTGTTCAGACCAAGAATAAAAAACATCATGGATGAAATGTCACTTGCATTAATACAGTGATACTGATTTGAAGATGTATATTGACAATAAAAAAGGTATACTTTTAGTAGAGCTGTTGTATTAAAATAGTATTTTTGTGTATACTACCGTTCAAATGTCTGATGTCAGTAAGATTTTTAGGGGCCAAGCACCTATTTTATCCGTTAGTGTTCTTCTTCATCATCTTCTACATCTTCTTCAGCTCTTGAGTCAATGGCAGCCCATAGAACCGTATGGCTCAAGATGATTCGAATGAACTCTGACGTCACTTTCTGTCATGAAAATGTTTCCTCCATTTTGAATTTTCCAAAAAACTTAATTTCTCGAACTACTCCTAGACCGTTTGCCCGATTTTCATGAAAATTGAACCAGATCATCTTCAGACCATGCCGATTTCAAGTTGGAATTCAAGTTGATTAGTCAAATCATTTTGGAATACCGAGCAAACGAATTTGATGAAGAGCACGCCAAAATGGATGTGAGGTTATATCTCTGCAACGCTTTAGCGTATTCTGACCAAACTTGGTGTGTGTCATAACAACCATGACCTGAGGGCACCTGCACAGTTTTGGCGCAGTGCCACCTAGTGGTCTGGAGATATGAAAAAAAAAATGCTATTTTTGCTTATAACTTCTGAATGGTTTGGCCAAAAATCACAAAACGTTACATTTGGTGCAGCATGCAGAGTCGAACAATACCCAATTTTCCCATATTGACCATTTTGGGGGCATAAGCCATTTTGAATTTTGTCAAAATGCTATATTTTATGAACGCATCGTACCATTACGAAACTTGATAAGTGTCATCGGCACCATGTCTTGAATGTACTTAAGTTAATGAAATTTCAAAAAATGCTAATAGTTTTTGATTCATTTAGCCTTTTCTAATGAAATTGGTCTTAATAAATTCCTTACCAAATTTGCCATAGTCGGCCCAACTTCTTGTCCATGATTTTGATTTTCTATCATATTAAGTTTATTAGTTTATGTTAAAACCGTATCCAAATGGATGGAAATTTTACATGCAATTCAAATAAGGAAAGTTAGGGCTAAATATTTTTTGAAGGGTATATACACACACACACACACACACACACGCACACACGCAGGCTGTTGAAGAAAAAAACTAAAGTTTTCATTTAATCCAAAACCTCATATTTATTTGCGCTCTGTGTGAATAAACCTTTACTGTATCTTTGTGCCCAAGTGAAGTTTTCTCCATAATGATTTGCAGGAGCTTGAGGTATTTGTTTTAGAGTGATCTCCACACCGCCGGTCCTGGTGTTGTTGTTTTTATGGGATGCTCTGAAATGGCTTTTTGATGGACAGCTCTGTTTTGCCTCTAGGTCTGCTGAATTTAATATATCTCTGTGTACTCAGCATTCCGGTGTCTCCATATTACCATGACAACTGCTATTGTCTGCTGTCACTCCCAGTCGCTTTTAACATCTCATAGTTCGGTATTCAATATTTTATCACCTGTGACCTATTTTAATCTTTGCTCTCCTGTGATTTTTAAAAATAAAATTCTCCATTCACTGGAGATAAAGGCACTGCAGTGTAAAACCATTTGAAAGCCTCTTGTTAATAGTTAATAGTTAGTGTCGGCGTGCCCGTCCCATTTGGGCCCCTGGCCACTGACTGATCAATAACCGATTTGTGTCTCACTGACTCCAGATTGCTTTGCAGTCCCACTGCTTTAATTGAGCATCTAACTTTCTGTGCTTTCCTCAGTGGATGATCTGGCAGATGGCAGATTTTAAGAGCTCCTGTGTGGGTAGAGTGGGGGAACTGCAGAGCGTCCCGTGTGCCAGTTGTGCTGGGCATGGAGCCCTATGATCTTAGGCTGCATCGTTCTATAGAGGATTTCTTAGGCCCTCACACACTCTCATTAATATCCATTCAATACGCACATGGAATTCAAGTCTGATTCATCTCTGGACTTAAATTTGGTGAACCTATTTCTCTCTTCCTGCCTTCAAGTCTTGTCAGAATGAGAATATTTACAGGTTGAGTGCGCATAAATGTCACCACAATATTGCCATTTAGAAGTTAGTTGTATTTAACCTAAACTTTCTTTTTAGTTATTTCAGTCATTTCTCAGAATAGTTTTGGCATGTTGTTGAATATGGCAATGCTAATGTATTTGGTCTTGGTGGACTAGATTCTGCTACTGATAATAGATACACAGACACTTTTCTGTGAGCATGTAAGATATGCTGCTGCTGCATAAATAGACATAAATCCCATAGCAGATCTAGGCAGGTGGAGCTGGGGAAGGTGGAGGGTTTCAGAGGAACTTTGATAGCGCACTGCAGGACTAGCTTACAGCAAACAATGAACCAGACTATTTAAATGTTGAGCAAGCAATCTCGTTGGCTTTAGGATCAGCAGAGCCAATCAGCTTGTGCCATGTGGTAATGATGTAATTGCTTGCAGATTGCATGTAAAAGACCTACTAGCCTTCACCCTCTAGAGTTTCATGACTAAACTAGGTATTTATTTAAAAAAGAGAAGAAAAAATTATGAAATTGTCTAAGGTCCAAAATCTACTGAACGTATATCATTTTAGTAGTTAAGACTTCTGAACTCGTAAGTAGGAACTTCCCAGGAGGACTTGAAGGTATATGTCTCTGGCTCTGCTCCTTTCTCTTCATCTCGTTATGTTTGGTTTGTGTGCTTGTGCTGGTGTTTTTGTAGTATTGCCTCATACCAGCTGTGTGTGCGTGTTTGTATCGCACCGAATCGCTGCATTTTTGCTGACCATCTGCTTTATGGTGTGTCCTTCAGGGACAGCTCCTCTAAGTCAGAGTCATTTCAACACACCCTACACAAGTCAATATCTACCCTCACACTCTCAAAACACCTACAACACAAATGCAGGTGCAGTGAGGTACACAGACATCCGGGATATCACACAATGTAATTGCACTTATTGATCAGGATTCTTATTGAATGATACAACACAACTGTTGTTGACTGATCCTAACATTTTTATTCTCTCTTGTGTAGGTGCTATGGATAATCACCACTGTCATAGTGCAGGTAAATTGTCTTGTTTTCATGTGTAGTTTTCTACAGTGCAGCTGTGCAGGAAACCGAGCTTCAAGGTGACTTCTGTTTCTGCGCTGGAGCCAGACCCACAGAATGTGTCTGAGACTGATCAGTTACAGGGTGACAAATTCAGCACTGAATCACAACTAGTCTGGACCTCTCGTTGTCGCTCCCTCGCTCTCTTTCCCATTGCTTAGACCACAAATCATTGCTCATGTTGTGATGCTCATGTCAAACCTCTACATTGTGTAATATTTATGTGAATTAACAACTGATGCATGCAGAATCTGTTGACAAAGAATTTAATAGCAACGAATAATGTAAAATAAGTCAACATCCCAAAAACAAAACAATATATACCAACAATATATATATATTTTTTTTTTTCAAAGAAATTATTACTTTTATTTAGCAAGGATGCATTAAATTGATCTGATCTGAACAATGATTTCATTACGAGAGTTATCATGTCTTTCACTTAAGAATACTGATCCAAATAATTAGTAATTCCTTCTGAAGGATTTGGTAATACTTGAGTCATTACTAATGGGTTACCATGATCATCACTTTAGAATGAATTATACATTATACATTATTCACATTCATTATGAACATGTATAGTTCTTAGTAGTTCTCTGGGAGGTATGAAAAAAATAGTAGTTACTGATTAGCTAATAGTGAGCAACCACATTCGACTAAGCATTGTTACTTACTAATGCATTAATCAGAGTTTCTTGTTAGTTAATAAGTATAAGTATTTTACTCATTTGTTACTGTGTAGCGATTCATTAATGATGGAACAGTATTCTAAAATGTTACCATATCACTAATTCTGCAAAAATATTAAGCAGTACAATTTCAACATTGATAATAATAATAAGAAATGTTTCTTGAGCACCAAACCAGCTTATTAGAATGAGTTCTGAAGGATCATGTGACACCGAAGACTGGAGTAATGATGCTGAAAGTTCAGCGTTGCCGTCACATGAATAAATTACATTTTAAAATATATTCAAATAGAAAACGTAATAATATTTCAAAATTTTACTGTTTATTTGGTCAAATAAATGCAGCCTTGGTGAGTATAAGGGTATGTTTACAAGATAATGATGTACTAAAAACAGAAAAGTTTTTCTTTCGCGTTTTACATGTACAGGTGACAATGTTGTCAAAATGGTCCCCATTCACACAGGCAAAACAACTAAAAACGCTGTATTATGTTGCTAGGCCAATAGTTTGTAAAGAAACACTACATGCCTATAGACTGAACACATAATATGCATGTGCATGATGTCACCGTTTTCACAAATTTGCTTTTTTTTTGTTGCAAAGTTTGCGTTTTCAGGCCCCCAAAATGGCGTTGTCATGAAAATGAACTGCCAAAATGTATTTAAACGGCCCCTAGGATACTTCCTTCAGAACAATAAGAATGGTAGTGTATGTGTATGTGTATATGTGTGTGTGTGTGTGTATATATATATATATATATATATATATATATATACACCATTCAGGCATAACATTATGACCACTAACAAGTGAATAACACTGATTATCTCTTCATCACGGCACCTGTTAGTGGGATGGATATATTAAGTAGCAAGTGAACATTTTGTCCTCAAAGTTTGTGTTAGAAGCAGGAAAAATAGGCAAGTGTAAGGATTTGAGCGAGTTTGATAAGGGCCAAATTGTGATGGCTAGACGACTGGGTCAGAGCATCTCCAAAACTGCAGCTCTTGTGGGGTGTTCCCGGTCTGCAGTGGTCAGTATCTATCAAAAGTGGTCCAAGGAAGGAACAGTGGTGAACCGGTGACAGGGTCATGGGTGGCCGAGGCTCACTGATGCACATAGGGAGTGAAGGCTGGCCCGTGTGGCCCGATCCAACAGACGAGCTACTGTAGCTCAAATTGCTCAAGAAGTTAATGCTGGTTCTGATAGAAAGGTGTCAAAATACACAGTGTATCGCAGTGTGCTGCGTATGGGGCTACGTAGCAGCTGACCAGTCAGGGTGCCCATGCTGACCCATTCACCGCCGAAAGCGGCAACAGTGGGCATGTGAGCATCAGAACTGGACCACGGAGCAATGAAAGAAGGTGGCCTGGTCTGATGAATCATGTTTTCTTTTACATCACATGGATGGCCGTGTGCGTTGCTTACCTGGGGAACACATGGCACCAGGATGCACTATGGGAAGAAGGCAAGCCGGCGGAGGCAGTGTGGTGCTGTGGGCAATGTCCTGCTGGGAAACCTTGGGTCCTCTAATCTATGTGGATGTTACTTTGACACGTACCACCTACCTAAGCATTGTTGCAGACCATGTACACCCTTTCATGGAAACAGTATTCTCTGGTATCTGTGGCCTCTTTCAGCAGGATAATGCGCCCTGCCACAAAGCAAAAATGGTTCAGGAATGGTTTGAGGAGCACAACAACAAAAGTGTTTGAGGTGTTGACTTGGCCTCCAAATTCCCCAGATCTCAATCCAATCCAGCATCTGTGGGATGTGCTGAACAAACAAGTCCGATCCATGGAGGCCCCACCTCGCAACTTACAAGACTTAAAGAATCTGCTGCTAACATCTTGGACACCTTCAGGGGTCTAGTGGAGTCCATGCCTCGACGGGTCAGGGCTGTTTTGGCAGCAAAAGGGGGACCAACACAATATTAGGAAGGTGGTCATAATGCTATGCCTGATCGGTGTGTGTGTATGTATGTGTGTGTGTGTATATATATATATATATATATATATATAAATATGATTCAAGCACAAATGCATCGTCGGACAAATTAAAGTCAAAACTAGATCGAACCTGTGCACTTTTGTTACATTGTTTGCTTTAAGTATAGACATGGTGTTCATGGACATTTCTGCTCATGTCAGATCAGTGGCGTCCATTAGTATCTTCAGTGTCTTGGAAAAATCAATTGTGTTCACTCAGAGCAGGAGTAAAGCCAGACTTGTGTAGCGTGCCTTTGGTCTGCCTGTCAGTGTTTTTAGATTCAGTATGCAACTACTGCTATGTGGTCAGAACAGAGCTATAAAGAGGTGGTCACACTACACTTTACGTTCCATTGACTTCCATTCATATGCATGTGAATGCGTCACACCGCAAACCAAGCTCATGTTCATAAAAAAAGATGGCCGTGGTAACACTAGACTTTGAGCACGTGAAATTTCCAGAAACTGCAATGGTCGTGATATGACGTCGCTCTGATATGATATGTGATATGACGTCTTTTTAAAAAAAAATATAAACATGAATTCAACACATAACAAATAGTAATACATTCAAAATTTTAAAATACACAATCTACCCGACTTGAATGCAAAAATATTGTTCTTTTAATTCTGGTCACTCGTCTTCACATGATGCAAATTCACAGCTCAAAGTTCACTACACTTTGGAACACAGCGAAATGCGAAACTGTTTCGTATGAACGAAAAGTCTCTGGAATCTGGGATCTCATTTGTGAAGGGCCACTGGTGTCAGTGGAGTGTATGTGAGAGCTGGTGCTATAGTACTGAAGCAAACTGAATCTTTATTTGGAGTGAATTGTGTCCAGCAGCCGTGTCCCTCATAGAGGGGTGAAAAGTTCATGCTGAAACTTAAACTGTGAATTCTTCCCCAAACTGAATTTAATGGTGAACTAGAGACAGGAATCATCTTAGTGTTCAGGGTTCTTTTAAATGGTTTAAATAGTTAAATATGGTCTTTAAATCTTTTGAGTTTTTCTGTTGTTTATTATATTATATTATAGTACAAGAATTTAGACTTGAGGTATGCTCAGATGGCAAACTACAAATGATTTTTGAAAAAGAGTTTATTATGGTTGTAGTTAACTATAATAACCCTGTTTCAAAGCACTAAATGGAAAGGAAGTTTACATTTCTGTTTTCACATAACAGTTGTGTGTGTGTGTGTGGGGGGGGGGGGGGGGGGGGGGGGGGGGGTTATGCGCTTAAACAGCAGGGTATTGGAAATGAACAGCATGTTTAACTGCACAAAGCCTGGCAGCGTTGCTCTCTGTTGTATTGAGTCATTCGATAGCTGTAACATGTCTCAGACTCTTCTGCAATCCAGGGGTCCCATGCGTGGCTTCACAGGAGATTCAGAGCTATTTTTGCAGGAAATTTGGGTCAGCAGTTTATTGTCCTCTTTAACCAGCGTCTTACATCCACTAAAACGTACAACAGAAGTTCTTTGAACAGCACAAGAGGTCAGGAAATAATTGGATTTCTTTGTACAGAACACCAGCAGACATTTTCTCTCCTGATGGACTAATGTTAACATGCAAAAGAAATATTCATTTCTTTTATTTTTGTGCACATTCAAAAAGGCATGAGGTTGCCTTGAAAGTTATTTCATACTACTTGAATAAAACACACAGGATAATGATTGTTTTTTTCATAACCTAACCTAGTTAATATATAGTGATTCTAACACTAGACATTTAAATGTATTTTTGCACATTAGTGTACTGTTATGAAATGCAGCATTATTTGTTCATATTGTGCTTAACCTACAGTGTCAATTTTTTATATTAACATTTTTTCATCTCATAATTCATAGAAATATTAATATATTTACTTTCTTCACATGTGTAATGTCTCCCCAACAGGTGAAAACACATGCACTGAGCTGAAGGAGTTCAGCTGAATTTGATATGAGAGCCTTTGACGTCAACAACAAAAGATATTGGAAATATTCACTTCTTGCTTTTATTAGTTGATAAGCCTTTTTTCTGCAGAATTATATGATTAGTTGCATAGTATTATTTGCATTAAGCATTGTTTCCCCCCCTACTGTCTTCAAATCAGCAGTCCAGATGTCCCTTACAGAGGTTCTTATACAAGTAAGTCACACTTACTTTTTAAATGTATAATTATGTTTTATAACTATGTGATTATATATTACGGTGTGTTACAGTATGTATGGTCTCAGAGAGAGAAAAACATGTCCTTTATGCAGGACAAAAATGAAATGCTGGGTCTAAAATTGATTGCTGTTCTAAGATTTTGAAGTGAACATTTTTCATTTCACATTAGCCAAAGTTAAACATTCCAACTTTGTCAAATGTGTTCAGAACACACACTTCTGATTCACATTTACTGTAGCCAACTGTTTGCTTGGACTCAATTAAGGGCCGGTTTGTTTGGAAAGACGTGTCAGCATCAGCCGACCAATGGGCTCATGCGAAACTAATTCTCCTTAAATATTATTCTCATATCCTTCCCAAGTACTCATCACTCATTCAGCCAAGCAGTGTGAGCAGAATATTCCCACACTGCTTTGAGAGACGTGAAATCCATGGCCATTAGGACCAGACCACTGCAGCAACATCATCTGCAAGTCTAATGATGTTGGCAGTTCATGCCGTTGCAGTATTTAATGAATTTAAATAACCCAATTTAAACAATGACATGCGTGCTCTGGGAGATTGATGTGCCTGTCGGTTAAGGCAGGTTTGTCTGATGATGTGGGATCCCATCTCCGTGTAGTTCCCATAATGCACTGCTGGAAATGGGGTGGGGGAGGGGGGGAGGCTGTTAAGAGAGGTTTGGCCGTTACTCATCTCACATAAAACCGCCATAAATGCTGAAGCTCGCACATATAACGCACACCTACTGATGATGAAAATTGCTAAGATAATCTCTCAGGGTTAATTAGTGTAAAACATAGTCTGTCATTTGGAAATGTCCTAACAGAACTCTTGATTGTTTGGTTTCTGAAGAGTTTTGCTCATTTTATTCGTTCTACACTCGTCTAAGTTCATTCTGAGAAAAAAAAACAGGTTAATGCAATGTATGAAAGGAGGAAGGAGTGATAAACGTTTGCAGTTGTAACCTTGAAGTAAATATAAAATCAAAATTCTTTCTTTACTATTTCCTTTCTTTTCTATTCACTTTCTTAAGACATGTTCCTAACATAGTGGAGTCATGGAGTCAGTTATCATTTTTTTGTCATGAATTTATTAACGACTCAGCACCATCTGTATTAAAGAGAAAAGGAATCACTTCATCCAATGTTAAAAGTGAATAGCCTTGACAGCCTACTTACTGGAGTTTCACAACTACTGAAGAACTTGGTTCTCACCCACCGGATTTGTGTGTGTAGGTGAGGTAAAGGGGGAAAGCAGGCAGTGGACCAAAGCACTATGAGGCAAGGGAGGGGGGACTCAAAATGTTTCTAAGCTTAAAACACTTTTTTTGCCCCATTTGCATTTGTATTGATTTATTATTTACACAATTATATATATTATATTATTTACAATACACAGCGTGGTTTTTAATGATATATTTAGGGGGGAACAACCCTCAGACGGGGTAGGTCCTGACCCCCCTGCGATTTCCGCCTATGGCTGTAACCTACAGTATAATGCAGTCAGGATGGTATTAAATAATTTTTTTTTTTTTTACTCGAATAAAGCTAGTTAGTTTAGATTTTACCAAAAGTTACCTATTAAAACTTATTACAGTGTAGACATGAGTCAACATACTTTAACTCTGGATTTTAGGATGAGTATTAGTATTATTTTCATATTGTGCTAGTGTTATTGAGAAATACTATTTAAAATACTGTATGTAACTGTTTTTTTTTTCCTGTCTTTCAGATTTTAAATATTCATAAAAATACATTTTCTAAAATGCAACTCATGAGGATTAGCGATAACAGTGAATACTCTCTATCGTCATATATCGTCATGTAAGATATAACTGTTTATATCTTGTGTTTGGATCTTTTTTTTGCTTAGTTTCCAGTATATTGTGTTTAGGCTTTCCTTCTTTCTAAATGAAATGATTGACTTTCTTTATACGCTTATTTTGAGCGTCTGTTTCCACTCAGTTTGATGAGCTCAGGTTTGGCACAAACAGTACATTTTTCTGATTTAACGCACCGTCAGGTAAAAAAAAAAAAAATCCAGATATGCCTGAAAGCAATCACTTTATTTAAAGCTCGGACCACAACAGTGTATGTGTGTGTATACAATAATGTGCTGATATGTTTGGAATGAGTTCTGTTCACTCTCTGATCTTGTTTCTTGTCTTCCACATGGAAAACTGACTGACATTAATCTGTTTCTGTTTTTTATTAGGCCTCTCTAGGAAGTAGACGGCAAAAGAAGCTCACTAAGGTATTAGAAAAAGGCACTAATTTTTCTTGTTCTTTCTTTCTGAGGCCTTGAAAATGGCCTTTGAGAAAATAGACCTCATCTTTGAAGGGAATTGAATCACAGGGCCTGGGATTTTTTGGCTTTACTTTAATTTACTTGATGTTTCTGGGGATATTAAGGTTGCATTGTTCCCAAGCAGACTTCTAAGAATCATTCCGTTTCAGAAGTGGTCCATAAAAGGTTTGATTCACTCTGATCATCTGCGCAGCCACTTCATAGCTGTGTCCTGATTGTGCTTTCAGATTGAATCAAGAGAAAATACAAAGATGACCCAGAGCTCGAGACTGTGGTGTGGACCTCCGGTTTTTCATCACCACAGATTCCAGCAAGACCACATGCCAGAAAGATTGAGTACATGGGAAAATCTGCGGAAAAAGAATCATATTCCCACTTTCAAGTTAGGATATCTTTCAAATTCTTCCAATGTCGTACCAGAGAAGGATCTTGATTAATCCCTGCTATGCTCTCAGGGAAGGTTATTAATTGAGCGGTTTGATAAATGAACACTTGCCTTTGAATTATGGGTATTCTGCAGCAGTAGAGCTCGCAGATTTACTACGCTCTCCCTGGCGATGAGGGGTTTTAACTTCTCAGTCTGAAAAGCTAAAACCAGAGGAGGTTTGGGTAGAGAGTTGTTGTCTATCCTCCCTTTAATGTGTCTGTCAGAAGACCGCTGGGTAACAATTCACAAAGAAAGCTAATGTGCATCTAAATCTGCAGCTGAAGTCTCATTGGCCATTCAACGCAGCATCACCATTTTGCCTCTGACATTTTTTGAGTCTTGGAAATGAATGAATGAATGAATGGATTAATGGATTGTTTTAAGGCCTTCATGAATAATGCAGTGACCTCGGTATGTTCTAAAGAAGCTTTAGATTTCTTGTAGGGACACATGGACATTTTGTTTTTAGACATTTCCTTTCTGTCTGACCTAAATTTAGTTGCTAAACTTGAGTGCCTTGTAACTGAGGCTGTGATGAATTAATAATCATGGCAAAGAACTTTGTCCTCAATCTTTAGAACTCAAAATAGTCGATTGATAGCGGAATAAAATACATTGTACTTTTTGTGGTTGGCTACACCGCAAGTAACCAAACAAGCCTTGAAGCACTTGGGCTTGTTTTTCAAGCCATCAGATGCTTTAGGTACGGCTGCCTGTGCCAAAATATGAAAATTCTGTAAAATCGGCATCTGCAGCAAACTGTAATCAGGTCATGGCAATAAGTCCTGTCCTCCTTCACTGCTCCTTTTCAGGAGACCTTCATGAATAATCAGAGAAAAAACAGGCCACTGTTGGTCTTTGAAGTTTTCCATGCAACTAAAAATAATCCCATAATGCATTATAATGAAAAACCATTTGTTGGTTCCATCACTGCAGATGTAGTCAGAAAGCTTCAGCAGTAAACACAAAACAAAATCCAACCGCCTTGCAGAGAAACTAAGGACGTGTGTACTTGAAAGGGGTTATTTGCATTTCGATTGACATGTAGAGTCAGGGTTAGCCATCAGATGATCACATATGAGTGAGATAGATATATATACATTATTAAACATAAGATTATGTAAAATAACTGATTTTAGGACATGCCACATCTTCTAACTTTTATATTTTTGTTGTTTTACTCTTATAACATGCTGTTGAATGGCAAGTGTTCCATTGTGACATCTTATTTCATGTAATGTAACAACAAGTAATTGCCTGTACCTTTCACAACTTTTTACTGACAGATACAGTAAATGTCCTTAATGAATAGTTTACCTATAATTAAAATTCTGTCATTCCATCCTTCATGTTGTTCCATTCTTGTAAGCTGTTATTTTTTCATGGAACATTGTAGATTTCATTCAAATATTTTTTCCTAACAAAGACAATTAATCGTGACCACATCTTGTTGTATGCTATATTCCATCTATGCAAACCGTTACTGATCTCATGACATGCAAAAGTGCAAATGGCATTTGCCCATAATTGGTATGATCAGGCCATGTCGTAATTACCATAATTATAAGATTAAAAGCCCGTTCACACCAAGAACCACTATAAAGATTAGCGTCCACACCAGCAGACGATATTGTTCTGTTTATTCTAAGTCTGTCAATGCTCGAGCTCATTATAGCAGGATGGATTCTGATTGGCTGTCAATGTTAATATTGTTCATCAGCTGGATAAAATCATTCTGAAAGTGCCATGATCTTTATAGCTGTCGTATGAACTCTGCTGTCGGAATTTTCGTAAATACGAGTTTCCAAGGTAAAAATTGCACATGCCCTCCCATTTCCAAACTTGAATGCGACGCGCTCGTAATCACGACTTCAGAAATAGGAATGATCAAATTTCCGATAGCACGTGAAGGCAACAAAAGCATTCAGTACCTCACAGAACTCGTAATTACAACTTGTACACGAGTATTTTCTGAGAGCTCCGACTTGTACCACGTGCCTGCTGTACCTTGACTTGAACCGCTCAAAGTTGAATATGACGCATTGTCATGTCATAATTACGGTAATTACAACATGACTTCAAGCTATAGGTGCGTTTACGCCACCTCGTAATTCCTGTAGTTACGAGATTCTATCTTGTAAAAAGCGTTCACGTCCTCGTAGAGCTCGTAATTACAGCTTGTAAGCTGGGAGTTTTCTGAAAGCTCCAAGGTGTACCACGTGGCCGCTGTACCACCTGACCGCTGTAGATATATGCTGCGTTCACGCCGCCTTGTATTTACCGGAATCTTGAGATGATAACAAGTGACTTTATATTCGGAGCTGTTCACGTCCTTGGACTGGGAATTATGCGTTTCTATGGCACTACTATCTACGCCTAAAAAAATCTACAGCGGTCATGTGGTATAGCGGCCACGTGGTACACCTGAGAGCTTTCAGAAAACTGTAACAAGCATATGTCACACAAGATTATCAGTAAATAACATCTTGATTTTTATTTTGTTCCTCACAACAACAAAACTATCATATGACTTCAGATAAATAATAGTAATATAATATAAACCATATAAACGTAGTGTATGTAGCCTACTGTTTAGACATACATGGCTGCTGTCCTTGTATGATAAAAAAAAAAGCTATGTGAAGATTTTTCATTATCTTTTGTTTTGCACGAAAAAAAATAACAAAATACTGAACAGCATGACATGAGGATGAGTAATGACAGAATTTATATCTTGGGGTTAAGTAGCCTTGTCACTCAATGACTTTCCTGAAACCTCTTTCTCTTGAAAATCTATTGGTCTCTTTATTTGTACCACTTTAGACTAGCTTAATTTATTGTTGCAGTATAGCCTATAATGCGATTCAAAGTGTCATTAAATTTAGTTAAAATGTCATTAAATTTAGTTTATATATGGGTTATTATAAAGCAGGCTAATAATTTTATTGCAGCAGTAGAGAGAGACTCGTATCCAGTGGCCATCTATCTGCATGTGTCCCTTAAGGAAATCTGCAAAGGAAAGTGTTCTCCTTTAACTGCAGAGGTCTCCACATCCCCTCACACACCTTTACCAGCCTGTGGTTCCTTCCTACAGAGAGCAAGAGGCGGAGGAGAGGAAGGAGATCGTAGATACGCATCCTTGTTGAAGTCATTAAGAACTTCTCTTCGGGGGAAACGGGCGTTTGTGAAGGAGCTTCAGGACGTTTGGAGATCTCAGAGATGCTTTTGATGGTCTCAGCCGGCGATATCGCTCCGTTCATGTTCAGAACAAAACTGAGAGACCATTTCAATGACTCAATGTGCTCGTTTTGAGGAGCAAAGGAGACGTTTCTGTAGGATTTTCAGTCCGGAGACGTGATGTCTGCCAGCGCTCGTGCCCTTCTCTTAGGTAAGTTTCCTCCTCGTGCTTGTGGAGTGATGTTTCTGCAGCGCGTGGCAAATTTGATCAGTTGTAGATATTTCATAGACTTTTGTAGTAGTTTACTTGGTTGGTGATGTCTGTAGTTTCTGCTAATGTTACTTTTACCCGACAATTGACAAAAATAAGCGGTCGGATTATGGCAAGCTGTTTTAGCATTTTCTTTAAGCATACTGGTATCGATTTTTATTTTACTAGTAGAACTGAGTAGGCTATTCAGATAGTGATTATTATCTTTTTAGTTTCACTAGTAACTGTTTTCTAGACATTAGAATATTAATAGTGTAGTGATTTGTATCATAGGGCTTTTTTTTTTTTTAAGTATCAAATTTCACATTTTCGCCACTGAATTCTGTGTGGGTCTGTCATTCAGATGTCAACTATTCACTTCCTATTCTATTCCAGTTGTTGCTGGTATAAGTTTTACTAGGCACATTTTATTGTTTACTTGTTATATGTAATGGACTGGTCAGAATAGCTATTTTATAGTTCAATCTTATTAGTAGATTAAAAAGTAATTAAATATTAAAGTGGCTTGCCATAACCAGGTATACTTCAACCTTCCTTGTGCTGTATTATTCAGCATCCGGATATATTATGCATTAATTTATTGATGCCTTCCTGTCCATGAATTAAGTTATGCTTTCACATATTGTCCACAAGTGATGTAAAATGCATGTTTCACAGCCTTTTTTACAAACTCTCTGCAATATTTTAAATGATACTGTACTGAAAGAGAACTATTTTAATGTTGAATTTGAAGTTGAAAGCAGATTTATTTTACATTTTTCTTTATTTCTCCATATTTCTGTAATTGAGAGTGCATATATTTAGTGTTTAAGTCTGACACATAGGGTGAAATCTTTTTGGTCTGAAGCAGCATTAAAATGTCTCTGCATATTTTCCAGGCTGCGCATTTTGTGTTAAGTCAGGTCCCTTCTATTATGTTATGTTAAAAATATGTAACAAAAAACAACTGTTTAAACCCAAGAGCTATTTAAATGTCAGAAGTCTCCCTCAGTATCAACATCACTATGTTCAGTAAAATGGGCCAGTATTTCAAAACCATAATTTTGAACAAAGAAATGAATGCTATGTAATGTGAAAAGCTGCTATTGTGATTTTTATATTTTCCCTTCAATACTCTGTAAAATTAGTTGTCCTGCAAACTTTTACCAGACATCATCCTAGATATAACTAGATTTGCATGTCATTAAGAAAATGTCAGCTCTTAGTTGCAAATCAGCAAAAAAAAAAAAGTTTTAATTTTAGGTTTTGGTTCTGTGTAAATTAAATTTGCTGCTGTCATGTCTTATTTCCAGCTGGCTGCTGGAGAATCAATACATGAGTTTGAAGTTGTGTGTAAGCCATTTTACTTGTAATGTGATATATTTCAGAGTGGATCTGGATATTCAGGGACTAAAAAATGTGGATTTTATCCATTGAGAATTAATTGCATCATGAAAAGAGGTCTCTGTATGACAGGTGTTTGGAGGAGAGTAATTGAAAAAAGGGCTTGATGACGTCAGACGGAAAAACGTTTAGTTATTGTGTTTAGATGAAAACTGTAGAAATAAGTGCTTTTTCATTTGGAATAACTTGCGCTGATGAACCATTCACAATAAGACTAGAAACAAGTAATAATAATTTAATGTTGGCTTAAGTTCTGTAGCACTGCATGCTCTGTGAATTACCACAGCATGTGTGCTTTCTTTTACTGACGTTTACTGAAGTGTTGTGACTAGAGTAGACAATAAGCGGCGCAGAGAGACGCAAGGCGCTTGACTCCTTCGACTCGCACACATACAACAGCAAACGCCACAGCAATTATCATGATGAGCGCTTTCATTAGTTGCATTAAAACAACTGTGCTAGACAAGCCATGCAAACAACACAACATATCACAACACCGTCATTCACACCCCACAGACACGCCAACACAACACAGCTGTATAGCTGCCTGTCCATCTATCTGTCTGTCTAATGGCTTTAAAAATTTACTTGGTTTTGGCTTTTCTTCTGGAAACAATTGATCATTGTCTAATAGTAAAGAACATCTTATTCCCTATAGCAGCAATTATCACTCCTGCAGTTCTAAATAGATGTTTTCTGAGCAGCACAAACTGTTTTGTTTGTTTGATTATTCTCTCACCTAGAGCAACTTGTGTGTTTTTTTCCCTGAGAAATGTGCTCATGATGTGGCAGCAATGGCAAGATACTGCTAAACCAAAATGTGCTACTATTCAGGTTATATTTGAAGGGCTGGATAGATTCATTGAGACTTTTCTCATTAAATGCTGTTATTTTACATTCAGTTTTAAGATTTATATATATATAAAAAATTAGGGATGCACCATATACCATGTCAATTATCTGCATTGTGTTGTATTATATTATATTATATTGTATTGAATTATATTATATACAACAGATTGTTCTGGTTCTCGAATCTGATTGGCTGATAGGTCTTTCCAGCCATGCAATATTCTACCAGTATCACCACTGGAACCGTTTCACCGTTTGAATCACTCCATTTTCAGCATTTTTCACAAGTGTCATGGCGGACAAGCAAGTCCACCATATTTTTACAGATACTGCTGTTGTTGCGTCATGGCATTTAGTTTTAAGAGTTTGTTAGGTGAAAATGTAGTTATTTAGATCTCAAATATACAAATATACATAGCGCATAATTTGAAATTTTGTTTAAATTTAAGACGTTTTTCGGAAATGTGAGATTCAGACCGTCAGCGGCTATGTTATTTTGTGTTTTATATATATATATATATATATATATATATATAAAATCGTATTCAGTTTTAAGATTTGCGGAACATTTGTTAGATATGGTATATCATGCATGCCTAATTTTTATATGTCTATTTTAAAAAATGTATGTCACCTGATATTGTGCATCCTCATTTCCTATATTATATTATATATATATATACTTAAACTTTTTATATATTGTTATTATTATTCAGTTGTAAGATTTGCACAAAAAAATGTTTTTGTTATATATTATCCAGCTGTAAGACTATATATATAACAATAAGGCATGCATGATATACCATGTCAATTTTCCTTAAAAAAAAATTAATTTTATTTATCTGATATAAAAATACAAATATTTCCACTACTTTTATATTTATATGACATTTGCCATAATTTACGTTCACTTAAATTTATTCTTTAAAAACACTAATAATTTAATAACACTGTTAAATGTCATTTTTAGCAAATTAAATATCATTTGAATATCCAGTTTTCATATGGTACATTATGATGTTTAAATTTGTAGTATTTAAAATGATTAGTATCAGTGTTTTTTATTTATTTCAACAAAATAGTAAAAAGTTTTAGTATCCGCCTATTGTTTTTATTATTGACCATAACGTAACATAATTATTAGCTTATCACTATCAGCAAGAATTTTAATATGGGTGCATCCCTATCCCTAATATAAAACAAAGCTTTTTCCATTGCTTAAAATGACCATTTGTTGCAGCATACTCAAATAAAGAGTGTGTTAAGAAGCAGATCTAAGAACAGTCTATTTTTAGATAGATCTCCAGGGGCAGCAAAGTATCTGTCAAGTATAAAAATGACATGGGCATCCAGAACCAGAGGTCAGGAAGTGACATCCTGCTGTGTGCTGCCTTCCCCCTCTTTCAGTCTCTCTCGCTCTCTCTGCCCTGTGAATGTTGCTGTCAAACAGACTTTAATAACAAAAGCTGCATGTAGCGTTCTGAAACATGGAGTATCTCCTTACTTGACCTCAGTGTCTCTAACCCTAACCCTGCTGAGACCACAACCTTTCTATGCCAGAGGCCCATTCACTGCGAGCATTTGCCTTTACTTGCACAAATGGAGTGAGATAATAGGATCATTTGTGTGTGTGCCATAACAGAAAAATGTTTCTCTATGTCATAGTAAATGTTTTCATCCTGATATTTCATGGCAAAATGACATTAATATTTAATAGTTTGTTTATCATTTATTAATTTATGCTTGCTAAATGGACGTCCCTGCATTACTTTCTTAGACACCATAAATACTGTATAGTGCCTTCAGTAATGAAACCATTTGTACAAAGAAGCTCAATACACTTCCCACAGGATTATGAGCCATATTAAAGCGCACACCAACAAAAAGCTGGGAGTAACTAGCCTGTGTGTGTGTTTTCAGACGGCTGTGGTAATTTAGTAGCTTGAGTCAGGAACTGTAGTGGGGTTTTTTTTTCAGCACCTAGCTCTAATTCAGCTCTTGATGAGCCAGGCTTCACATGGGCCATGTCAGTTGTGTGTGTGTGTGTGTGTGTGTGTGTGTGAACATCCCCATGGGGACTCAGTGCTGCCTTTAATTAGTAGAGCACATCACAGCAGGACCGGCCCTCACTGAGAGCCGTGTCATTCCGTTCAGAGAAATCACAGTGACATCCTTTCTCCCAGACACACAGCACCAGCCACTTACCTCCTCTGTACACACACACACACACACATAGTTTAACGTGCACAGACTTACACACATGCACACAAACGCTGATATCAATCACACAGCTGTACATGTGCACAACACATCCAAAAAACAGTCCGGCGGTGTTGCTGTATGTGTGAGTGCGGGATGGTCTGGTTTGATGGGTGACATGAAAGTGTGATATTGTACACCTTACACCTTAACAACAAGTGAATAGATAAAAATAAGTTGTACCTGTTCTGTCATGAAACTCTAGATGGCACAGGCTGTTAGGTCCTTAACTCTGCTTGCAATCACATCATTCTCTGTAGGGCACAGCTGATTGGTTCCTGCTGTATCAGTAGCCAATGAGCTCGCTGCTCAACCTTCAAATACTTGGTCAGCCTTTGCTGTAGGAGTTGCAGCGCGCTTTCAGAAACCCTCCATCTTCCCCAGCTCCACCTGTATAGATCTACTACGGGTAATTCATGTACGCTATATTGTACTGTCTTACTTGCTCACAGCAGTGTGTCGTGTGTTTATTGGCAGTAGCAAGTCCCATACTTGCTCTGCAGCAGCAGCAAAAACAGCAGATCTATTCCGCCAAGACCAAACATATCAACATTGTCATATCCAGTTGTCATGACAGAAATCTCAAAGGTGACAGTAAAGACAAATTTTTAATGTTTTTTAAAAGATTTCTATATCAAAGATGCTGATCTTTTCTCTAAGAGAATCCTGAAAAAAATGCATCACAGTTTCCACAAAAATATTAAGCAGCACAGTTGTTTTCAGCATTGATAACGATAAGAAATATGCCTTGAGCACCAAATCAGTATATTAGAATGATTTCTGAAGGATCATGTGACACTCAAGACTAGAGTAATGATGCTGAAAATTCAGCTTTGCATCACAGGAATGAATTACATTTTAAAATATATTAAAATATAGAATAGTTGTTTAAATTGTAATAATATTTGACAGTATTACTGTTTTCATGGCAGTTTTGCATGTTCTTTTAAAAACATTAAAAAAATTTCGAACGTAGTGTGTGTATATGTGTGTGTGTATGTATGTATATGTGTATATATATATATATATATATACATATATATAGGTGAATCCTGAGAATAAATGCAAAACTTTTGTACTTTTTTTTTTTTTTTTTTTTTTTTTACATATGTGTAAGGTATGTTGGTTTTGTCGTAAAGTTTTTATTTAGTGTGCTTTTTTTATTATAAATAACCACGCCAGTGATCACCGTATACAATTTCATTCTATAGAAATTAGCAAATTTTACATTTTGTTATAGACTCCTTTTGTGTTCCACATTAGTCTAAAATGAAGATGGTACTTGATTAGACTTCACAAATTTAGGGATGGATGGATGGATAGATAGATAGATGATGGATAGATAGATAGATAGATAGATAGATAGATAGATAGATAGATAGATAGATAGATAGCATATGTTATGAGAGCATAGAGTCATTTTGTAAAGGATGTCCCTTGTGCTTTTAGTGTATGTTGGTCATCATTGCATTTGAAGTGTCTCATGGCACAGGCCACTCTGACCTACAAATCCCACGGCACTCAGAGACACGAGTGAGGAAAACGGCAAACAGATTGTGGAGGAGCATTTGAGGCTCAGAGCTGGAATGATCTCCTTTACTCCTGGTTTTCCTGAGACACCGTGAAACGGTTTAGATTTACTGTAATCCAAACCACATGCTCTCACCTCACGCTTTCATTGTGGAAAAACCAAAATATTTCTTTCAAAAATATTTGGGGGAGGTTTGCGTTTCAGAGTTACCTCTGGATTTATAGGCGGCCTGACAGAATGATGTTACCTGAGGCACTGGCGGGGATTTACAGGGTGTTTTTTGAGAGAACTTTTTATTTATTTATTTTATATAAAATGTATCTTTATTTTTGTTTAGTTTTTTTTTTTCTTTTGCTTTTGACCACCCTGAAGATTAATTTGTACATTTGGATAAGAGTCACATTTCTTTATAAATGGGAGGGAAAACGAGGACTACTATAGAATATTATTTTTTCTAGGCTTTTAGTGCCAAGAATGAAACTTAAATCACACCCCTCCTCCAGGATTACAAACGATTCACTCTTAACATTTATTAACTCTGCTGTCCTCTGCAACATGTTTCCCATTTGATAAATGAGCAAAACCTTTTAATATGAGAAGCCAGACAAACAAAGAGTGATGGATGTGTTTAAATATATTAATTAATCTTGTGAATTATACTTAAAGTCTATGTAAAGCATCTGTTGTCGATTAACACAGAATATATATATATATATTTTATATATATATATATATATATATATATATATATATATATATATATATATATATATATATATAATATAATTTTTTATTTTTATTTTTTCAAATTAAAAAAAAAAATTGCTGTAATGCACTTACAGTGGAAACCTGGCAAGCAAGTGACTGGAGGTTAGAAAAGCAGAAATATGAAGCTCAAATTATTTTTTCTTCTTCTTCTAAAGCACTTTCATAAATTGTTTTTGAGCTGTCTAAATAATTTTCTCGGTGGACGAACTTCTGGTTATGCATTTCTGACAGATAACGTTGTAGTTGGCACACATGCTGGAAGAAGCTAATGAGGTTTACTCCTTCTCTCTAGTTCTTTCTTGCTTTCTCTCCCTTACTTTTTTTTACAGAACATATGGCACCAGTACTTCTGTTTTTTTACGAGTCGTTAGACATAACTTCTTAAAGAAACTGAGCCGTTCCACTGCACTGCATGTGCTTTTTTTTGCTCTAATTGCTCCTGTTGAATCAGTGCGTTCTGTTCACCTACAGAAACAAAAGCAGCAGCAGTTTTTGCCATCTCGCATCGCTCATCCCTTCACGGCTAATACACCCAGAAGGAATACCCGCAGGCTGCGTTTGGCAGCTTTCTGATTATGGTGCAGGATTCAAGATGTATTTAAAATGAGGTGTCCCTTGAATGTAATACAGCACAGAAAGCTCTGGGAAAATCCTAGTTGATTTTATATTTTGTTTTTGGGCTTTTGCCACTCTTTAATGATATATAGCATGACAGTAAAGGGAAATTGCAGTGGAAAGACAGATGGAATGGGATTAGAATATGGCACAGACTCAAACTCATCGTTGCCTCCCATTTTGCATGCTATCCATCCTAAATAGTATGCAAGATTAGAATTAGTGCAACTAATGCTGCCTTCACGTGCGATCGTAAATTTCTGAAATTGTGATTACAAACTTGCCACATACAAGGGATTTGTTGTTGGAGAGAACAGGAATGATGAGGACACCAGGTTTATTCTTGCCTATTTATTGGGAAAATCTTATTAAAGCCAAAACTATATTTATTGTCCCGTTCATTGACAACCATATAAAAATTCATCTAGATAGTCAACTTCCTGACAGTTCTAGAATTTCAGTCAAACACAGGCTATTTTTGCTGTGTATAAAACATACAGTATGCTTCAAATGATTATTCATATATGTAAATATGCACCACTTTAATGACAAGACATATTTGTATTTGCAAAAAAATTAATTCTTAATATAATCAGAGTGATTTCTGTCCCTCCATTGACAGTCTACGCAACTACCATTTTGTCGCTTCAAAAAGTTCATAAAGAGATCGTAAAACTAATCCATGTGAATTGAGAGGTTTTGTCCAAATTTTCTGAAGAGACGGTTTATATGATAAACAGATTTAATTTAGGCTTTTATTCACATATAAACATTCATCAACTTGAATTGTTTGCTTGACGTGCGAAAACCAATGAGGTTCATTCTCGTGTGTTACGCATCACATTTGAGCTTCCGCAAGAACCAATGAGGTTTGTTCTCGTGCGTCAAGCAAGTTCGGTTGAGCTTTTGTTTATGTTCGCTGATCAATGTTTATATGTGAATAAATGTCTAAATTCAGTCTGTTCATCATATAAAGCGATTGAGTCTCTTCAGACAATTTTAACTAAACCATTTGATTCATATTGATTCGTTTTACGATTTCATAATGAATATTTTGAAGCGTCAAAATGGTAGTTGCATAGACTGTCAATAGAGGGACAGAAATCTCTCAGATTTCATTTATAATATCTTCATTTGTTTATAAATTCTTTATTTTGGGTTTGGAACAACATGAGGGTGAGTAAATAATGAATTTTTTTTTTTTTTTTCTCATTTTTCTTGATGTAAGATCAGCATGTTACTGATGTAAATATTGCTATTGTAATTCTACAGTAAAATAAATAAATAATATTATCTTTATAACTCAAATTTTTATTTTACAGTACAATAGTTTTATTACAATATATATCTTGTTTTGTTTCATATTTTTATTTAATAATAATCACAATAAAATCATAATATTTTTATTTGCAGTCATATTGAATAGGTCAAAAACAGCAGAAATGTGGCCTATGAAAACGTAAGTGGAAAGGTTCTTTTTAAAGAAATTTTCAACACAAAAAAATGATTACAGTGAAGGATTTTGCCATTTTAAAAAAGTCTTTAGAGTAAAGTAATTTTTCTGCTTTTTAAAAAATTATATTTATTTTCCATGCAGATGAACCCCAACAAAATTACCCCACAAATATACAGTAGCTATTCAAATCATTTATTAAAAATATGCTATATTTCGTTCTATCACATTATATATGTAGAAAAAAAAAGCGCAATAGCATTTTCCCCCCCCCAATATTGTGCAGCTCTGTTCTAAAATATATCCGGTTGAATTGTGTAAGAGAAATATTATTTTCTTAGGTGTGTCGCTGATTATACATGATCAGTTTTGTTAATCTTATATGAATTACACAGGTTTCCTCACATAACTTTTAAATCATGAAAGATATCATTTTGTTTTTGACATGTGTGTAATCCCTATTTTTACTGTATGCATTGAAAACATTTTCTACCTTTTATTGTTTATTAAAATATGATGCTTTTGACAGAGGGATTAGGGGAAGAGGAGAAGTATGGAGACGTAGTAAGTTACAGTATCTGAGGCACTCAAATGTAAGTCCTCGGATAACTACTGAGCACAGCCTCCCCTTTCTGTCACAGATTTGGTAGAAGACTCAGATATATTGCCCTTTTTTATCTCTTTTTAATCTGCAAATGTTGTGAGAAGCAACTTGTGAATAAAGCCTCTTTCTGTAGTCAAGGTCAGTAGGCCTGGGAAGAGTCTAGGGAGTCAGATAAAATGTTTCCAATTACGTCAGGTGGGCATATTATGGGATGTTGAGGAAGACCAATGTGGATGAAGATGAACCAGAAAGTGTACATATATGATAAAAGGAAGTAGGAGGCCTTATGATATTCTGTTCATTTGCTTATCCAATCAGCTTTGAAAGTCTTTGTTCAGTGAAAAATGAGTATGTATGATTTTACTGAATAAATACATTTTGTAACTCTCTGAGATATATTTCGGTTGTAAGAGAGAGATTGCGATTTTTTTTTTTTTTTTTTTTTTTACCATTGAGAGTCCTGACTTTAATTTTATTGGTGAATGACAGTTTCCTCTTTTAAACTGCAGTATTAGCATGTAAGCGGACCGCTGAAGGGCCTGCCTGAAATACTCTCTTGTCTGTAAAATTGGGTTCAACCTCCCCAGCCCTCAGGAGCTGACACCTTCCTCCTGTTGTTAGTTAAATACTGAGGGCTTGTGTGTGAGCTGTGAAAAGCTGTATTTTAAAAGGGCTGTCTGGTGTTATTTGTGGTACGGAGGAGGACGAGTCAATACAGGTGCTGCCGCGGCTGCGTGTCGGGCTGCTGTTTCCTGCTGCGTCTATTCTGAGCAGCTTTACCTTGGCGTTCATGCGGTGTGACAGCTTAACTGCAGTGCGCGTCCCTGCTGGAACAGACGAAAGGCGAAGGTCTTGCTCAGATGCCCAGTCTTCCTCAGCGTGAGCCGAAATCTGGCATTTAAAAAGAGGCATGCCATTTACTGTGTCCAACAACAGAGGAAAAACAAGATCCTGGGAGAAATCTGCCATGGGATAAAGGTTATGTTGATAAAGTCGTTTTTGTTTGATTTCATTATTTATAGACCAAGCTGAATTTCTAATAGAAAGATATTAAGTTTTATTTGCTCTAAGGTATACGGTGCTTGAAGGGACAGATCACTCCAAAAAAAAAAAAAATGTATTCACCTTCATGTCATTCCCAACCTATGGAAGCCAAGCTATGTTTCTGCCATGAAATAAAAATTGACACTTTTTAACTCACAATTGCAAGTTTATATCTCACAAATTTTTTCTCAGAACTGTGAGATATAAACTCACAATTGTGAGTTATAAAGTCAGAATTGCCGGTTATTGTGAGAAAAACAAAACTGTTTTTTTTTTTCTCATAATTTTGAGATATAAACTCGCAATTGCGTGTTCTAATGTCCAATTGTGAGGAAAAAAGACTGACTTTATAAGATGCAATTGTGAGTTTATATCTAGCAATTCTGAGACAAAAATGTCAGTCTTTTTTCCCCTCAGTCAGACTGACTTTTTTCTCGCAATTGCAAGTTTTTGTCACGCAATTCTGACTTTATAACTCGCAATTGTGCTTTATATCTCGCAAGCCAGAATTGTCACAATTTTTTATTTTTTTTATTTAGTGGTGAAACAAGCTTCCATACCAACCTGTTTGATGTTAATTCCTCTGTGGGGGAAAAAAGGAGAAGTTTAGCAGTATGTTGATGCTGCTCTTTTCAGTGTACCATTCAAGCTCCAAAAATCATGTTTAAATTTTTTTTTTTTTTTTAAACTTCCGATGTTCGTCATACATGTTGACTCTGATCCCGAATCAGAAGACCAACCTGCACCTCATCTCTATGGATTTCATGCCGGAGTAATCCTGTGTTAGCATCTCTCTTGTATTTACTACTACATGACATGCACAAATTGGTGGGCGGGGCTAAAGAGGTAATGATGTAGAAGTGGATGAGCTATGGCAGAGGGGGATATTTTTAGTAAATTTCCTTGCAGATCTATTGTATGAATTGAAATGCAATGCACAGATTGTACGGATTAGATTTATGGTGTTTTTATGGTGCATTTTTGCTTGACAGCCTGTGGTAACCATTAACTTTCATTTTATGGAAAAGAGTAGCTTGAACATACAGATGAACATAGTGCCAAACATCCCCTTTTCTGTTTAGCAGAAAAACGGCTGAGGAAGAGCAAATAATGACTACTTTTTTTTTTTTTTATAAACTATCCCTTTAATCACTAGGAAACATTGTATCTGAGGTCTTTTTTGATGTCACGATAACAAGAAATTCGTCAAGGCAAGCGGAACGGTAGGGAATAACAAGGGCCTTCCATCGGCCGAACGTCTCTTGATTAAACAAACATTACTCATGTCAACAGCGTATGTCTCTTTCCCTCTCTCCATTGACCTCTCCTCTGTACTGCTCCTGTGACTTTGAGTAATGCTGAAACCAGGGCAGAGTTTCCACTGCCTCCCCTTAATGAGCTAATTAAGTCCATGGCTTGCAGTTTTAAAGTAGCTGTTCCTCTGGTAGGCAGAGGAAATCTCAGCAAACATACAGACTTTGGGTTGCATGGAAGAGCATCTCTAACATTACATGGGCGGCACTGTAACAGTTTTTATGTTTTTCATATCAGAATGATTTCTGAAGGATCATTTGACACTGAAGACTGGAGTAATGATGCTGAAAATTCAGCTTTGCATCACAGGATTAAATTACATTTTAAAATGTATTCAAACAGAACACTGTTATTTTAAATGATAATAATATTTCACAATATTACTGTTTTTACTGTATTTTTGACCATATAAATGAAGCCTTGGTGAGCATAAGACACTTCTTTAAAAACTTACTGACTCCAGACTTTTGAACAGTAGTGTAAGAGGACCAGACTTTATGCCAGTAGGCAAAAGCACGGCTGTGCGAGACTAGAGCAACAGAAAGAACTGCATTAGCACATCTCAGCATTTATCTTGTCTATTACAAAGATGATTCAATGATGATTGTTTTAATCTAATGTGTCAGTGCTGCGTCTGCAGAAAAACCTAAACAGTCTCTCTAAAAATAAAATAACAGTTGAAATGTGCCTTCAGGGGAAGTGTGTGTCTTCTCCTCATTAACGTGTGAGGATCTACATGACGCAGGAGATTTTGACCAACTTTGACGGCGTCGTCCGATCTTGTCTGAATCATGTGAGATGACTGATGGATGAGGGGTCTGTTGATAATGAGTCTGCATTCTTTGATGGCATGGATCAGCATTAGAAAGATCTGAGATGACCTTGTGTTATGCAAACGCGTGACACCTCACTCTTTGTAAGAGGAATGACTGTATACGTTCTGTGCGCATCCTTGAGTATGTGAGCAAAAGCTAGCTGGAGGGAATGACGGCGTGTGTGTGACTGCTCATCCCATGCTGTGAATGTGTGAGAGACAGATGTCAAGGTTAGCTGATGTGAAGGCACAGTGCATCCTGCCGTCAGCATGTGATCTTCAGAAGAAGATAGAAAGAAAGAAGATATGTGTGAAATGAATACTAGGCTTCTGCATACTGGATACTGCACAGTATATACTGTATCTATTATTTTTTTTAAATTAGCATGTTAAACAGTATGCTCGGGGTCCAAAATTAATTTTCGGGCACACCTGCTAATGTCAAATTAATTTAGGAAAATACCAGCAGTAAATATTTCTTAAAGGATTAGTTCACTTTAAAATGAAAATTATCCCAAGATTTACTCACCCTCAAGACATCCTAGGTGTATATGACTTTCTTCTTTCTGATGAACACAATCGGAGTTATATTAATAAATATCCTGACACATCCGAGCTTTATAATGGCAGCGAACGGGACCAACGTGTATGAAGCTGAAGAAAGTGCATCCATCCATCATAAACATACTCCAGTCCACAAGGCTCCAGTTAATAAAGGCCTTCTGAAGCGAAGCGATGCGTTTGTGTAAGAAAAATATCCATATTTAACAAGTTATAAAGTAAAATCTAGCTTCCGCCAGACCGACTTCCGTATTCAACTTACGAAGAAAGTGCAACGAGGCTCGCAGTTCAAAAAGCTTACGCTATGCTACACCTTACAAAAAAGTTGAATACAGAAGGTGGTCTGGTGGAAGCTAGATATTTTACTTTATAACTTTATAACTTATATATAACTTTATATACTTTATAACTATAAATCATGCACTTGTGGTGTGAACCGCTCCGTTGTTTTGACGCACTGCTCACTTTAAACTGTAGAAATGGTAAAATGGAGCGATTTTGTCCAGATGGAACCAAGCCAGGGTCCGGAACCGGACTGTGGTCCGCCATTTGAATACCACTGAAATAAATTTAACTGTTTAAATTGTACCTGTCACAAAAATGTGATTTTTGTTGCTTGTATTTTTGTTCTGGTGGCATAATGCAAGAAATATTTCTCATAAGTGTCTCCACAGAGGTTTAAAGTAAAATGACAGAATTTTTTTATGCAGGAATTGTGATAGATGTTTTTTTTTTTTTTTTTTTTTTTTCAGTAGATGGTTTGTATTTCTTTCCTTTAAGACACGTACACTGCGAAATTCAGACTAATGTTTTTAAACTTAGATTGAATCTGTGTATTATGTTGCCATTCTTAATAAAGTTACTGGCTGCCTGGTCAGACATGTTATTTACTAAACAAAGCCAATTTTTCTCACATTTGCTGCTTGGTGAGTGTTAATTTTGGATCCAGAGTATGCATTATGCATCAATAAACATTTTCAACAGTAACTTGCTACATTATTGTCACAATCTCATCATCTCATGTTTAATTCAGTGAGTTTATCTAATTAATCTCAGAAATAAATATTATTTTGCAAGTTTTTGTTTAAAAATTGCAACTTTTGGCAGATTGATCTAATAATGAGTCAAAAAAAAAAAAAGAAGAGTGTATTAATATTCACGGCCCATAATACTTCTGATTTATTCATCACACGTCGAATGGAAGATAAAGTTTGAGCGCAGTGCTTTTGTAGGATGTAATACTATGCAGTATGCTTTTTTGTAGCCACTACATTTTGTACGTTTCCCCCCAAATATAGTATGTCATCCGAGTATCAGAAAATTCACATACAATTTTTTACATACTGCAGAAGTAGTAAGAGTAGTGTGGTATGCTATTCTGAACAGGCAGAGAAAAGTGTGTCTTGCCTTTTTGGAGTGAGGATATTTGATTTCCTTTTATTACCTGCCAAATTGCCACTTTCTTCTCTTCTAAGTAGAGCCAGGTGTCTGGCAGGCTCATCTCTTTCTCTTCCACTTTCTTTTACCTTCCTGTCTGCCTACCTGGCTTCCTGCCTCTCTGCAGTACTCTGGCTCAGCTGGAGAGGTTCGTCTCAAAGGACATCACATCCGACCCCTCCCCTCGCTGTGTTATATTACAGCATGTCATGTTCCCCATTTAAATGTCAATTGGACTAAAGATGCCATCACTGCAGCATGATCATGTCCTCTACCCGTGACACTTTAATGAGAGGCAGAACGAGACTGTAATCACAGGACACACACCCACTCTTATTGTCCTGTGTGAGTGAATGAAAATAAATCCTGGTTACATTTCAGTCTAAAATCAGAATATAATGTTTTTACATGAAGAAAATTAAGCCTGTTTTAGAAGATTTAGAAGCATTATGTGCATATATTTTGATGACAATTAAGCACAATTACTAACAAAAACTCATTACTGTAATGAATCTGGAGGTTTTACTTGTTATTATCATTTTCTATATTGATTATAATGACAGTAATACATTAGTTATTTCTACACTTTTTTGCTAAACACTTTTTTTAAACTTTAGTTAGTGTGTAATGTTGCTGTTTGAGCATAAACGACATCTGCAAAGTTACAATTCTCAAAGTTCAATGCAAAGGGAGATATATACTTTTTCAGAAATCGCTTTTAAGGACTACAACAAGCTTCTTCCTGGGTTGGTGACATCACAAACCCGGGAAATTTACATAAACCCTGCCCCCAGGAACATGCAACAAATGGGGTGAGGCCATGTTGGGCTGCTTTAGAGAAGAGGAAGAATGCCGAAGAATGAGAGGAAGAGTTGTTGTAGTAGAGTGTTGTTGTCATGCTGTCATTTTACACCAGACTGTTTCACAAACAAGGGTCAATTCAGTGTTGGATTTGTACAAAAGATTAACATGACGGTCATGCTAGTCGATGAGTTGAATCAACTCCACAGCAACTACATAAATTTATCCACTAACCATTCAGAAACGTCCAGTTTCATTCTAATAGTTGTAACTTCTTCCTGAGTCTCTCCTTCAGTGTCCTACTCTGGTTTGAACAATGTAAGGCTGAACACTGTTACTGAAAATCGTCATTTTGGCTGCGTGAGATTCTCCAGCTTTGTTGTTGTTGAGAAACCTAAGCGCGAGCTGTTAAAGCTCCGCCCTCTTCTGGAAAGACCAGGGTCGGGAGCAGCAACTCATTTGCATTTAAAAGAACACACACAAAAACTGTTTTTGCTCACTCCCAAATAGGGGCAAATTTGACAGACTATAATAAATGATCTGGGGGGTATTTTGAGCTGAAACTTCACAGACACATTCTGGGTACATCAGAGACGTATATTACATCTCATTTTTGTTTTTGCGTAGTAGTTGTCTTTTGCCTTTTTTGCCAAATAATTCTGTCAGATAAATACCTTAACCAAGTTTTGTTCTTCCTTCATAATTAAAATATTTAAAAAATATGAACTTTTTTCCTCATATTTTGATGGTTTAATTGAACTTGTAGGGTCGTTAAAAACAAACATCTCCTCCGGACATTACTATTGTCCACTGCTGTATATACACTTTTGTAAAATCACAATTAGAGTTATAGCAAGCACAAGTCCATTTATCAATGCTCCTGAAGTCAGCATCTTTCATAATTAATGTATGTGGCTTTTTTAATGTTTGTTTGTTTGTTTTACCTCTCTTGCTGAGGGAGAGATGTGCTTGCTCAAGTCAATTAATGCTGCAAGGGTCTTCACGAAATCAATGCAAAACTGCTGCGCTGATTTAATTATTTCCTGGCTCACACACTGGAGAAAGAGAGAGAAAAGCTCTTAGGAAGTGAACCAGAAAAAAGACGCACTCAGCCTGACCCTGACTTTTTGTCTATTTTAGCAATAACATCTCCTTTATCATTGGATTTTTGCTCAACCATGGTTAAATGCTTTATTTTTATGTTCAGTGACAGAACGGATGTGTTCTTGGATTTTAAAGCCACGTGCTTTTGTATAGACTGGGTTTTGGGTCACATAATCAATAATACATAAATTCTAATTGCTAAAGGTGACTTATTGAGCTCATGCACATCCCCAAAGCTTCTAATTTTAACATGAAGATTGTGCAGTATTGAATCAATTACCAGCATGATGCAATCAATTCAAAATAAAATAATTGAATAAAAATCGACTCAGTTTATTGAAGTCAGCACTCTGTTTGCAGTAATACTACTCAGTTATAAAACTAAAACCTTGTCAATGATTAAAATTGTTATTCAAAATTATTAAAATTGTAGATTAATTAGCTAATATTTTTAACATCTCTCGACCCATTATTTGATCAGACTGCTAAAAGTTAACATTTTTTAACACAACAATGAATTAAAAATGGTATAAATAAACAACAGTGTGACGGACACCATATGCGATGTAATGAGGTCATGTGACCATCTGTGAAATCTTGTGATATTCACTTAAAACAATCCCCTCAGTCATTTGTACCCAAAGCCGTTTGGTCATCAAACCTGGTGTAGCATGTTTTTGTGCACCAAATATTTGAATATAGAAATGCACAAATGGGATTTAAAGGTGCAGTATGTAATATTGACAGCTAGTGGTTGAAATGGGAACTACAGTCCAAATTCAAAATATTCTAGAGTTGTTTCCTCCGTCCCCTCCTTCTCAACCTCTATGCTCACGCGGGTTGCCAGATTGAGAACACGCAACAGGAACAGTTGACGATGGAAAGTGACGAACCACTGTCATATTTATCCGCATTTTAATACGCCTCTGGTCATAGAGTTTTTATATGGATGCTTAGGCTTTTTAGGCTGGGTAGAATCTGTGATCTCTGACTAGTTTGTTTGCTGGCTTCCATGGCTGCAATACACTTTATTTTCCACCAACTGGCAACTCACGGTGTCAAAATACTATTGGGTAAATTGTCAGTAGGCGGTATCACACAGACCAAAACAAAAGCTGAATTTTCAGCAGCCATTACTCCAGTCTTCAATGTCAGAAATCATTCTAATATACTGATTTGCTGCTCAAGAAACATTTCTAAATTTATAATGCTTAAAACAGTTGTGCTGCTTAATATTTTTGTGGAAACCATGATACATTATTTTTCAGGATTCTTTGATAAATAGAAAGTTCAAAGTAACACCATTTATTTAAATGTATAGTACATCTTTTGTAACATTATAAATATATTTTTACTGATCAATTTAACACATTTTTTGCTAAATAAAAAGTATTCATTTCTTTTTAAAAACGTACTTGCCCCAAACGGTAGCGTGCATTTATAATGCTGTGATACCTACGTTTTATTATTTTGAATTTATTGAGACAAAATAGTAAAGAACTTTAATATCAGCCAGTTATCTTCAATGTCTATAACATGAAAATAATTATCGGCAACAATTCAAAACATCCACTTTGTGGCTTAAAGACAGAAAGGCATTTACTCCTTTGTGGAACAGAAGAGGAATAAGCAACAATTTATAAGTATCGGCAACAATTTAACTATCGGTAAGCCCGGCTCCCCTTAATTACCGTTGCGAACTCGGACAAACAAATGGAGTTGTTAATTGACAGCTGTCAGTGTGAAATTCCAAGATGTTTTTGATAGATTTTGAACACAGAAAGACCAGCTGTCATCAAGGAGCATTAAAGTGGGACTTAAATATGCCATGGAGGGATATATAAAAGATTTTAAAATAAATATGGTAGGTAATAAGGTTAATTTGGAAGCGAGGGTTTACAGATCACAATGCAAGCGGGAGCAGCCTCAATACTGTCGTCACGATCGCAGATGACAACATCCAGCATCAACACTGTTCATGTACAGCAGGGTAAAATTAAATTAATTTACATTTAACCAGTTTAATATGTAGAGGCACTGAAATGTAGACCTTCGTTTATGCGTTTTTGACTACACTGTACATGACGTGAGAACAGTATTTAGGTTTGTACGTCAGCATGGACTCACTCAACTTAAATTGTAACTTAATGAGGGTATGACATCCTCTCAGGATACCTGGAATCAGTGTTACAAGTACCCCAGGCACATTGTTTTGCTATTTTTGTAGCATAAACACCATCAAACCGATGAGAGCTTCGGATCTTCCAGTGTTTTTCTATGGTGCTGAAACCTAAAGATGTCCGAGTTCCGGTCCCCATGCAACTGATACTCAACTGCCATTGGCTCATCTGTGTTTGAGGGGAGGGGCTTACTGATAGGTCAGTTGTACTATCAGTGCATCCCCAAGTATAGCACAGCGTTGCAGAGTATAGAAGATAAGATACAATAAAGGGTAGCTGAACTGTAACTTAACTTCTGTAAATGTGGTCACCTTAAATCCTGTGGAAGTATGTGAAGATCAGCACTGTTTCAGCCCATCAGGATTCCTCATCTGATTCAAGACAGCTTGATCTTAGTGGAATTTATTGAATGGAGTAAAATTTTTGCAGGGCCCAGTGAAACGCCAAGTCCATAGAGAAGAATATAACACACATTGTTCTCAGTCTGTGGACGATAACCGCTTGAATTATATCATCAAGCAGAATTATGAAAGAAAAGCCCAGAATTACCGCAGCATAAAGGAGCTGTATTCTAATGAAGAGCTTTTCACAGTGGAGAGCCATAAAGACAGTGATTAATTCTGTTGTAGCATCTCATTAATATCACAGAGAAAATGTGTGAGGAACATCCAGATACGGTAGAGTTACACAGACAGCCGTGTGCTTTCACACAGACACAAAAAAGAAATGAAGATGGCTCATTTCTACTGTTGCTCTCTGAATTGTCTCAGCTCTTGCTTTCATTACACAAGAGAAAATATATGAAATCAAACAAAAACAGCGACAATATTCCTCTTCTGTTCCAAAAAGGAGTAAATGCCTTTGTCTTTCAGGCCACAAAGTGGATGTTTTGAAGAATAGCGTGAACAATGAAAAACGTAAGGTTCCGAGGACTGTCAAGCTCCAAAAACTGAAATTAAAGGCATTCAATGAAAAAAGCCTCTAAATATCATTATATGCATTTGTATTTTCAAATCTGGTTTACAAACTGCTTTGAATGCCAGTAAGATTTGAGATCTATGACTGAGGGGATTTTTTATTTATTTTTTATTTTTTAAGAGCTTAAATTTCAGTCTTTTTATTTGTACAATTTCATAGACCAGAAATATAGTGCACAAGTCATGTGGACTACATTTATGGTGATTTTATGGTACCATTTTTGGTCCATTCTGAAGCTTGACAATCCCTGGTAACTTCATGCTTTCTGGGACAAACAAGCATGAACAATCTTCAAAATAAGACTGGTTTGAAATGAGAATAGGTCAAGTAATTTTGGGTGAATTATGTCTTTAAAGAAAAAATCTACCTAAATTCACTGGGGTGAAAAGCTGTTTTTTGTTAAATATTCATTTGGAAGCCAAAAAATGCCTGAGGAACGTCTGTGATAAAAACTAACAGAGCAGCTGCAGCATAAATGATTTTATGGGACAAATAGGAGGATAATGGAAGCTCATTGTGAAATAATATGAAATACTTCTCCAACTACCTCTTATTAAATATGGGACTCTGGGAAAAAGAGCAGAGAACTTAAAATGACAAACAAATCTGCTCTGCTGTGTTCACTCTTCATATCATTACCGTTGGTGCCACTCGATCCTGTTTTTTTTCCCCCCTTAATGAGCTTCACCATTAATTGGAGCTCTGGCACCTCTCGTATTTGCATCGATTCAAGAGTGGTGAAAAAAAAAAAACACAGAACCCAAAACTGAAACTAAATGAATCATGTGAGTGAACTCAGAACAGTGAGAGAGGGAACTTCAAAGGCTGTGCCGATATCCACTGGAGACTGTGGAGAGATATGAACATTTTTGGGATTTATTATGAGCAGGCACAATAGCGCGAGCTCATTACAGAGCCATCACAACAATCCTAAACATACCAGAAGAAAAAAGAGAGGAAAAACTGCTGCTGTTCACAAAAAAATTGCACACAACATACATTTAAAAACCTCAGTATGCATGAGCAACAGGAAGGCTTCACAGCATGCAAACACTTGGACAATGGCATTATTTCACCCACAGCATCTGGTAAACTCATGGACTGTTGTTTTGGTTACCACTGGGATGATGGGTAATTATGCTGCCCTGCACTATAGCTTTTTAAGATGCTGTATGTAATTTTTTGCATAATTTGCATAATTTTTTGCATAAATGCAGTAATTTCCTGCATTTCTGCCCGAGTCCAACGGGCCCCGATTTATTTACGATTTTCACGTCATAGCTCACAGGCGGGCCTGGCCTCGGACCTGTTTTAGGATTCTCCTTCTTTTAATACTTTGGACATCCATTAATTAAAATAAACCATGAGAAGCAGATGATGATAAAACAAACATATCCATAGACATAGTGCTGGGCTGGCGGAAACAACACGAGACCATAGCTGCGTCTCATTTCGAAGGCTGCGTGCGCGCGTCCTCATGTTAAGTGTAGCAGGGAGTGCGCCTTCAGCACAGCAGCTGGAAGAGTGAGAAAGGAGGACTGAAACTGGATTTGTAACTAGGGATGTTCATTTCGGTGTGACCCATTAAAATACCAAAATGTGTTTTTCAAGCCTTTAGTTTTATACATGCGCAAATACAGCATATAAAACGACAGAATAGGAGTATTCACGCGTCATGCACCTGCAGCACTTGAATGGAGAAATCGCGCCGGCGCACATACACAACATAGCCTATCAGTTCTCGCATTTCTAACCTGACATCGCAGCCTGTTTATTATCAAAATAAAATATACTCAAAGTTACACTGCTCAATGTATATAGTATGTAGTAGCCTACAATAGCCTACAATCTGTGGCGTTCAGCGCTATACCATCGACTCACTTGCACGTGAAGGATGTAGTATTCTTGGAACGCGAGCGAAGTTCAAAGCCTATAATTTACATAATAAATAATAGTTTAGAATTCAAATACATCGCGAATATGGAAACATTTGGATTTGTGCCCAATTGGAGAGGTAGGCGATGTGTTCTTTTATTTTTCGTTATGGTTCTGTTCTAAATAGGTTACCGTTTGTAGGATTTGTTGTCTATAGCTATATGTTTATAGTTTGTTTTCTTTTTAAACCGTCTAACCGACAGTATTAATTGGTCAAACTTCTTGGTTAACAGTTAACCAATTATAAGCGTTCCTAATTAAAACTTTCCAATGCGGATGCCGTGCTTTTTCTCCACGATTCTCTGTATGAGTGTTCTCCTGGTATGTTGTTTTGTTTTTCGTTTGAAAATAATAATGACCATTTTTTGTGGTGAAGCTTTGATTTTTGATCGATAGCTAGGTGTAAGGTGAGACAGCCTCCAAGTTTTTTTTTTTTTGTTGAATGTATAGCCATGTTTTGTTTAGTGTTTTCTTCAGCACGCTGTTGCGAGCAGCAGAGTGGCCCGCCCAAGTTTGTCAAAAATAGCTTTTTACTGTGGTAGTGCTAATAAACGTTTAAACTAACATTGTGGTATGTTTATATACCTACATCTATGGCTTTTATTGTAAGTAAGATAAGTGTTAATTTGAGAGTCTAAATCGGTCAACTCATTGTCGGCTGTTGCAGACGTCACTTTAATTTAACAAACAAAGAAGTGCTCCACACATTTTTCTAAATTAACTTTATAAAGAAATGAAAAGGATTACAGCTATTTTGCAATTAAAAACAAAACTGAACATTTTAATGGCTGCAACAAAGGTTGCGTTATGGGGAGGATAAAAAAATAAAAAATAAAAAAACGGGCTCCAGTCGGGCTCGGGACAAAAATTCTGACAAGCTGCCGGACACGGGCCGGGCTAGGGCCTGAGCGTCTCGGGTCAGGGCCGGGCTAGTGCCTGTGGCCCGTGCAGGGCTTTAATTTTTTTTTACTACTAAAGCATATAAATACCATAATATGTTTGCAGTGATTTAGGAAACATGTGAAGTTAAAATGTCGGTTGTGTCAAAATGTCTGTTTTTGCGTTCCGTGTCGGAATGTCTGGTTTTCCATCACAGGAATAAATTACATTTTAAAATATATTCAAATAGAAAACAGTTATCGTATTTTGTGAAATATTATTACAAAATACAGTAACTGTTTTCTATTTGAATATATTTTAAAATGTAATTTATTCCTGTGATGGAATAATGCTGGGTTAAAAACAACCCAAGTTGGGTTGAAAATGGACAAACACAGAAATTGGGTGGTTAATTGTTTGCCCAATGTGCTGGGCAGTTTTATTTAACCCAACCATTGTTTAAAAATTACTATATGGCTGGCTTAAAATGAGCCCAAAATAGGTTGGAAATTAAAAAAATCAGACACATAATTACTAGAGGCAACAATAATAATCAAAAGGTGAACATTTATTAATAAGCAATTTAATAAATGTTTATTGTTTAATTAATATTCATTAAACTTATACATTTTAATTTATTAAACATATTAATAAATATTAATTTAACATACTTTGGGTTCATTTTAAACAATATAGTAATTTTTAAGCTATAGTTGAGTTAAATGAAACTACCCAGCAGGTTGGGCAAACATTTAAACCAACCGCTGGGTTTGTCCATTTCCAACCCAACTTGGGTTGTTTTTAACCCAGCTTTTTTTAGAGTGTTGAGTTAAATTAATCTGCCCAGCAGGTTGGGCAAACATTTAAACCAACTGCTGGGTTTGTACAAACCTGGGTTGTTTTTAACCCAATCTTTTTTAGGGTGTACAGGTTTTTTTTTACAGTATTTTTTCAACAAACAAATGAAGTCTTCGTGATGAGCATAAGAGACTTCTTTCAAAAACATTAAAAAATATAAAAATGACCCCAAATCTTTATTTTTTTTTTTATTAGTGTTTTAAATCACAGTGACTAATCATGAGCATTAGATGATGGCAAATGTAATCTAAATGTAGAATCATTGAAATGAGCTTGCACAATTAAATATCCAATATCAACCAATATATCAGCCGATAACCAATATTGTACCAATATATTGTCCATCCCCAACTATACTACACTACTGTAGTGAACTTTTGAAATTAGCTGAGCTACTGCCACTCTTCTGAGTATGTAGTTAGGAAATGTAGTTATGAGTATGTAGTTAGTTTCGCTTCTGTTAGTTACTTTTAGTTCCACCAACGGATATTAGTCTCTCCTTTCAAGTAGAGAAAGTAAGAAAGTCGAGCTGGCCCCAGTGGGCATCCGGAAAACCCCTGATCTGTGGCCAGTAGTGTTGGCAGTGTAAATGATCGGCTCTGGTCTGGTTGAAGCTCTCAAGGTCTCTGTGAGCCCAGACATGGCACACTGACTCAAAGGGGTCTGGAGAGACCAGCAGAACATGTTTCTGTCAATTGTAGAAACGTGTTCCACAGCCTGAGCCCCTGAAGTCACATATGTTCACAGACATACCGGCCAGCACCCCTCACATGTGCCAGGTTTTGGTGCCATGCTTCTGGTCCATCAGAGGCGGAAACTCAATGGGTGTAAAACCACAGCAGAGGAAAGCAGATAAGGCAATGTTGCGTGTATCTTGCGGGCACTGGCTGGAAACGCAGATGTCCTGGAAAAAATAATAATTGGATTGTAAACAACAGGCTTCTCATTATGAACACGCTGATTTGATCAAGCTTGATGGCTGGAACAGACAATGATGCTGATGGCACGTTTGCTTGAAAATATTCAATTTCTAAGGCAAAACATGAAGTTCATTAGGGAAATGTTCTGGGAATAAATATGTCGATTAAACTTCGTGAAGTTTTGACAGTACTAATAATGAATAATTTTAGAAAGAATATCGAAATATCACTGGTATTGGTATCGACATGAAGTTTTAGTATTGTGCAGCCTCAAACCGTTAACTCCTCCTGGGTTTATCCAGCCAGAGCACTGAAGGACGAAAAGTTTATTAAACACATCGCACAGGCCGTTAATAACAAAAAAGAGACATACTCTGAGGCCATAGGGAGCTAGAAACAACTATTGCTCCAGAGAGAGAGAGAGAGAGAATTCTTAACACACAGCTTGAGGTGTTTCCCATCTGCCACGTTCACAGTAACAGAGATGGATGAACTGATTACATTTACAGTTTTCCATCACTGCCACATTTTCTCCTTACTCTCTTATGTTTCTAGATATCCTACTATATTCTTTCCTCATCTGATGCTTTCTCTCACCCAATATTTTGTCTAGGCTCAAATGAGTGCTGGCACTTCTAGCTATGCAAGTTTGATTGCAAAATATCTCGGAGTGTAAAAACCCACCACAACGATGTGTTGCATTTTTCAGCACTGTCGTAAAGGGTGCCTTGGCATACGTTAGCATAAATGGCCTTCTTCCATGCTCAGTTTTCTTTTTCAGGCCAACCACTGTCATGTTTTTTTTTTTTTTTTCTTTAGAATAAGGTGTGAATAATAACATCTGTTTAAAAGGATTAGTTCACTTAAGAATTAATTTTTCCTGATAATTTACTCACCCCCATGTCATCCAAGATGTTTGTGTCTTTCTTTCTTCAGTCGAAAAAAAAAAAATTATGGCTTTTAAGGAGAACATTCCAGGATTTTTCTCCATATAGTGGACTTCAGCAGTTACCAATGGGTTAAAGGTCCAAAGTGCAGTTTCAGTACAGCTTCAAAGGGCTCTACATGATCCCAGATGAGAAATATGGGTCTTATCTGGTCATTTTCTAAAAAAAAAAAAAAAAAAGTATATACTTTTGTAACCACAAATGCTCTGCGATGCGCCACGCATTACGTAATCAAACTAAAACTTAGTCTTTGCACGTTCGCTTTGTAAACACTTGCTCGGTACTTTCCAATGTGATTACGTAATGTGTGCCGCATCGCAGAGCAGTGCAAGATGAGCATTTGTGGTTAAAACGTTTTTTTTTTTTTTTTTTAAGAAAATGACTGCATTTAAACTGCAATTTGGACCTTCAAACCATTGGTAGCTGTTGAAGTCCACTATATGGAGAAAAATCCTGGAATGTTTTCCTCAAAAACCTTAATTTCTTTTTGACTGAAGAAAGAAAGACATAAACATCTTGGATAACATTGGGGTAGGTAAATTATCAGGAAATTTTAACTCATCAGTGACATTTCAGGCATTACAGAATAAGTCTTCACAATTAATTATAATATTGTTCATTATACAGTTTCTTTTTCTGTTTGCTCTAAATGTAACATTTGCTACAACTAGAAGGAAACTCTATCACCCTCTTGAGTACTGAGGTTTGCTACCGTCCCAGTAATGCAAGAAAGTATGTTTGGTATGTAAGCGGCACCACACACTTCTGTATGTTTCTGCTATTAGTTTTTTCTGTGGTCTCTCATTCTGCTTCATAGAGAGGATACAATTTAAGACGAGAGGAAATACTTTTGTGTGTCTAACCCCATCTCACCCTCAGTATCTTATTATGATTCAAATATTTTTCTTCACCGTTCATGCATAGTTTGACTACCCCATCATCCCTTTATCAATTCATTCGTAGTCATGAACTGAAACCCTTCATACTGGAAAACCTCATCTTAGGTTCCTGATAGAGAGTGTTTGTCCACATTGAGTTTCGTGTCTGTTCAAACTCAATATCCCATTACCATCGTGGCTCATAATATCCTGCTTTGATTGGTTTAAATTGTCTCCTTTGAGCAAAGTGATTGCAGTTTACTGCATCTCAGACCACCTCTGAACGGTGCGGAAGCCAGATCAATTTCCATATCCATCAAAACCGGTTCCCTCTCGGATTAGCTGCCAGCGCCGCCATCGGGACTGATCTATACGTGTCTCGGTGGCGAGCAGAGGCAGATTACCCTCAGGTTTGAGACTCCTAACTCACACAGGCGTTGGAGTCTTTCCACCCACCAGACAGACGCAGAATGCCCAGGGCTTTGAATGATGATCACAGTTAACATGACAAGCTGTGACTATCAATCGCTCCGGCCTGATTAAAATACTACGTGACAAATTGTATTTACCGGCCAAGGGTGCTTTTCATAGGGAAGCGACGCTTCGTTCCACACGTGGGTGTGAAGCTGAGGTCAGCGCCGCTCTGTCGCATTTCTTATAGATCTCCTAAGAGCGCGCTGTCATTCTGCGGTGAACGCAGACTCACGGTATAAAGGAATGGTTGTGGAAAACATCTTTGGTGGCAAGTCGTGATTTGTCTTTGGTAAAGAGAGAGGAATAGAGAAAAAAATTGAGAGCGAAAATTGTCCACTAGTGCATCTGCGCTTGAGTTACAGTGCGTCTCAGTGGCTTGGTGGTAGAACATAAATCTCAGTGCAGTCTGAGTCATAAACCTGGCCAGATATGAAACCCCACCGTGGTGCATGATGGGATAGTTTACTGGGTGTTGTAAAGGTGCAGCAGATCACCAAATATCCCTATTACTATCTCTTAAATACTTGACTAGCCTGTCTTTTTCCTTCCTTACCCAGAATTCCACTCTGATTTCTAAAATGACCATTGCTGTGTCCCAATTCGCCTACTTAGAGAGATCTGCACTTCGGATGTTATCCGGAAAAAGTAGACCATTCGGGTATCTTTGGAACACCTACATTTTATACAGAGGCCTAAACTGAGGTGCAGTTGATGAATGAACCTTATATGGTAAAAAAAGTCGGCCCTAATAGCCTTGTGGGCAGCACGCCGACATGTAGCGCTGTTGAGCTTTGGGTAACCCAAGTTTTTCATCAAAATTTTGATCATGTTGATTATTTCGAGGCTTTAGAAATTTGCGTATCAAATACAATGCAGTAGGCTTTATAGGGTTAACTTTGATCAGTCAGCATCACCAGAAAGTTTGGCTAAAAAAACTCATGCTTGTCAAGCCTGGTTTATGCTAAATAAACCAGCATGAGATTTTCAGCAGAGATTTCCTTAAGTGTTTCTCCTGCAATGCAGCATTCCTGTGAAGGATTTTGTTTCGTCACGTTTTTATGGGGGAAAAGACTTTCAGCTTTGACAGTCTACGGCTCGCTGAACATCTCTGCCCCTCTCGCGTTTAATATGACCCAGACTCGAGAGTATGTGGATATTGAATTATTGAGAGTGGATAGCTTGACCTTTGCTAGTGATATGAATCAAACATTAGCAAGAGATCCAACTGAAGAAATTTACAGGGGCCACATCTAATAAACGGAGGCCAGCAGGGTGAGGAGAAGTGCTGAGGCCGGAAAATCCGGAGATCCATTACCCAATAATTCATCTGGAGGAAAGGCAGCCTGGGTAACCGCAGATTCCTTCGATCCCGGGGTGGAGCGGCAGCAGGAATGGGAGGGAACAGTCCTGTGGGAGTTCTGTGGCTTGCTGTGATATGCTTTAGTGGAGTGCTGTCATGATTTGTTGTGTTAAAACGATCCGCACTGCATTAAATACTATATACAGTTCGGTGTTTTGATTTAGCTCTAATAGCAAAGCTTTAGAGTCTTATGTTTCCTACACTGTTGTTTGCAGGGTTGGGTAAAAGAATAGCATTCATTCAGTTCATGAATTTAAACTTCAATTGAATTGATGTAAGAATTTAACGTTTGAATTTGAATAACAGGATGATAATTCATTGAATAGCAGTTCAAAAGGTTGAGGGTCGGTGAGATTTTTTTCAGTGTTTTTGAAAGATACTCACCAAAGCTACATTTATTTGATCAAAAATACAGTAAAATATTGTAAAATATAACAAATAATAATTACAATTAACAACAAATAACAATTTAAAATAACTGTTATATATTAATCATTTTTAATAATTTATTCATGTGAAGGAAAGCTGAATTTTCAGCATCATTACTGCAGAAATCCTACAGAAATCATTCTAATAGGCTGATTTGCTGCTCAGTAAACATGTCTTCTTATTATCAATGTTGACAACAAATGTGATGCTTGATAATTTTGTGGAAACTGTGATACAGTTTTTTTTTAGGAGTTTTTGATAAATGGAAAGTTCAGAAGAACTGCATTTAAAATGTCTGCATTGTTTTTTGACATTATTATCTTTATTCTTTGACTAATAATTTTTATTTTTGTTCAGTATAAATTGTCCATAAACATGTTATCATACACACAATACACACAACATTGATTATTAATATCTAATCCAATATAAAGTATCTGGAAATACCCATATGTTTAATTATAAAATTATTGACAGGCCTATTTCATAGGCCTACTAAAAAATTAAATGTATTATTTAATGCATTTTACATTTCAACTCAGGATCTGAAGTGGTAATAAAATGCATTCTCATTTCATATCTTCATCTCTGAACCATGGGAATTATTTGTGTTTATTATCAAATGTGGCAGGTCAATTCATTATCAGTTTCATAGCTTTAACTGTCTAATTTCAAGTGAAAACGCTGTGGAAAACAATGCTTGAATTTCTTCCTCACTAGTGGTCAGTGTCTTAATGATAGTTCTATAAGGGCAGCGTCCTGAAGTCATGTAGGAGCAGTGATGGTTCGTACCACTCTACTCTTTCTCCTGAGGTCAAGTAGTCCAAACACAGCTGGAATGTGTACTGTCCTCTCAGGATGACGGCAGCGGCAGCCATGAAACTTTTGCTGTCAAAAGTAACAGATGTTTGAGTTCTTGTAGAGTCACACACAGACAGAAAAGGCAACAACTTGGTCTTGTTATTTTATTTTTGGTTGTCTGAGTAAATGAAGTGTCAAACAATATCCTCTTGTAAACTTTACAGCGTCATTATTTGTCAGTGATTGAAGACTAGTTGTTTCCTGTCTGTGTCAAGCACTATAGTTATATATTGCTGGCTCTAAACTTAGTTCTTTTTCCAGAGGCACCAGAAGCAAATCCCCCAGTTCCTTCAGTTCAGAACACAGCCAGAATAAGATCCAAGAATATTCCTTCGTAAAGATGGTAATCTGTCACTCACAAATTATGCTGCCATTTACTCCTCATCTCATTATAGTCACTGACATTCATGCTTAATTTAGTCATAATAACAACAGATCTTATGTAACGAGATGATTCATTTAATTTACTACAGCAACCTGAACAAAGTCTTTGTCAAAATCTGATGTCACAGAAAAGTTTTGCAAGTCAAGCACCCCCTGGTGTCAGGCATTTGGTGCAGGACTGGGCAGAAATGCAAGAATTTAATGGCGTCCTCATCAGAGCCATCTTCCTCTTGGCCTGACAGTTGACAGACTCCAGGGACGAGGCGCAAGTCAGCACAGATTAGAAAAGCCTGGATGATAAACGGCCTCAAGTGTGTGGCAAGACTGGCTTTGGGTGGGGTCAGGCTTTCAATATTGCATCGCTGAGTTTGGTTAACAGCCCAGTCATGGGGGTCCTCCACCGCACAAACTGAGTCTGTGAAGTGTGTACGGTGGAACTTGTCCTGAGAGACCCTGCTTCTAAGGGAGATCTTTATGGTCCTTGTAAAAACCATAGCAGGAATTATTCTCCATCCTGACAGTAAGGTCAAATACACTGCCTCCTTTTGCTGTTACATGGCTGTGTGCTCATATTTCTGACACTATTAACTAGAACTGATGTGTCATCTGATAATCAGCTGACCTCTGACACCTTGATGACCTTGATGGAAACTAACAAGTTTGTTTATGTAATATTTGTGTGTGTGTGTGTATGTATATATATATATATATATATATATATATATATATAATTATATTTATATATATATATTATATGTGTGTGTGTCTGTGTGTGTGACATATACACAATTTAATAATTATATATATATGTCTGTGTGTGTGAGAAACTTTTGAACAGTAGTGTATTCCACATGCTGATTGCGTACTAAAACCCCCCAAAATGATGTTTCAAAAATGATCATTAATAAAAATGACCATTTCAAGTTTGGATTTCATGTGACATAAAGCGGCGATATGTAAGTGGCTGAGTTTTTTACTTACTTTTTTAATTAGTTTTCCCATTAACAGCATCGTCTTCATTTGGCCCGATTTGAGAATGCGCATGAAATAAAGAGGTGGGATTTATCGCACAGACCAATCATATCCATATCCATCACAGAAAATTACTTTCCCCATTTATTCTCAATTACCCCCCATCAAACTCACCGCAAGCTTTAGGGGGTCTGTTTAAAGTCAACGGGCTCAGGAGATGCAAGCCTCCAGCTGTAACTTCACCTGCGGGTGTCGCTGTTGAACAGTGTTACTTTATAAAAACAAGTGAATTTTACACTTTTTAATGTCACATTTTGTAATATTTGCATTGTTTTATTTTTGTAATGTCGATTATTTTCTCATCCAGTTTTTTTGAGGAGACACTGCCTCCCTTGCCTCCTCGGAAGAAACGTCTCTGGTATATACATATATTTGCAAATATATATTTGACTTTCAGCTTTGAGTATCATATAGCATAGATATTGAGATGGCTGATGGTCAAATCTTGGCCTGTACTGCAGTTCAGTTCAGCCTGCTGCAGTTCTTTCTCATTGGCCACAGCTACTCTATCTATGATTTAATCATTTGTTATTGTTGAATCGGGGAAAACATGTCGTCGTGGTCTTGGCATTCCGCCGGCTGCATCATCATAACCCGAGAATCCTGATCGAGGATGACAGGGATTGTCAGCTCTGTGCTACACCACATCGCAACTTAAAGTACAGTAATTGTGGCATTTATTCCCTAATGGAAAAATACAACATTTCTGTTCCTCCAAACTGTTTCTTTGGGTTTCTGTAGAGTCTCCATGGGGGATTTCAAATGTGGTCAGTGATGTAGAAAGCTCTCCTCTCAAAACAAACCTGTTCACTCCTGCGTCGAGCAGCCAGGTGGACAGACGGTATCCGTGGCTGTCACGTCTCTAACTGTTCTCTAACTCACCTATCCATGAGTGATCACACTGTCTTGATTTATCTGCTCACAGTTCAATGGTCGAGAATGAGAGGAGGCTGATTTAGCGCTAATGAGTTAAGTGATGACAACACAATTAATGTTGTTTGCTTCGGTGAATCTGACAATGGGTGTTTTGGTTTCCCGGATCCAAGCAAGTCTAATCCTGAACAAGATGATGTTTTAGAAAACAACGAAATTACCACATTCAAGGTCCAGTAAAGTAGCAATGTCGCAAAATTAAACGACTTGCGATTTTACTTGGACTTGTGAACTACTAATTCAAGACTTGACTCGAGACTTGACTTGGACTTGAAGACAGAGACTTGTCTAGAAATGTGTCTATTGTTTTTCGTTGTTAGTACTTGGAGTACTAAAACTGCAGTGCTTTATCAATACGTTTCTGAGTTGGGCTAACGCATATACCATGACTGTTTGGGTGTTTACCACCGAGCTGTGGGCTAGGTTCGCTAACATAAACACAAAACAACTTAATTCCTCTCTGAGTCTTTATTTTTAGAACAGAGCGGAGCACCATCATTATTATAATATAATGTAAGTGATGCAAGTACTGTATACTGTACTGGATACCAATCACAGCAGATTAGTGTCACGCAAACAAGGGGTTCGGCAAAATGAATCGTTGAGCGAATCGTTTGGGAGTCATTGAGCAAATAAGGTAAAAATAAATGCATGTTATAAGACAGTTAAAATGTTTTTTGACCTTGCATGCTTTTAAACCTGTTGTTGGGGACTTCCAAAACAAAAATAGGAACCTTTCAAATGCCATACTAGTGGCACTTTAATGACAGAAATTTCAATTACCTCTTCCAGAAAGTATCTTGAATGTCAGTACATTTTGTTTTGTTCCATTGGCGAATTTTTTGCACTAGTTCTAAGCGTAAGTTTCACTCCATTTATTCATTTATTTATTTCTTAGTGCCTGAGACAATTTTTGCAGTGTAGAGAATATCCAGTGTTTGTTTCAGCACATTGAGGCTGGGGTTTGCACTGATTCTGCCACAGGGATTGTGTTTTATTTATTTGCAAGCAGTTTTAAGCAATGGGAGGCTCTTAAAGGATTGTTCCAGTATTAATTACAAGCTAAGCTATAAAACACAGAAAATAATTTCAAATCATCAGTCACTTTATAAAAATTAGCAATAATGCACTTATAATGGAGGTCTATGGGGTAATGCATTGTACCACAGTAAATATCTATTTTAGTCATGAAACTCTAGAGTGATAGGTCCTTTACATGTAGTCTGCAAGCAATCACATGATTGCTGCATGGCACAAGCTGATTGGGTCTGCTGATCCTGCAGCCAATGAGATTGCTTGCTCAACATTTAAATAGTCTGGTTCAGTGTTTGCTGTAGGCTAGTATCTTTTAAGTTCTGTGTGTCTATTTGAAGTAGCAAGCCAGGTCCATACTTGCTCTGCAGCAGCAGTGGCAGCGTAGCAGATTTAGTCTGCCTTTAGCCATGCTAAAACTATTCAGAGAGATACTGATATTGGGATATTGGTCTGTCAGTTTGCCGCAGCCCCCCCCCCCCCCCCCCCCCCCTTCTTATAGTAAGCAACAAAAGTGCTCAGCGTGTCCAAACTTAAATTATTTTTTTTTATCCTCTGTTTTGAGCACCAAAAGAGGACTGATTTCATTTGATGGCTCGTGATGTTTCCAGCACTCTGCCGTCGTCGTGCGGCTGTGGATTTGATGATGAATCGAGATGGAGGTGTTTGTTTTCATCGTGGTGAGGGTGAAGATGAATGGATAACAATCACAGCTCTAATGGCATGACTGATTCTTTCCCTGCACATACTGCACAACTTAAATGTCTTGTATTACAGAGTCTTTTCACGTGTGCCTTGTTTGCAAGAACTCACATTTACTGGAAAAGAGATTGGACAAATTGGCAAAGCTTTTCACATCTCAGTCATAACTGCTGGGTGGAGAAGGTAAAGGGTTTTTTTTTCTAGTGCCCTGCAGGAACGAGAGGCTCTGGCCCACTTTCCCAACACATTGTTTTAATCTAGCTGCAGCGGCTGAAACGCTAGCCCAGCGAGAGCTTAACATGAGAGCTTCATTCATCTGCTTCCAAGCTCCCTGCGCGCTTTTGGACCCCTCGCATGTGGAGAATGGTGCAGATCGGGGCCATGAGTTGCTTACCTGAGGGACAAAAGTCACGATCCCGTTGATGTGAGATAGAGTTGAAAAATGGGTTGGGTTTTGGGCTGAATCCGAATCTAAGGCTGATTTATTAAGACAAAAAACATGTCCATGTTCTGTTGAACGTGGAGATATTCCAACATTCACAACACAAAGCTCCAATGCTCAGTGCTGTTGTTACTCATTTTATATGCAGAGATGTTAGCCAATCATAACAGAGGACATTTACATATAGGCTCTATTCTATAATTCCAAAATGAGTAGGCATCTTAGGCACTCGCCCAACACAATGGCTGTTCCAAAAGATATTCAGCGTAATTATGCTGTCTTCTAAGAAACCTTGCCAAATTTCTGCCAAAACATGAATCACATGTATCCTTCATGGAGAAGGCAATTTCAGAATGTATAGCGATGAGCTCAGTGGAAAAAAGCCATCCAAGATGCAAGAGTAATGTTTATAAATGCACTTCCTGTATAATTTATTTAGCACTTAAAAATAAATCAATATAATTAAAATGGATTATTTTTATTATATATTAGTGTTTTTGATTTATTTTTGTGATTATTACACTTTTTTATATGAGGCAAAGAGACAGATTTACTAATAGCTTGCACCAGCGCAAACCCTCTTTTGGCTTTGAAAACTACTTCCAGGATTTACTAAAGACACTAAAAATTAGTGCTGAAAAGACGTGGACGTGGTAATTTTTGCGGCAGACCTTATTGCATATGCATTTGTAGAAGTTTTCCCTTCAGACGTAAAATTTATGGGAGGATCATATTTAAAGGGTTAGTTCACCCAAAAATTAAAATTCTGTAATTAATTACTCACCCTCATGTTGTTCCAATCCCGTAAGACCATCATTCATCTTCGGAACACAGATTAAGATATTTGTGATGAAATCTGGGAGCTTTCTGATTCCCCATAGAAAGCTATGCAATTACCACTTTCAAGGCCCATAAAGATAGTAAAGACATCATTAAAGTAGTCCATGTGACTACAGTGTTTCAACCTTAATTTTAGGAAGCGACAACAATACTTTTTGTGGATTAAAAAAAAACAAACATAAAAAACGACTTTATTCAACATTTTATTTTCTTCTGTATCAGTTACTACCTTTCCGGGCCTTAAAAGTGGTGATTATATTGCTGTCTATGGAGGGACAGAGCTCTCTTTTGGGTGAACTAACACTTTAAATGAATTATGCAATGTGATTTACTAAGGTTTGCGGTATAGTCAGTTTACTGGTATTTGCACCATTTTATTGCCCCAAAAAGAAGCACGTCTTAAATCATTTTGCGTGATAGAAGGGAGAGAATTTTCTCACTTGTGTAGACTCGAGTTAGTAGATTACCTGCACCTGATTTTCGTCAGCTCTGCTTGTTTGCGACCATACGCTAATTTGCACTGCTCTTGATAGATTGCTTTGGTTATTATGGAAACAAGCTGCTAGATCAGTGTACCTTAATTCAGTAGATCACATTCAGAATTTTGCACTTCCATCTGTGCTTTTATGTGATTGTGGTCTTACGCTAAATTTGCCCTGTTTAGTAAATCTGGCCCGGAGAATTTTTACCTACAGTATAGAGAGCACTCCAAATTTTGAGGTTAGGATGCTGCCTTAGAAGGTTGTGACCTATATAGGCAGTAGACAGCAAAGTAGCTCACTAGTTTTTGGAAAAGTGCAAGAAAGTTATTTTCTGTGGATGTCTGATACTTCCAGTTCATTAGTTGCTGTAAAAACCTATAGAATAACACAGTTTGATACTCGCTCTGAACCACTGATTTGAAACAAAAGATTATTAAAGCTTTGAAGCTTCATGAAGCAGTGTTTTGAAATCGCCCATCACTAGATATTGTTGAATAAAGTCGTTATTTTGTTTTTTTGTCACAGAAAGTATTCTTGACATTAAGGTTGAACCACAGCAGTCACATGAACTGTTTTAAACATGTTTTTAGTAGCTTTCTGGGCGTCTGAAAGGGTTAATTATCTTGCTGGCAATGGAGGCCTCACGGAGCCATTGGATTTTATCAAAAATATTTTAATTTGTGTTCTGAAGATGAACGAAGGTCTTACGGGTGTGGAACGACATGACGGTGAGTAATTACAGAATTTTTAATTTTGGGTGAAATAACCCTTTAAATCAGAAATAGCTCTTTAAGGTAACAATTGCAGGTTACCATTTTTTACAGTGTGTTGATGATGGGCCCATTATTCATATCTGATTGCGTGTTGGCTGAGTTGACTGTAAGAGTTAGATTTGCTGCTTTGCAAAAGCTGGCTTTACATTTACTTAGTTTTATTACAACAGTAAGAAATGTTTGCCATTATTGAGAGTTGAGTGATCTGTTGTAAATACATGAAGATGAGAAGAACTTTAAATTACACTGAGAGACGCTGGATATTTATTGAGTTAGGCTGATATGCTAATTTTTTTCTGAGCCCTACCAAAGTTTATTACCCTGAGATGGCCAAAATTTGGATGAATCATCTTAAAGGAACACAAAAATGAAAATTCTGTGATTTACTCACCCTTATGTCATTCCAAACCTGTATGACTTTGTTTTTTGTTGGGAACAAGCTGACATTCTGATAAATATCTACTTTTGTTTTCCACATATGAGGCTGAGAAAATGATGACAGAATCACTTTAGCGTGAATTACCCCTAAAGCTTTGGTCTTAAAGCTGGTTTTAATGCAAGTGCTTGCGGTGTACAAATAAGAGCACTGAAAGTCTGTTTTTAATTAGCGTGGAATGTTCAACAGTTGAGTTGTTTCCACATTGCTCTTTGTGAACACTCAGAATGCTTTGGCTAACCTTGCTGCCACAGTAGTGAAAGGCACCAAACAAATTGTTCTTGTCACTAAAGTGGTTACCCGCCCCTACCGCATGCTTTTAAGAGCATCTGTCATTCTTTGCATCGCAAACTGTGCGGTCTGACCAGATGATCCAAACCAGTTTTTTAATGTGTGTAGCAGCAAATTTATAGCAAAACAGTTTAGACTTCAGGGCTTACATTCCAATTAGTAAACTTTTACACACCATTGTCCATGGTGTTTATTCATATTTTATACCATCATGCATGTGGTGAAACAACCCCTGCCCTGTTGTCTAACCCCTAGCATAGTAAATTGCATTAGATGAAAGGGAAACTCAACTTGACCGCGAAGGATACTGTAATTTAGCTTCTGTACAGGCCGAGCTGTTTGTGTTGAGTAGTCAGCAATGGATTCGGGAAGACAAAGATGCATTTTCCCTCTTCCGCTGTCCCCTACAGTCAGCTAGATTTTCTACCTAATGGGCATGAAAGTTGCAAATTGCAGCAAAATGGACGTGGCAGGATAAAAAGTGTATTAAAGTATTGATCGGAGTGGGTCAATGCGAACTGTATAGCCCTGCATCAAGCAGACCGTGGAACTGGAGCAAATCTCATCTGCTCTTTTGTTTGATTCTGGGTGAATGTTTGTGTCTGGTATTGATAGATATGTTTATCTATTGATTTAAGAACTTCTGAAAAGCGCTACAGTTATTGAATAAGATGTGTATTGTCTCTTGTAGAGGAAAACATCCCAAAAAAGAAAAACACTGTCAAAAAGATTTATGATTTTGTCTGAAATATGTTTATGGCTGACAGAATAGCTTTAAAACCGAGGGGGAAATTCACTAAGATTGAATCGTGGTCTCTGATAGCACTGTTTATTTGCGAGTGCTGTCTGTGTTCACTATAATAATTATGTAAAACAGGTTATGGCACAAAGAGCCCTCCCCAATCCTTCAAAAAAAACACAATCTGTATGCTGTACTGTACAACATTGCTCCACCACTGTGATCCAGATACCTGAATCGGCTCTTTAAAATGCTGAAGGTGCACTACACCATAAGTCTTGATATGTATATTATTATTATGCTTTCCTTCCTTTTGATCACATGAATTACTGCTGTCCCAATGATTAGCTGACAATGACAAGGAAAAATTGTTAAGATTATTTGTAACATTTGTATATATATATATATATGTATATATATGTATGTACAGTCAAACCAAAAATTATGCAGACATTTTTGATATTTTTGGTATATTTTTACTAGTGTAAACTGAGACATATACCCAAAAATTCACTAACAGTAAAATTGATAACAATTTGGAAACAAAAATTATTCAGACACTTTGACCTGACCATGTTTTGCTGAAGTGTTATCTGACATAATTAAGATTATTTTTTTCTTGTCATATTTTATTGCCAAATGTTTTTTTCCATTAAAAATCCATTTCCACCTCGAAAATCTTCTTGTGGTTAGTAAATAAAATGCTGGTTTTTGAACTGAAATGAATTGCACAAATGTTTAATTTAAAAAATGAGTCTTTGATGGGACTGAAAATGTAGCAAGTGAAACTGAAACTGTCAGATAAATCAGAAATCAGGTTTGATCCTGTGGCTGATCCAGACCAGGTGGAGAGAGAGAGACGGCTGAGTCCAGCCATCAGAGTTCTCTTATGATCAATCTTTCCTTTTCATTCACTCCTTTGCTTTCATCATCAGAACTCCTGAGGGGTTTGTCGATCTGCCGAGGGGGTGAGGTGCTACTGTATGCCCAAATTTTTTAGTCCAAATGTGTGAAATATTGCATATGGTGGAGTCAGTATTACAGAGTTTCGTGCTGGTTTTGTGGTTGATCCAGAGAGATCTGCTCTGCAGTGCAGCAGCTTTCTACAACACCTCCTCATTAAAGAAGAGCAGCACAGCACATAGAGTACTGTGTGTTCATGGAAGGGTGTGTGTGTCTACATGTGTCTTTATCTGCTGTCAGCTGTGTGTGTTCATTTGAAGAAGGAGCTCTATAATGAACAGTGCGCCACAAGGAGACATGGCAGCTTCCTTCTGGATGACCAGAATTGGGAGAAACTCTGATAGACATGCAGTCATTGACCTCAGTTTCACTCTGAATGATTCCTAGGCTTTTTCTGTGAGTGTCTATAAAGAATGGTCATGCAACAACCAATTATTTTATTGGATTTGATTGCGATATTTTTAGTGCTGGTGAATTTAGAGATGCAACTTCTTGAAGAGGTTTATCATGCTGTGCTTTAACTTTTAATAGTGTTTGTGCATGTTTTAAAACCCTGTGTGGGAAGTTGCATCTTTAAATTCATTTACAGCCATAAAAAAAACTTTAGGACTGTTGGACTTCAGATCAAAAGTGACAGTAAAGACATTTATATAAGATTTCTATTTCAAATAAATGCTCTTCTTTAAAGGAATGGTTCACCCAAAAATGAAAATTATCCCATAATTTACTCACCCTCAAGCCATCCTAGGTGTATATGACTTTCTTCTTTCAGACAAACACAATCAGAGTTATATTAAATAATATCCTGGCTCTTCTCAGCTTTCTAATGAATGCCTTCTGAAGCGAAGTGATGGGTTTTTGAAAGAAAAATATTGATATTTAAAACTAAAACTTAGGTGAGAATTGACGAACACAGAAGCACAGAGCAAAACAAAATGCCAGACATTAATTGGTCTAAAACGAGAAGTTGGAGAATTTTGATATAAGAGAAGAGGAGCTACGTCATACGTCGGGTCAGAGGTCACCCTTCCGCCGGAACTTGACTCTCTCATGAACACATACGGCCGTTGCCAGTCACTATAGTATACATTTTGAATATGGAAATTTTTCTTACAAAAACCCATCGTTTCACTTCCGAAGGAATTTATTAACCCACTGGAATCATATAGATTACTTTTATGATGGATGGATGAGTTTTTTAGAGCTTCAAAAACTTGGGGTATTAAATACCATTACAAAGTTGGGAAGACCCAGGAAATGATTTAATATAACTCTGATTGTGTTCGGTTGAATGAAGAAAGTCATATACACCTAGAATGACTTGAGGGTGAGAAAATTATAAGATAATTTTCATTTTTGGGTGAACTGTTATAAACTATTAATAAATGAACTATGAATTAATTATTATTATTAATTCGACTCGGCGTGTCGCCCTGAATCTAATCAGACCAATTTTGTGATTTTGGGGTAAACCGTTCAGGAGTTATAAGCAAAAATAGCCATTTTTCATATCTCCGGATGACTTGGTGGCACTATGCCGAAACTCTACATATTGCCTCAGGTCATACTTGTGATGATATGTACCAAGTTTGGTCTGAATACAATAAAGCATTGTGGAGATACAGCTTTTTAAGTCTATTCTCGTGAACTCTACATAAAATTCATTTGCGTGTTATTTGAAAACCATAACTTTTTGTCAGCATCATTTGAAGATGATGTGGTGTTCTTGTTCTATCTAGATTGAACTATTGTAATGCTCTCTTGGCAGGCCTTCCAGCATGCACTGTCAAGCCCCTACAACGGATCCAAAATGCTGCAGCAAGACTGGTCTTTAACGAACCGAAGAGAGCGCATGTCACACCTCTCTTCATCAGTTTGCATTGGCTGCCAATAGCTGCTCGCATCCAATTCAAGGCTCTGATGTTTGCCTACAGAACAACCACTGGCTCTGCACCACCATACCTAAACTCACTACTTCAGACTTATGCGCCCTCCAGAAGTTTGCGTTCTGCAAGTGAACGGCGTCTTGTGGTGCCATCCCAAAGGGGCACAAAATCACTCTCACGGACCCTCTCCTGGTCCGTTCCTGGTTGGTGGAATGACCTGCCACGCTCTATCCGAACAGCTGAGTCTTTAGCCATTTTCAAGAAACTGCTAAAGACATATCTTTTTCGTCAACACTTGACCCAGTAATATAGCACTTTTTATTTATATTTTACTCTTTCTTTTTCAACTTTCTATTCTTTCTCCATCTATTTGTGTATTTATTAAAAAAAAACAAAAAAAATGCCTTGCTACGAGCACTTTACTGATGAAACTGTGAATTGACACGGCACTTACGTACTGTTTTTGGATTGTACTCATGTTGATTCGACTGCTTCTACTACTCTCACTTGTAAGTCGAAAAGCGTCAGCTAAATGACTAAATGTAAATGTAAATGTGGTATAATTTTGGTGAAAATTGGACAAACCATCTAGGATGCGAAACAGTAGGAACAGGTAATCAGAGGAAAAATATTTTTGTTTCTAGCCCTTACGGTTCAAAAGTTATTAGCATAAACATGAGTGTAAATTTGGACAGGTGATGGCGCTAGAGAGATTCATTTAGAGACTCCAAAACTGGTGTGGTTAATGTTGGGACAGTTCTCTATCTGTGTGCCAAATTTCATAACATTCCTGCAACCGGTTCTATGGGCTGCCATAGACCCCCAGAGCGGAAGAAACGGAAGCAGAATAATAATAAGAAAGCCAACGATTACAATAGGTGCCTACACACCTTTGGTGCTTGACCCCTAAATATATTAAAATAGAAAACCATTATTTTAAATTGTAATAGTTCACAATATTACATTTATTATTTTACTTTATTTTTGATCAAATAAATGCAGCCTTAAAACCCCTAAACTAAATTTCCCAAGCAAATTGTGATCAGGACTTGTTTAGTGGGTGCATTTGTGGCATTACTATAATATTATTATTGTTATTATTTGCATAATTTGCAAACATTTCCATAATTTGCATTATTTCTTTAGTGAATCAGGGGCAATGCTGACAGTGTGTGCAAATAAATGGTTTCATTATTCATGGATTTGGTTTGAGGCAGTTAATAGCAAATAAATTAAATTTTTTCAAGCTAGTCCACTGATTTCAGATTTAGCCACCTCTAAATATCACTGGCTAGTCACGTTACATCAACTGTCTAAGTGAGTGCCCTGGACCAAAATAAGCTGAACCAAATTTTATGCTAATATTTAAAAGTGTTACTACATGTGACTACGGAAAGCCCAGGAATGATGCAGAGCCATGTTAGTTTGGATTAAAAGAGGATTAACCTACTGTAGCTCATACGGCAAAAGTTTGACTATAAAACTCAGTTCCTTATGTTCCTTGTGTTATGTTCCATCGTGTTCAGCATGCACTAACAGTTAGAATAACAGGCAGATGATCGCGTTGTTTTCTCTGCGTGTCACCAAGAGCGATTGACACGTGCGGTGTTCAGCTGGAGATAATGAGCTTTTTCACATGAGTGTCACTGCCTGCTTGAACACCTCCAATTCAAATGAGATGCTCATCAGCCTCCAGAGGCCCAGCTGAAAACCAGAGAGGAGTCGAATCCCTGCCTCAAGAAGCATTTTGTTGTGCCCTCTTTTCTTTTTGTATACCAAGCACCCTGTGGTTTGGATGCCAGCGTAGCGGGTACCAGGGCATCAGGTGTAGCGTTCACGGGTGTTGATGCCACAAGCTGGAATCTCATCAGCAGCAGGAAGGGATTAGAGAATTCTTCCTGCCATCAAAGTGTTGCCTGCAGTCACTGGAAAGAATTGCTTGGGATTTAATGGGAAAGAAACATTCCTCACCTCACACCACACCCACACGCCAGATTATAGGCAAAATAGCATTTATGCTGAATATTTGTTTGGGAAATATAGGTGAGCTCAACAAATAAGTTGATCAAGATCAGACATTTTCCTGAGCTGAATGTCTCTCTGAGGTGATCACTGTGTGTCATGTCAGATGAATATCTCAAAGTCGTGAAAGAACTGAATTCAGCATCGGATGCTGTCTGAGAGTGGTGGCTTTCTTTTTCACAGTTTGTGCTTCAAAGAGTTTTTGTTTGAGACTTATTGTGCTCAATATATAATTTTAGTTAGATATTTTATGATGGGTGGATGCACTTTTTTCTCTCTCTCTCTCTCTCTTTTTTTTTTTTTTTGGCTTCAAAATCAGGCTCCCCATTCAATGCCATTATACAAACCGAATTACGGAAATGTTGGGACATTTTTTAAAATTTGAATAAAATGAAAACTAAAAGACTTACAAATCACATGAGCCAATATTTTTTTTCACAATAGAACAACAAATGTTTAAACTGAGAAATTTTACAATTTTATGCACAAAATGAGCTCATTTCAAATTTGATGCCTGCTACAGGTCTCAAAATAGTTGGGACGAGGGCATGTTTACCATGGTGTAGCATCTCCTCTTCTTTTCAAAATAGTGTGAAGACGTCTGGGCATTGAGGTTATGAGTTTCTGGAGTTTTGGTGTTGAAATTTGATCCCATTCTTGCCTGATATAGGTTTCCAGCTGCTGAAGAGTTTGTGGTCGTCTTTGACGTATTTTTCTCTATAGGTGAAAGATCTGGACTGCAGGCAGGCCAATTCAGCACCCGGACTCTTCTACGACGATGCCATGCTGTTGTAATAGCTGCAGTATGTGTTTTTGCATTGTCCTGCTGAACTACACAATGCCTTCCCTGAAATAGATGTTATCTGGAGGGGAGCATATGTTGCTCTAAAACCTTTATATACCTTTCAGCATTCATAGTGCCTTCCAAAACATGCAAGCTGCCCATACCGTATGCACTTATGCACCCCCATACCATCAGAGATGCTGGCTTTTGAACTGAACACTGATAACATGCTGGAAGGTCTCCCTCCTCTTTAGCCCGGAGGACACGGCATCCGTGTCATTCCAACAAGAATGTCAAATTTGGACTCATCTGACCATAGAACACTTTTCCACTTTGAAACAGTCCTTGGCCCACAGGACACAACAGCGCTTCTGGACCATGTTCACGTAAGGCTTCCTTTTTGCATGATAGAGCTTTAGTTGGCATCTGCAGATGGCACAGCGGATTGTGTTTACCGACAGTGGTTTCTGGAAGTATTCCTGGGCCCATTTAGTAATGTCATTGACACAATCATGCCGATGAGTGATGCAGTGTCGCCTGAGGGCCCGAAGACCACAGGCATCCAAAAAAGATCTTCGGTTTTGTCCCTTGCGCACAGAGATTTCTCAAGTTTCTCTGAATCTTTTGATGATGTTATGCACTGTAGATGATGAGTTTTGCAAAGCCTTTGCAATTTGACATTGAGGAACATTGTTTTTAAAGTATTCCACAATCTTTTTATGCACTCTTTTACAGCTCTGCCCATCTTTACTTCTGAGAGACTCTGCCTCTCTAAGACATCCCTTTTATAGCTATTCATGTCACAGACCTGATATCAGTTAACTTAGTTAGTTGCTAGATGTTCTCCCAGCTGAATCTCCCAGCTTTTTCAGCCATTTGTTGCCCCCGTGCCAACTTTTTTGAAACCTGTAGCAGGCATCAAATTTGAAATGAGCTCATTTAGTGCATAAAAGTGTAAAGTTTCTCCCTTTAAACATTTGTTATGTTATCTATATTCTATTGTGAATAAAATATTGGCTCATGTAATTTGAAAGTCTTTCAGTTTTCATTTTATTCAAATTTTAAAAATGTCCCAACATTTCCGGAATTCAAGTTGTAAAGCATGGAAGAGCCAGGCTATTTTTAAATATATCTCCGATTGTGTTCATCTGAAAGAAGATAAACATATGCACCTTGGATGGCTTGAGGCTAAGTAAATCATGTGACAATTTTCATTTTTGGGTGAACTAATCAGCGTAAAAGGTAAAATCGGTATTATCCAGCATTATTAGCTGGATTTGCTAGTAATACTCACCCTCAAAGTTGTCGATGAAACTTGAAATGTTTAATGCCCTTCTCCATTTTACTGGATGGTGTGACAGCTGACAGCCTCACAATGTGATGGACATAATTTACAGTAGGGCTGCCTTTGCCATGCTATTTGGCAAAGGCAGTGATTATTTTATGCGCAGCTTGTCAAAGCTGTACGGCTCTGTGATCAGTAGTAAATACTTCACCACCTGAAAGCCAGAAGGCGCTCTTGCGCAGAAACTCCATATATGCCCTGCCGTAGAAGTAGATAACACACATCATTCCAGGAAATCCCTATGGGCATCATACTATCGCTGTAGCTGAATACTTTGAAATGTTTTGATTGATTAAACTAATAAACTCACGACTGCCTTATTCTGTGTAAGAAGCCACATCATCTCGCTGAAGGATGCCCAACTGTCGTTATGAAGTGAGTTTGGAGTAAAAACATATTATTTAATGTTGTCTTTTGTTGGACAAGATGTTAATAAATACTGTTTGCTCGTTACTTTTTCAAATGTACATTATAAGTGATTTAAATTCGCAGTGCTTTTAGATGGATTAGCATTTGGAGCCATGAAAGCACGATTTCAATGTTATTTTTCGTATTGTGCAATAAATCGTGCAGCCCTAATTTACATTAATCCCGGGAAGTTTTTGTAAGCATCAACACTAAAAAGTCTTCTCCTCAGTCATTTTTACAGCTCTAGGTAAGGAACAATGGTTTCGGTGCAGCACCGGATGTGAATATATAGGCATTTAGAGCAAAATTAATTGTAAACCGAAAAAAAAAACGTAATTCACAAGCGTACACGTATTGAACCATGGATGTTATACCGAATGGTTCAATGTTATATTGAGAATTGTGACATCACTAAATGATAGACGCTTTATTGTTGTCACGATATATATTGTCATGCTGCCCAGCCCAAAATAAAGTTTAATTTGAAAAATCGTTAGTCTTTCCAATCAGGCATCTTTCCAGTACCAATCCATTTTCAAACACTGCTCTATATTAGATGTGTTCCGAGGCTGTTTTCGTCTGGTGTTGTTCGGGAATGAGAGAACAGAACCATGAACCTGCACTTGACCTGTCAGCGCTGGGCCAAAGAGCGCTTGTATTTACTGCTGCGTTTCTGGACACTTGGTGTAATGCAGCACCAATCTTTGTCTTTTTTATAGCTCAATAGACTCAGAGACATAAAATACAGCTTTAATGTGGAGCGTTTCACTCTAGGAAGATGTTCACATGAGACGCCAGACTTTCATGTGTGATATTAAACTTTTAAATGCCAGCGGAGAATAATATTTCAAGAGGATGTCCGAACCTTGACATATAAATGCAGTGTAAATCGGCTTAAGATAAACCATGTGCTGTGCTGCACGGTAAAGCACATTTATCTGTATGTTCTTGCCTTTCTCCTTTCTCTCAACCCCCAAACACACTCAAGCAGGCACCATCAGAACAAACCCACCTCCCCCTCTTCCCGTTTGTGTGCATTTTCAGTTTCCAGCAAAGCTGAGTGAGCACAACAATCGAAATACAAAGTGCCTTCTCTCATTCTTTCAGTTTTCACCTCTGTCTTTGCTGAATCAAGTCAATAGACTGGCCTCATCACTCCAGAGTCTACTGTAATGTTTTTCAGAAAACTAAAAGAGGAAAGAATAACTAGATTTTTATATTTTCTGAAGATGTGATTGGCATGCTGTTTCAAACCTGTTCACTGAAGAAAAAGAAGATTTTTTTTTTACTTTTTTAATTTGTAGGATTTAACTTTTACTGTTTTTACTGACTTTACTGTAAATTTAGCAAATAATTACGAAGAAACAGAAAGTAACACATTAAATGTGAAATTCAAAAAACAATGTTTTACAAAGTATGACTTCTGTTTCTTCTTCTTTTATTTTTTATTTTTTTGGTCCATACAATGAAAGTCAATGAGGTCCAATGTTGTTTGGACCCCAATGTTCATCAGTATATCTAATTTTTCAAGTTCTGCAGAAGAACTCATACAGGTTTGAAAGGACATGATGGTGAGTAAGTGTTGACCAAATTTTCATATTTGGGTAAACTATCCCTTTAAGGGTGGAATATCTTTTTGAGTATACAACTAATAGCATTGCAGCACATGAAATAACCAAATACTAAATAACCAATGAAACTAGAAAACATAGTTTATATAGCTGAAACTTGAATCAATGAACTGAAGCAAATCAGTGAATCATTTCATGAACTGTCTTAGCCAAATGAATCCGATATCTCAGCCTCATTGAGGTTTGATTTTGCTCAACTGTAGAACTGTAGGAATTAATTAGTGATGTAGTATAGCAAAATGCTACATCGGTATTTTTTCCCCGCATTGTATTACTGTAGCACAAATGGTGTGGGACAAGTTACTCACTGTACTTAGGATTAGAGGTTTGTTTGAATCCCTAACGCTTATTATAGCAATACAAGCACCATCCTATTATGCTTTTTTACACTTTCTTTAGTGTGTAATGTTGCTGTTTGAGCATGAAAAACATCTGAAAAGTTACAAAAACACACTCCAAACTCCAAAGGGAGTTATTCTCTATATCAGTGCTCTCTGTTTCTGAATTCCCTGAAAAGCTTTGATTATAGTCTTGAGTTTTGTTCAAGGAATGGAGCATGTCACAATATCTCTCATTAAAATAATTCCCGCCCAAGGCATAAGCAAAGAACAAAAAAAAAAAAAAACAGCGAGGCCTTTTTGAGTTGGTTATGGTAAGGGGCATAATATTCCCAAAACATGCTCGAAGCGGTTGACCAATCACAATACACTGGTCCAGCCAACCAATCAGAGCACACTGCGCTTTTCAAAAGGAGGGGCTTCATAGAGACTGGAACTAAACAGGGGTGCGTTTCCCGTACAATGACGTAACTCGCTCCTTAACTACCGCAATATGATGCATCGTTGAAGAAATTAAGTAGCTAGTCACGACTGTTTCCCGAAACAAATTTGTCGTTCAACTACTTTGGTTAAAGGGTACATAACACACACAGTTTCTGACAATCTCATGTTAATCTTGAGTACCCATAGAGTAGTATAGCACTGACCTATAGAACTATAACCTTCACATATAGCCAAACGAAGCGATAGGCGTACTCTTACTCTTGATCTCGCTCTGTTTAATGTGTGCGCTCTTCCTAGAGAAGTGCCCATACAAGGAATTCCACCCTTTATTATGTAATAAAGGGCCATGCTCGAAAAAAAATGTCTGAAACCTGTGAGAAATCTGAAGAGTATTTTTGGCAGTTTCCAGTTTCAATCATAGGCGCATTCTTACGTACATTCTTACACACTTTTCAAAAATGTTTTAAATCTCTTGACAAACTAAAAGATGTAAATTAAATTTGTATTCAAAATAAAAAGATACTGGGCCTCATTCATGAAACACGAGCAGAACGAATTTTTGTGTAAATCGTTCGTAAAGCTGCTCTGATGTAAGTTTTCAGATGAAAATGTTCGTCTTTTCAAAATGTTAGCTGGTACGAAAGTCACTTTTTACTCAGCCGTCTAATCACAGTGGAGGAGGGGCGGGGCAATGACCAACCATGCTACTCGTACAATGACTGAACAACAATGGAGAAGTTAATATTGCTGGTTACTGCGTTTTTATATTCAGTAATATTCTTCAAAATTAGATACTAGTAACACGTTACTGCTGTGGATATTCCAAAACATAGCAACCAAAGCTTCTCAGCTGGAAAAATGCTGCGACTCCAAAGCACTCTCAGCTTTTAGCTGGCTAATGATGCTTTTGGGAAATGCAGTGTTACTGACAGACTAGGAAGAGAGGTGCTGCAACAATTTCAAATATGTGAAAAATAATGGGTTTTTTTTTGTTGTTGTCTTTGTTTTTAATCAAGCATGAAAATCTGTTCTAGTAGACCAAAAATCAAGACTGAAAAAGAACAAAATAGGTCCCCTTTAATTAGATCTCATCTGCAAGATCTTTCCTCTATTTCCCTCTTCTTGCTGGAAGTGTGGAGGTTGCTATTGGGTGGTAGATCACAGCTCTTTCCCGTGGCGAAGCCTGAGTGCCATGTAAAGAAAGGGAAGGCTATGTACCATGTCTTTGGACAGTTTGAAGGGTATGGATGTGATGTGTGCTATTGGCTGCTCTATAATAAGATTGCTGTGATCTGTGGGGAGGAGAATTTACTGGAGCACAACTCCCCCTAGGGCATCTTCATAGAAATCTGCTTTTCCACCAGCTTTTGGTGCATCTCAGCCAAGCTGCTTGGTTCCTATTGTTAATGAGCCGCTCTTTCACTCTCTTTCCCCCCAGCCTGAGCCACCATGTGCCAAAAGGGGCTAGAAAATCTCAAGCTGCAGCTGATGGCAGAACAGGAGAGGCAGAACATGAGAGATGAACACTCAGCCTTTCTCGCTCTGCAGGCATTAACATGGCCATTTCATCCAAGCCTTTTCCAGCTGAGAACTTAACATGACCCGGTCCACAGGCTCCTTCCTTATGGTTTAAAAATAGTTGCATGGATGTGTGCTTCAAAGCTTTTAAACTGGTTTAGTACTTCTAGAGAAATGCTTCTTTATGTGTGTTTCCCAAATGCTTTTGTACACAACTGAGCATGCGCACTCTGTTAAAGTGACTCGTGATTGGTTGACATGAATATCTTGAACCAGTCAGGACTATTTTCAGAATAGATTACTTAGGCCGCATGTCCACCAAAGCGTTTTTAGCCAGCTGAAAATGCTAGACGCGCTAGCTGGAGAGCGTTCTGGCAGTGCAACGTTTTTTTTCAGTTGAGACGCTTTGCTTGCTATGATATATGATACGGAATATCCGCGGTGTTACTATTATCTCATTTCACTGTTTCTGTATTGTTTCTATATAAAAATGTAAATACAGTGTAAAGTATTTGCTATGGCTCTTATTTTAAATTATTTTGTTCCGTTTTTATGCTTGTTGTCATCTATTGACGTTGTACAAGCAGAATGTGGCGGTTGGTCTGTGTTGTATTTGTCCCGCCCCTCCTCCACTGTGATTGGACAGCTAGGTAAAGCAGCACTTTATTTTAAAAACTTTATAAATTACATATTCTCTTAATCTTACCTTCGAGACAGTGAATGCCAGATCTCAATGACTTTACCGTGTTTCAAAGACGGATTTCCACGACACCGCGAGGCCTTGCAGATTAGGATTTATCTGATCTTATCATTTCCTTTGAAAAACAACCTGATCATTTGTAGTGTGTCCCATATTTAAGCTGTTGCCTGCAGAATTCACCTGCTTCCATCAGAACTCAGTTTAGCTGGCCTGCATTTTAACCCATTTAATACCAAGATAGACGCTTTTGCTGAATAAACACCCAAAAAAGTCTCTTTGATGGTCTTAAAATATCACATGGTACGACGTCACCCCATATTAAGAGGAGAAAATGAAATGTTCCACTTGCATAGTTGAGATAATTAACAGTATTTTGATTTGAATTAAGTTAAAGTGTTTTAATGAGACCAGGCTGAATTTTGAATTCAATATTTTCTTACAATTATAGTGATAATACTTGAGATAGAAAAGATACATTTAGCTATGACAGTGAGTACAGCTTGTAAAAGTAGTAATTTATGGTTTTTCCGAAGCTTTACAAGATTGTAATTTTTTCCTTTTTCCAGTCCAACATCCATGATTATCGGTATGATTTTTTTTAAAGATATGTCACTTTGAATATGTTTGAAATGACATACAACCTTCTTTTTTTTAAAAAAAAAAAAAAAAAAAGAAAGTCGTATGCTGTATGTATGTACATTTTAATTACCCAGTAGTCAAGATTTCTACTAGATTTGTCAAAAAAAAAAAAAAGTGCATACTGTACTGAATACTGCAATGGTTTAACCTTCTATTTCTAGTGTGACAAATGAACCACTAGTGATATGAACCATCTCCTTAATATTATTTGATTAGTCTGCCAAAAGTGAAGACATTTACCCCAAACTGAATTAAAAATGTGAAATAAATGTTTTTAAAACATTCACTCTCTCTGTCTTTATAAGGCAGTACACAGTGTGCTCAATTCTGATCACTGTCCAAAGCAAAGATATTTGATGACATGTCTCATATTATCAGGATTATTCAAGCGTAAGGGTGTTGCATATGGCTGAGGTATAGAGTTGTCTGGTTGTCATCTGGCTGTGTGGGCATTATTTCTGCAATCAGAATGCATGCTGGGAATTAATTAGCTTGGCCTTCATTTAGCTGCCTCCCTGTGTTACTGTAGAGAAGTTCAAACGCAAATGGTGTTAAAATACAGTAGCAGCGCAGTGGGACGTCCACTCTCTGCATTTTATCACTTGATGAGCGGAAAATGTATCGTGATGGGAAATGCTAGGAGGCTGTGATGATTTAGAATGGAGGAAATTGGGGTTGTAGCACAGATTAGCACAGATTCCATATGCCCACAAATCAGTACTTGAGACAAAATTTGACCATGTTCGTTCATTTGGCTAGAGGAGAACTTCCTTCTCTCGTTTCATCATGTGCTTCTCATCCGTGTTGGGATTGTTTACATCAGAGTGTGGGCATGCCTCTTTAATGCAGTATATAGCGGTGCATTTTAACCAGTTGATGAAAAAAGTATTAAAAAATCTGAATAATTCATAATAATTAGTCACGGAATTTTGAAGTGCCCACGATAACAATATCGTGCATGTCCATTATTGTAAACCGGCACATGTCTAATTGGATGAGAACAAAACTTGAAGTGGATTGAGCTGGATGATGACTCCACAGTTTTCTGCAGAGCTGCTTTATAGCTGAATCGACATCGTTTCATAATTGATGAATTCTGCAACATCGACAATGTTACTGAACTGAATCAACGTTGAACTAAACTGAGCTGAATAACGACACTGTTGTCTTCTGTAGAGCTGCTTTTATAGCTGAATCGAACTCATTTCATAATTGATGAACTTTAAGGTTGTTGAACTGAACTGGATCAACTGAACTGACTTGATTACACATTATGGTCTTTGTAGAGCTTTGTGTTGAATTTGTCTCATATTTGGTGAAATTTATGTTATTTTCCTGTTTATTACTGTGAAGCTGCTTTAAAGGATTAGTTCAATTCAGAATTAAAATTTCCTGATAATTTACTCACCCCCAAATCATCTAAGATGTTTATGTCTTTCTTTCTTCAGTCAAAAAGAAATGAAGGTTTCTGAAGAAAACATTCCAGGATTTTTCTCCATATAGTGGACTTCACTGGGGTACAATGGGTTGAAGGTCCAAATTGCAGTTTCAAAGGGCTCTACACGATCCCAGCCGAGGAATAAGGGTCTTGTCTAGAGAAACTATTGGTCATTAAAAAAAAAAAAAGTATATACTTTTAAAACACAAATGCTCGTCTTGCACTGCTCTGTGATGCGCCACGCATTATGTAATCATGTTGGAAAGGTCACGCGTGACGTAGGCGGAAGTACCGATCAAGTGTCTACAAAGCGAACGTGCAAAGACAAAGTCAAACGCCACACAATTCGCTAGACACACAATTCAAAATGAACAATAAACACAATTTCGCTAGATAAGACCCTTATTCCTTGTCTGGGATCATGTAGAGCTCTTTGAAGCTGCACTGAAACTACAATTTGGACCTTTATCTTTCTCCTATATGGAGAAAAATCCTGGAATGTTTTCCTCAAAAACCTTAATTTCTTTTTGACTGAAGAAAGAAAGACATAAACATCTTGGATTATATGGGGGTGAGTAAATTATCAGGAAATTTTAATTCGGATGTGAACTAATCCTTTAGATAAAAAAATTTAACTTGACTTGAAAAAATGCTTTTAACCTCAATAAATTCAGAAGCACGACCTTCTTCATATCTCCGGCAATCGCTAATAGTCCATTCCCTCCCTTGCCTTATTGAGATGATTTCCTATTCAATGTGAAAAGTGGCCGCTTAACTGTTAAACCGTTGTCCAATTCCAGGAATTTATCTGAGAATATAACAATGATTGTCTCCATGGAGCCTCTGGCCTCTAGCCTGAATCATCTCCTCTGTGCTCTGGATGAGAGCCCTGTCGCTGCGCCCGTGTGTGTGAGCACAGTGGATCAGTCGCATGATATCCCCGATGCCCCTCTCTAAAACCCCTAGTCTACCTCTGCATCCTGCAGTAAAACCAACTAAAGCCCTTCCGTCCTATAACTTCTCCCTGGCATCAGGCCTTAATGCTTCCTCCTCTCTCTCTTTGTCTCTCTCTACACAGTATTGCTGAGTGTGCTTCAGGCAAATGGCCAGACGGAGATGAAGAGGGTGGTCGGAGACAATGCCACACTGCCTTGCCACCATCAACTGTGGCAAGCCGACATCTCCCTGCTGGACATTGAATGGATGCTGCATAAATCCAGCTCCCGGCAGACAGTGGTGAGTGTGTGTGCGTCTGATCTCCCGCCACTGCGACATTGCGCTGCTGATGCTGGCCTTCGCTGTTCACCACAGTGCCTGATCTGCAGTGCAGTGCTTTTTTGCTGCGATGATGGGAAGGGTTGTCTTTCTGTAAACTGCACCATCAACTGGTGCTGCAATCAGCACTGTAAAAACTGCTCGCTTTTAATAAGTCACTGGTTTGCCTCGTATCACCCCCAACAATTACTTTTATGACCTAATGATGTGGAATTGGCCCGAGGACAAGTTTTACATTTTAATCTGGCCATGGCTCAAGCTGCTCCCTGAGGTCCTTCCTGACACAATATATCTGACAAGAAGAGGCCAAACCTTTTGCCGATTGAACTTCCTGCTAGTGACGAATCATTTCAGAGCTATTTTTCTAAATGGCATGTAGTCCTTTAAAGGGATAGATCAACCAAAAATGAAAATTTGTCATCATTTACTCACCTTCATGTTGTTCCAAACCTTGTATGAGTTTCTTCTGTTGAACACAAAAGAAGATAGTTTAAAGAATGTTGACAGTAGCCATTGACTTAAATAGTCCATGTGACTACAGTGGTTCAACCTTAACGTTATGAAGCGATGAGAATACTTTTTGTGTGCAAAAACAAAACAAAAATCACGTCAGAACGCCGGCTTTTGCGCACGGTTTTGTTTTTGCGCGCAAAAAGTATTCTCGTCACTTCATAACATTAAGGTTAAACCACTGTAGTCACATGGACTACAGTGGACTACTTGCTTCTGCTTTACAACCTTTCTGGACCTCAAAAGGTGCAATGATGTTGCTGCCTATGTGTGGTTCAGAAAACCTCGGATTTCATCAAAAATAACTTAATTTGTGTTCTGAAGATGAACAGAGGTCTTACTGGTTTAGAACAACATGAGGGTAAGTACAGAAATTTCATTTTTTGGTGAACTAACCCTTTAATCCAACCCAGTACCTAAACTTAACAACTACCTTGCTAAGTATTAATAAGCAGTAATTTGGAGTTTATTGAGGCAAAAGTCATAGTCAATAGATAATAGTGAGAATTAGACCCTGATCTAAAGTGTGACTATTTTATCAGTGAAAAGGGCAGTTTCTGGTGAGCAGAATAGCTTTAGCGCTGCTTTACCAAATGAAGTTGAGTATCAGGGACACCGAAAGACAAATATAACCAAGCGAACAAAGGCCTGATTCACAGTGACATCAGAGTTTAGCAGACTCCTACTGCAGGCGTGACTCAACCCTCACTGGATTTCGCCTGTAGCTCATAGAGTTTCAAAAGCTTAATCAAAGCAGTATTTATTAATTCGCTGAATGTTTCTTCTTTCACTAGTTGATCACATACTTTGCGGGTCGGATCTACGCCCCAAACGAGAGCGAAGATGGGCGGTTGTCCCTAGCGGGCGACTATTTGAAGGGTGATGCTTCGCTCATGATCAGTGACCTCTCGCTCACCGACTCCGGAGAATACATCTGCAAGGTCAAGAACGGCGGGAAGTACTACTGGAACACAGTCAAACTCATCGTGCTCTGTGAGTCTTTGGCCCTGCGGCTTGGCTTTAATTAACTCCCCTTGTAGGCCTGGGGAATGATAAAGACATGACAGATGCTTATGTCATGGAGTAAGGGGTACAGAAATAGCACCAGGATGTTGTCACTGGGCATAGTGCGCCAGTTGTGCCTCAATCTTGGCGTGAAATGACATTCAGCGACTGTTTGACAATAAGAACGACACATTATGCATGATAACATGGAGGAAAAATTTATAAATCTACATAATTTATAGGACACACTATAGTTGAACTTCCAAAACACATAAATCAGTCTTAGTTACTCATGCAACATATATTATTATGAGGACATGTTGAATAAACACTTCTTCCTGCATAGAAACATTATACGTCTGTTTTCCCCCATTGTTTCTTTCGATACTCCCTCATTCCAGTTTAACCGCTTTGCCAGCTGTATAAAGACATTTAAGAGCACCACAAATTTACGCATGCATTTGTACAAATGATCCGTAGCTTTCAAACGATACGTTCGATTCCGAGGGGCAAACATTAGCATTTGTCTTGTTCAACACAAAGATAATGGCTTGGCAAAGGATGCGACTGCAGCCTACTCTATGCGCAGTAAGTGATCCTGACAGAGTCTAGAGATGGAGGGGACCTGCATCCCACTCAGCGGCTGTAATTGCATCCCCCCCGCGAGTGCCGGGGCAGAATTGTCCTGGCTCAGCAGATAGAGGCGGCAGGAGCAGATGCTGATGGCCGGGGTGGGCAGGAGCGGGGGGTCGAGGACCGAATGGTGAACGGGTTGTTTTACAGATTCATGTTATAGAGCTCGCTGGCATCACGCTGAGTTTTAAAAGGTTCATGATGTGAGAAAAAAAACAGATCTAAATGGGGAATGATGCAAAAAGGGTAAAAGTGCATGTGTGAGTGTACAGATCTGGTTTTACTTACATACTTTAAACTGCTCGTCCCAAAATTTGTTTTACTGTTTTTAGTCTTTAAACTCAAGTTAAAAAGCACATAATCAACTGAAGATGTCCAGATGGAATATATTTTATTTGTAAAAGATTTATTTTACTCGATTGTCCAAAGATATGCATTACTACCTGGTTATTTAATATATAAGCCAATAATCTGTTGAATTTCCAGCTAAAACACCCATATTGTGATATTAAATTCAGAGGATTTTCTGAAAAAAATATGCATCACTATGTGGTTATTAATTCTTACAGAATTTTCATTTTTGGGTGAACTAATATATACTTAATATATAGGGCCATTCTTTGTTAAATTTCTAGCTAAAATACTTGTATTGTGATATAAAATTAATTGGATTATCTATAACTGTTATATATAAGCACATTCTTTGCTAAAATACCTATATATCAATATAAGATAACTCATACCATGATGTAATGTTTACCGTACCATGTGCATTTTGTCTGTTTTGCAACATGCAGTGAAGCCGTCCAAACCACGCTGCTGGATGGAGGGTCGTCTGCTGGAAGGAAGTGATGTCAGACTGAGCTGCAAGTCCACAGATGGTTCTGACCCAATCAGCTACAAATGGGAGAGAGTCTTGGACAAGGGAAAATACGTTGGCAAGCTCCCACCTCTGGCCCTCATTGGTGAGCTCTTTGTAAAGTAATAGAATTTTATCGTTTACGTTTTTGAAGGTGAAGTATGGAGTTTCTGTGACACTAGTGGCACCTAGCAGAATTACAAAAATACAGCATATTTTGCAAATGCATGTGCCACCCCCAACTCAAACATCACAAATACAGCTCATAAGGTTGCTTGTGAAGGCATGTCTCAACAGGTAAAAGTAGGCCACTTTCAATAAAAGGTTCCACATATTAGGACTACTTTTAGCTGTGTTGCTATGTGTCATGAGTAACCTACTCGAGTGGGATTTGAACTGGTGTCTCTGGCATGGGAGGCGCATCTTAAGGCCTTGGGAGTGAGGTTTACATGCACAGCTATTACTAGCTTGCCTCCTTTACACTCACCCCCCTAAACCTCACTCCCATCCGGGTCACGGCACCAAATGTAACTGGTCCTACTCGAGCGGGATTCGAACCGGTGTCTCCGGCATGGGAGGCAGGCACTCTAACAAGGACACTAAAGACCACAGTCTCTAGTATCAGTCGCTATCGTGCCTCTTGAGACCAGGGGAGTGGGGTTTACAGGCACAGCTCTTATTAGCTTGTCTTCACTACACATGATGTTGTATTGAAGTGTCCATTGTAGCGTGTTGTATCACAATGCCCTGATCGTGTTCATGACCTGTTTAATCTTTGAAGACTCCTGTACCCAAAGCTGAATGTCTTTTCCACTATAACGCGTCAGTCATGGTGGTCCCACAGTGGCTAAACACCCTCTGGCTCCACCTGCTACAGTAGCCACGCCCCAAACTTTTGCTATAGGTTGAACTGGAAAGAGACTGACCGATTTGAGCAGACTGCTCTCAATGTTTAGATGGTACCTAGGGGGCTCAATGTTTACACTTTTGGGTGAGATAAACCTATGAATGGCATACTTATAGTAAACAATAGAACAATAAACTGGGTTAAAAGAATGTATTTTAAAATAAAATATTCTTACATACTTCACCTTTAAGCAAAATTAAATTTTAATAGTGATAATTATTACTAATAAATATGGAGAGAATCTGTGCCACATTTAGATAATGTGATGTAGGTGAAGATGATCTTTTGACTGTAACCTGTTGCTCAGGTTTTTAAACGCTAAACTGACTCGCTCTGCTCCGATCCCTTCGATACTGCTTTCGCGAGAAGAAAGAAAATGCAGCGTTAAGTTTATCTTCCAAGCATGGCGAGTAAATCATGTGGACACCTCCTCTCTGGAGGAGCAGAAAATAGATGAAGACACTACAGGGCCAATTTAACACCGCAAGCATTCTCAAATTAAATTTACATCAATTCCATCAGCACTTTTTACCCCACATGCTTCACTACCTCCTCAATTAGCCGCTCTTATGAGATCGGATAGGAGATGTGACGTATGTGTAATGTAATTCATTCTCTACCCTTCATCAGCCTTTATGGAGAATTGTGCAGAGCATGCTCTGTTCATTCAACTGAACACTTTCAGTGGTTGTTTCATGTCAGAAATGCGGTTTCAATGAAATCACCAGAGTAAGATGTATGCCAGAGGTATAACCAGAGGTTACTAGTGTTTAGGTTTAGTACTTGAAGCTTGAAGTGTGACAGCGTGTCCTAATCTGGCCCATTGTGATAATATAAAGCAACATTTTGTTTAACGCTTGGTTTTTATTTGTTGTGTCACTCACAGTGTGATGATGCTTGAGTCATGACCAGTGTTGGGTAAGTTACTTCAAAAAAGTAATTAATTACTAATTACATCATCAGTGTTGTATTTAAAATACTTTTCTAATTACTCTGTCTGAAAAGTAATTTAATTACTCAATAAGTAATTAAACTAATTACTTCTTAATATCCCTATAAAAATCCCTATAAATCCCTATAAACCCGATAGACAATAGAAAGGAAACTCTTTTAATAATTTAAATATGAGTCAAACATGGAGTAGTTTAGCCTTTTATAGCTTTTTAAAACATTTTAGCTTTATTAAACATACTTCAATTTTTTTAGTAACAAATAGGGGTGTCACGATATCAAAAATCTAGTATTCGGTACAGGTAGCCTACCACCAAAAGTGCACAATACTCGATACCAAGGTAAAAATATTTAAAGACACAAATAAAACAATGCTATATATTTTTTCAGGTAGCCTAGGTCTAATAGTAGTAAGTAGAAATACCACAGAAATTGAATAGTGAAGTAATTGGAATATTTCCATTCTGCAAAACAGCCACTTGCTTCTGCTGGCATCTTCAGACAGCGACAACACAGCCAACTGGTTTGCTCACACGCAACTCACTACAGCTAACATTTTAAAGAGGCAGCGTTCACTTTTAACTTTAGACTAAATTTTAAAATTTAGATTTTAAATTCAATATTGATTTATACAGAACTGTTGAACTAATTTAACAGTTAAAACTTAGTAACGCGTTACACCCAACACTGGTCATGACACAATCACAGCTTAAAACATATTTGATATTTAATATACAGCTACAGCAAATGTTTGGGGTCAGTGTCATCGCCCCCTATACCCTCATTCACTATTCCCTTCATTACTCCACTAATACAGTTCACTAGAAGGAGTGAATGAAAACGAGTGAGTGAATTCGTGTGCTGGAAGGGCTGGCACTTTTGCATAATTTGTGCTTGCTGTTTAATAATTATTTGAAACTTAGCAAACTGGCAGATCCAGAAGTAATGAAAAGATTTATCTTGAACTCTGTCATGGAAACTAGCATGTATATTAATTAAACAATTTAATAATCAATTAAAAAGGAATTTATATTTGTATGATATTACACTGTAGCCACATTGGACTAGCGGTTTGGAAAAATAGTTGTGGTTTCCAACTTCTAGCAAGACGCAGGAATTCATTCGGTTCATCCCTCACAATGCATTGTGGTTATTTTCTAACCATTGAGTGTACATCAGCTATATACTCGTTATTGTGGTGCATTATGGGATTGAATGAGTGCACTCGACACCACTACAAATGAATGAAAGGGCTGTACCCTCAAATAGTGTCCTATTTAAGGGTAATAGGGACGATTTCGGACACAGCCATGGTTTTTAAAAATATATATATATATTAAGCAGCACACCTGTTTTCAACATTGATAATAATAAGAAATGTTTCTTGAGCAATGTGATGTGGCTTCTTCAGTAACGACGAGGAAGCATTGGATCCCAATGCAGTAGACACGTTTATTTAAACAAAACAACAAAAGTAAATACAGACAGAAAACAGGTTATCCACATCTATTAAGGTCAACACCAGACAAAAAACAAGAGAGACACTGGGTATAAATACACAAGATAACAAGACTGGCAAAAGAAACAGGTGTGTGTAATGAGTTGCTGTTATGGTGACTAACAAGGGTAACTTTGGAAATAAAAAAGAGAGCAAAGGAAACAGGAACTAATCACCAGGAAGAAAAACAGCAGGAACAATAGGAACAACAATACACTTTAAAATAAGAGTCCTTAAACAGGGGAACACGAGACAGGAATCGTAACAGTAACAAGCACCAAATCAGCATATCAGAATGATTTCTAAAGGATCATGTGACCCTGAAGACTGGAGTAATGGAGAAAATTCAGCTTTGCATCACAGGAATAAATTACATTTTAAAAATTATATTAAAATAGAAAAGTGTATCAAATAAACGCAGCCTTGGTGACCATAAGGGCGGGACTACGCAGCAGCCAATAAATGAATGTGAGATTATTGTGGAAGAAATAGGATTTATTGCTTATTTCATGTGTCTGGTTGGATGCAGTGCAATACTGTGTAAACTAATAACACATCAAAGTAACTTTGTGTTTTTTGTCTAAAGATCTGAAGAACCCTGAGATTGTTACGCTGAAAAATCTGACGAGGGAAAGTGCGGGTGTCTATAAATGCACTGCCAGCAATGATGTCGGAGAAGAAAACTGCACTTTAGAGGTCAAAGTTCACTGTAAGTATCTGTGTGTATATGGATACGTTCAGAATGGCATATTAGCATACGTCTTAGTGCATACTGTGCCAACTTCCTACTGTTTTCTAAAAATAGTGCATAGTATGCATTGATAAATGCTTTAAACAGTAGTATGCTACACTGTTGACACATTACCTCACTGTGCTTCATGTTTAATTTAGCGAGTGACATCCAGTTATCCATTACCTTGAAAATAACTACTTTACAACTAATTTGTCAAAAAATTTAACTTTTGGTAGTCTGATAAAAAAACAAAACAAAAAAAACAAGCCAAGAACCACCAATTTTCTACTGCTTTGTTTGTCAAACTGAAAATGGAAAGTCAAATAGAGTGCATTGCTTTGCATTGTGGGATACGGTAGGTAGTGTGATGCATACAGAACATTTGCATACTATGAACAGTATACATGCTGCATGACACAATGCAGTATGAGTTGTATTTTGTAGTTATTCTGAACTTGACCAGTGTTTCTGTGTGATACAGATACAGATGAAAAGATTTATGCAAACCATTAATTCCTATTCCTAGCCCTTATTTTTGCTTTGCTGTTTTCTTCTTGCTTCCAACACATAATTGAATTACTGTCAGGACAAGTCATTGCTGTATCGCAAACCACAGTATTTTTGTGAAGATGGTGGTGAGATCCTGACCAATTCTGCTATGCAGTGCAATCTTTCAGCACTATTTAACATCCAAATAAAGAAATCGTCCTTTTTTTTTTAACACAGTGTTCATTGGATTAATTCCTTCCTCCAAACCTTTCTCAAACCGCTCTGCTGCATAATTAAATATCAGATGATGGAATTAGAAGAAATAATTAATTATGAGGCGGAAAGGAAAAAATTGTATTCATGCAAAAAATGGCATATTATTAAAGGAAGTAGCGTAGTGAGTGTGGTAGGTTGATTAATGCTGTGCTGTTTGCTGGAGTATTCTCATGGTGAGTTACAATCCTTCAGGTATCTGCAATGCAGAGGGGGCTGCTTGTTACGGGCTGTTTGTTGGTCTATTCTGAGCATGAAAACTTTGTTTTGTGTCTTTTAAATGAATGTAGAGGGTTTTCATTAGTGCAGTAGTGTAAAGTGAGTGTTTAAACAGTTTTATGCCCTTCTGGGCTGTATGTGTGTGATTTGTGAATAGAATAGAATAGAATAGAATAGAATAGAATGTTGTGGGTGGTTGCTAGGATGTTTCTTTGCAATTGCTAAGGTGTTTTAATATGTTGCTGTGTGTTTGCTAAGATGTTGCTAGGTAATTGACGGGGTGTTCTGGGTAGTTGTCAAAGTGAAAAGACCCATCCTTAAAGGTGCGGTAAGTAGATTTTGAGCAACGCTGTTGGACATGGTTGATATTTGAAATCAACCCAAACAAACAAACTCTCTCTTTTATTGCTCCATCTCCAAAAGTCACTCTCCAATCCTAACCACCCTGCTCTGAATCAGTCTCGAAATCTGGCCCGATCGCTTCTGGCATGTGAGGCGAGTGCACTAATAATGACGCTAAACACCTCGTTCTCTAGCGGTTGTCAGTGTGCAGTGGTTTACCTGCACTCACTATCTGGCCACTGTTACACATGCAATGCAAGTGGATGTCCGTTTATCACAGCTGACGCGCAGCAAAATTCTTCACGAAAAATAAGGTGCAGTTGATGAACGAATGACAAGGACAGTAATGAACGTACAGTACACAAGAGTAAATACAAAGCGTTCTTTGTTAGTCGCAAACAGCACAGCAGCTCCAGAAAATCAAAACCGTGTTACTCACATGAGAAGCGGGATCAAAGCAGCCTCCACGTCTGTTTTCAGGCCTTCCCACTTAGCTCTCTCCAGCGCTGGAAAGCTGTTTTAATATAAACGCGGGTCCTAAAGCGCTTGCCCAGTCATAAACCTTCATTCCAGTGATATTCTTTTGAGCTAATATTGTGTCCCATCTCTCGTTCTACAGTTTGTTTGTTTTTTTTCTTATTTTCAAATCTCGCTCTCTCTCCTCGACCATCATACGCCCCCCTAATGCTGATTGGTTACGCGTTTGTTGTTGGTGTCGGCCCGACTAACTTCCAAACAGTGTATTTGAAATTCTACTGAGTCCACCTTTAAATTTCTGTAGTATTTTTGGTCCCTATAAAGGCTCAGGTTGTTCTATTTATCTCGTCTTATTGATTTTATTTTTATTATCATTTTTTACAATTATTATTTAATTTTGCCTTTTTTATACACATAGTTGGCTCCAGACAAATTATGCGCCAATGTTTAATTCTTAGTTGTTTTTTTTCTTATTTCATAACTGATGAACACTGCAACATAGACACTTTGATTGAACCAAATTGAATCAATACTGAACTGACGTGAGCTGAATAATGACACTTTTGCCTTCTGTAGAGTTGCTTATAGCTGAATTAAGTTCATTTCATGAATTGATGAAATTTAAACTATTAATGAACTAAACTGAATCAACACTGATTCACACCGAATCAGCATTGAACTAAATTAAGCTGAATAATGACACTATTGTCTTTTTAGAGCTGCTTTACAGATGAAATGATATTTGTTTCATAATTGAAGAACTTTGCAAAATTAATACTGTTATTTTCTTGTTTATTACTGTGAACGATCTGTATTGTTAAAGCACTATATTTCTGTTACGACAACTCTTGGCGAGTTTGGCATGGTAATGGATATAACAATGTTGATATGTTTGGTCTTGACGGAATAGATCTGTTACGCTGCTGCTGCTTCTGTTAGTTATTGCTGCTGCTGTACAGTATAGCTTACATGAATTACACGTAGCAGATCTATACAAGTGGAGCTGGGGAAGGTGGAGGGTTTCTGAAGCACGCTGCACTGCTACAGCAAATGCTGACCAGTATTTGAAGGTTGAGCAGCAAACTCATTGGCTACTGATAGAGCAGGAACCAGTCAGCTGTCCCTACAGAGAATGATGTGATTGCAAGCAGATTGAGTTAAGGACCTAACAGCCTGTGCCATCTAGAGGTTCATGACAGAACTTTGTATAAATAAATGTGACTTGACTTGACAATAATAACAGTGAAGCTTACCTTAGCATACACCATAACTTATTATAAAATGGAAACAGCTGTGATGTGTCCACTCTTTTGCAGATGTCCGTGGAATGGGCGTGGTGGCTGGTGCTGTGGTGGGCGTGTCCTTCGGCGTTCTCCTCATCATCCTCATCGTCTGGCTTGTTTTCCGCAAGAAAGAGAAGAAGAAATATGAGGAGGAGGAAGCGCCCAATGAAATAAGGTAAAATCTTTATATAGCACATAGAACGTAATTGCAAATTACAGCCTGACATCATTTATAATGTCTAGCAGCTCTATTTCTCTTTGTTGACTTGCATTCATGTCTAGGCTAATTTGCGGGTGTCAGGATGAATTATGCAGGTTTGGAGGATGAGTGAGCATTAACTATGCAAATGACAGCGAGATACACACACTTCTCTCGTTGAGATACATACTATATGGTTCCAGTGTAGCAGAAGTCACTTTCCCTAGATTTGTTAGCTAGTAGCCTTTTTTTTTGAGGGTTTAAAGGTATTTGAGTGTCTTTATGCTTTAGTGAATTTATCAAAACATTTTATAAAATGTAAAGTGCATTTAGGCCCAAAACATACTCTTATGCGTGTTTGTGAATGCAAATGCTTCTAGCTATGCAAACTCTGTTGACATTTAATTAGATATAGCACAAACTTTTTAAAAAAGCATTTAGGATTTAAAAATCCAATCACTGTGTTGAACAGAAATGCTTCTAGCTAGATGCTAAACCCATATGGCAAAAATATATTTTCAGATATATTTTTAAATTAATATACAAAAAAGTAGCCAAAAATATATTGTTAAAATAGATTTTTCACATATATTTAAATAAATATATTTTAGTGAATGGAATAAATATATTTTAGTGAACAAAATAGTTTTCTGTCATCATTTATTCACTCTCATACATTTAAGAATGCTGGTAACCAAACAGTTTTGGTTCTCATTGACTTCCATTGTGGACAAAAAATATAATAGAAGTCAATGGGAACAGAAACTGTTTGGTTACCAACATTCTTGAACTTGGAAAAAAAAAAAAACTTAATTTCATGACATTGTGTTCTGAAATGAGTTACATTGCACAATTTATATGCCAACACAAGTTTGCATTGCATTCTTAGCATTCCCACAAATGGATGTTATAGCAGGAACTTAGTTGTTTCAGGGCAGCTACTGTCCTGGAGTAGCAACAGTTTGAAAAAAAAAAAAAATCTTTCTGAGGGAGTTGACATGTTTATAGCTAGCTGTCTGAACAATAACACTTCCAATTTGGCACAGATATTTGCAGGCCCTTTGTGTATAATACACTAAAGGGCTTTTCACACTTGAAAACATTAACCCTAGGTCAGGGGTCGGCAATTAAGTTTGGCATCGGGCCAAAAAAAAAATTCGCCACTAGATGGCGGGCCAGAACATAGCCAAAGGATAATTTAAATTAATTGATGAAAAATGCAACTAGAATTGCCTGTGACAGACTGTAACAGTGTCTTTTGTAACTGGTAGTGAGCTGTTACTCTGTGTTAAATAAATCCTGTAGTAGGACAGTCATTAACAAAAAGCCACATTGTCCGGGTTTTACACTGGATAAATTAATAAAGTGGAGTAGTGACCTGGCAAGTATCTTCATTCACCAACTTGCAACACAGGCCACCTTGCTAAAACACACATATGTGGGAGATACGGAATGGATAAAAATAACTCAAAAAATAAAAGAGGACTTGAATAAGCCCATTAATGGCATGTTTGAGTCATGCTCTTAACGAACTGTTTTATTTCCTCTTTCCATATTGTGAATAATAAATGTGTAACATTTTAATTTGCTTGTTACACAATGTATCCTAACTTATTGTAATAATTATTTGACGTAGCCTACTTTCACACTCAGAATTATTCCTTGGCATCCTCACGTACTAAGGTACGCTATTACGTCTTGTGCAGAGTGATGTTAACATTGAAGCTAGCTGGTGAGAGAAAATGGCACTATCAAAGAGTCTAAATAGGAAAGTTGTCAGAGAAAATAGGGCATACAAAGAAGAATGGAAAGACAACAATGTGTTCATCTTACCTAGTTTTGTGAATGCAAAGCCCCGGTGTGTCTTATCTGCAAAGAAGTTGTCGCTGTTTTCAAAGAATATAACACTGACACTGGACGCGAGCGGTGCAATGCGTCTGGTGTAGACACGGTGATAATATTAGATGGCACCACGAGATGAAGATCTATTTCAGAACCAGCCACTATAAAAATAATCTGGCTGTGGGCGTGGGCCAGATATTATTGCTGGTGGGCCAGCTAGTAGTCGCCTATTGCCGACCACTGCCCTAGGTCATTCTAAACCCAAAGTAAACAGAATCCTGGGTTATCTTGCTTCACGTTTCACACTGCTCATAATTTACCCGGGCTTAATAATTAATCCTGGGTATTCATTAGCTGACGTTTCACATTGTACATTCCTAAACCATGGGTTAACGTTCTTATTTGCATATGTGCAGTGTCAGTGTCATTGATTTAATGAACGCAGCACGCAACCTGTTTACGTAACTCTAGCATTACACTTCCTCGTATTGCCGACTGTACTATCGAGTTCATACTGAATGGACATTTCGGACTATAAAGATAAGAATGAAATGTCACGTTTTGACATTGACATTTTTCCTCTCAAACGCTGAATTTACTGTTTATATACAATGTGAGGCGTTTCCGTGATTGTCCTGAGTACATGAATATGAGGCATGCGATTAGTTGTCTGTTGCTAAGCATCTAGCTGTAACATTCTAACACTGCGTCGTTTCACACTGTACAAGTTTGGCACCACAATGCTAACCCCGCTTCTAAATTACAAATGTGAAATGTTAAAGCAGTTAAAAGCGGTGTTTAGAACGACAATAACCTGGGGTTAAGCACAGTGTGAAAAGCCCTTAAAGGGTTAGTTCACCCAAAAATTAAAATTCTGTCATTAATTACTTCCCCTTATGTCGTTCTACACCTGTAAGACCTTCGTTCATCTTCAGAACACAAATTAAGATACAGTGGGTACGGAAAGTATTCAGACCCCCTTAAATTTTTCACTCTTTGTTATATTGCAGCCACTTGTTAAAATCATTTAAGTTCATTTTTTTTCCTCATTAATGTACGCACAGCACCCCATATTGACAGAAAAACACAGAACTGTTGACATTTTTGCAGATTTATTAAAAAAGAAAAACTGAAATATCACATGGTCCTAAGTATTCAGACCCTTTGCTGTGACACTCATATATTTAACTCAGGTGCTGTCCATTTCTTCTGATCATCCTTGAGATGGTTCTATACCTTCATTTGAGTCCAGCTGTGTTTGATTATACTGATTGGACTTGATTAGGAAAGCCACACGCCTGTCTATATAAGACCTTACAGCTCACAGTGCATGTCAGAGCAAATGAGAATCATGAGGTCAAAGGAACTGCCTGAAGAGCTCAGAGACAGAATTGTGGCAAGGCACAGATCTGGCCAAGGTTACAAAAACATTTCTGCTGCACTTAAGGTTCCTAAGAGCACAGTGGCCTCCATAATCCTTAAATGGAAGACATTTGGGACGACCAGAACCCTTCCTAGAGCTGGCCGTCCGGCCAAACTGAGCTATCGGGGAGAAGAGGCTTGGTGAGAGAGGTAAAGAAGAACCCAAAGATCACTGTGGCTGAGCTCCAGAGATGCAGTCGGGAGATGGGAGAAAGTTGTAGAAAGTCAACCATCACTGCAGCCCTCCACCAGTCTGGGCTTTATGGCAGAGTGGCCCGACGGAAGCCTCTCCTCAGTGCAAGACACATGAAAGCCCGCTTGGAGTTTGCTAAAAAAACACCTGAAGGACTCCAAGATGTTGAGAAATAAGATTCTCTGGTCTGATGAGATCAAGATAGAACTTTTTGGCCTTAATTCTAAGCAGTATGTGTGGAGAAAACCAGGCACTGCTCATCACCTGTCCAAAACAGTCCCAACAGTGAAGCATGGTGGTGGCAGCATCATGCGGTGGGGGTGTTTTTCAGCTGCAGGGACAGGACGACTTGTTGCAATCGAAGGAAAGATGAATGCGGCCAAGTACGGGGATATCCTGGACAAAAACCTTCTCCAGAGTGCTCAGGACCTCAGACTGGGCCGAAGGTTTACCTTCCAACAAGACAATGACCCTAAGCACACAGCTAAAATAATGAAGGAGTGGCTTCACAACAACTCTGTGACTGTTCTTGAATGGCCCAGCCAGAGCCCTGACTTAAACCCAATTGAGCATCTCTGGAGAGACCTAAAAATGGCTGTCCACCAACGTTTACCATCCAACCTGACAGAAATGGAGAGGATCTGCAAGGAGGAATGGCAGAGGATCCCCAAATCCAGGTGTGAAAAACTTGTTGCATCTTTCCCAAAAAGACTCATGGCTGTATTAGATCAAAAGGGTGCTTCTACTAAATACTGAGCAAAGGGTCTGAATACTTAGGACCGTGTGATATTTCAGTTTTTCTTTTTTTAATAAATCTGCAAAAATGTCAACAATTCTGTGTTTTTCTGTCAATATGGGGTGCTGTGTGTACATTAATGAGGAAAAAAAATGAACTTAAATGATTTTAGCAAATGGCTGCAATATAACAAAGAGTGGAAAATTTAAGGGGGTCTGAATACTTTCCGTACCCACTGTATATATATTTTTATAAAATTCAATGACTCAGTGAGGCCTGCATTGACAGCAAGATAATTAACACTTTCAAACGCCCAGAAAGCTCCTGAAAACATATTTAAAACAGTTCATGTGACTAAAGTGGTTCAACCTTAATGTTATGAAGTGATGAGAATACTTTTTATGCGCCAAAATAACAACTTTATGCAAAAGTCACGTGAACCATTGAAATTTCGAAACATTTCGAAACACTTATGACTTAACGAAGCCTCGTTTACTGAAATCATGTGACTTTGGCAGTTTGATTCACGCTCCGAACCACTGATAGGAAACAAAAGATTTGTAAAGCTTCGAAGCTTCATGAAGCTGTGTTTTGAAATCGCCCATCAATAGATATTAAATAAAGGTGTTTTTTTTTTGTTTTTTTTGGCACACAAAAAGTATTCTTGTCACTTCATAACATTAAGGTTGAACCACTTTAGTCACATGAACTGTTTAAAATATGTTTTTAGTAGCTTTCCGGGCATCTGAAAGTGTTAATTATCTTGCTGTCAGTGCAGGCCTCACTGAGCCATTGTGTTTTATCAAAAATATCTTAATTTGTGTTCTGAAGATGAACAAAGGTCTTACAGGTGTGGAACGACATGAGGATGAGTAATTAATGACAGAATTTTCATTTTTGGGTGAACTAACTCTTTAAGATGAAGAATCTCACAGTGTCTCTCTCTTTATGTTTTAGGGAAGATGCGGAAGCTCCCAAAGCCAAACTGGTGAAGCCAAACTCTCTCTCCTCCTCTCGCTCTGGTAGTTCTCGCTCCGGGGCCTCCTCCACTCAATCTATGGTGCACAACAGTGCCCCCCGTGGGCCCAGGCCTCGACTGCCCGTGGTGGCTGCCCTTAAAGAAAGCGGGCAGCCCGAAAACTTCCCTTCAGTACCACCGCCATACAATCATGTAGTCCCCAAACCTCCGGAGCCCAGCAGTAGCCCCAAACCCAGCCCGGCAAAGCTCAACCCAGGAAACCTGGCGAGGATGGGCGCCACACCGGTGATGATCCCCGCGCAAACCAAGGCATTCCAGACTGTGTAGGAATAATAAAAAAAAACACACACATAAACACACACACACAAACAGATAAATACACACACCGCAGCGAGCATCGACTCCGACATCTGGTATCAGGACCATTCCCAAAGGATTTCCCATTCCCTGCGGAAACACATTTGACTCTGTTGGAAAATAAATGCTTTTGTTGTTTTTATGTGCACACTGAAGTGGAATGAGACCCCTCGTGGAGTGTATGTATTTTTAAAGGGTAAAAAGGGGGGGTTTGGATGTGAGGGTTGTGCCTTGTGTTGTTATGGTGGTTTGAGCAAACAAAAGAGGCAGATATGAGCAGAGATTCAGCTCTGCCTTTACCCAGACAGACAGCCTGTCTACCTGACCACGCACTTCCTGTCCTCGCTGGGTTTGAACTGACAGCTACAGGACTGGAGGAGAAATTCACATAAGCGGACTCTTTCCGGCACCTGCTCGTCCGCCCCTACGAGGATTCACATCTGCCACTCATTTCCTCAGCCAATCAGCATTCGCCAGACAGCCCAGCAGGTATCACACCTCAACAGCCAATGGCAGGTCACCTGCTGGGCGCAGACGCTACGATTGGCCCAGAACGAGGAGAAATCAACACACTACGATATAAACAATGACAGTAAATTTGTTTGTTCCTCATTAGAGCTATAAATATTCCATATGAATAGACGTATTCCATATTTAACAGGTATTTATAGGAATTCCATATAAATATATTTCAGTTAAAGTATCTAACAGCATTCGTAACGTGTGTGCACAATCCCTTTAAATCATTCACTCACATTCTTCAGGATAATGCATACAGTATCTTCAGTAATGAGGTTGATTGTCTCAATGGGGAAATGGTTTGGCTCGGCTTTGGCTCCTGGTATTTGCAATTGAAATCAGATGTCTGGTTGGCACATCCCATTGGATGCAAGTATGATGAGGTTGGGTCAGGCTTATTCAGTGCTGGTTTATTTAGATCTGAAGTGTCTAACCGATTAGGATGAAACTGACAATTAGCCCCCACACAATCTGACTGCGTGGAAAGCACTAGTTCTACAGATTTGGAACTTTTTGACTCTAAAGCCCCCAATTATCCAAAACAATTTAAAGCTATTTCTGCTTTTTTTTTTTTTTTAGTGCTGTCAAACGATTAATCGAGATTAATTGCATCCAAAATAAGTTTACATAATATGTGTGTGTGTACTACGTATATTTATTATGTATATATAAATACACACACGTGCATGTATATATTTAACAAAAATATATTTATATATAATATAAATTATATATAAATATATTTATATACATGTAAATATTTCTTAAATATATACATGTATGTGTGTGTGTTTATATATACATAATAAAAATACACAGCACACACACACATATTATGTAAACAAACTTTTATTTTGGATGTGATTAATCGTGAATAATCATTTGACAGCACTACTTGTTTTAAAATGTTTTATTAAAATAAACGAAGTGTTGAAATGTTCAGTTGAATTAATCAACTACGGTTCATACTGTGATTCAAGAAGATATAAGATTCTTCAATAAAATATGTTCTTCAACAAAAACAATAGTTATTTAGAGGGAAAAATACAGTTTCAGTTTACATTCTTTGTGTGTGTGTGTTTAGAATTTTAATTAAAACTAGATTTTATTTTAAATATATTTAAATCATCTTGTGCCTCTTTTGGAAGTTTGCTTAGGCCACTGCTCTACATTACCCTTAACATTTGTGTATTTTTTTTAATTAAATATTATGGATAATTTGCTGATGCTTCATCTACCAATAAGAATGTAGTGCTTTCAGCTTAGTTTAAGACATTTGGTCATGTTTAAATCATTTTCTTCAAAAAATCATCTCAGAAAATGTGAAAAAAAAAAAAAAAAAAAAAGTTTGCAGATTTGATCTGGGCCTGCGAATGAGCTTTGAATGTGTTGTATAGCTTTGTGCTTTTTTTCCTCTTTCAACCATTTATTTTTAAGATTAATTTGATTTTTTGCTATTTTAGCAAAATACACAACATTGTAACTGCAGGTTAGATTAGAAGCTTTAAATTCTTGGGTGCAGATTTATATATATTAATCATTTTTGTATCCTAGTTGTATTCCGTTTACTTTAATGCCATTGCAAATATATTTTCTCTGTTTTTCAGTTGTTTTCCCCTCATATATTTCAATGTTTGATGAATTCTAATGCTCAGAGATGCATTCATACCCAGAATCAGCTGCATAAATGTGCTTTTCGAGTCCCCATTAGTAAACAGCAGGGGGCCATAACATGAATTCCTCCCCTCTTGTTTTTTTACGTCTTCAGAAGTGAATTAGATGAATGAACAAGATGTCAGAAAATATTCAAAGTGACAGGTCACCCTTAAGGACAGAACAATGTCTTCTTGCCGGATAACCAGGGAATAACCGTCTCTGCATTGAACAAGACTAAGATGTCAATGCTCCAGAGCTAAAGGAACCAATGGCTGACCTTATTTATCTAAATCCAATCCTTCACAACTCTTAAGGCCAGTGCAAAAGACAGTGCACCCAGTTCCATTGATTTATCTTCAACCCACAGCCCGGTCGATTCCCCGGCTTTAAAGTCTCTTTCCACACGCGGGGAACATGAGGAAATGAAGTAGGTAATATTAGTCGAAGTACTTCCTCACAACCCGCTGTTCCTGTACAGCCGAGTCTGCTGTTGATATGTGCTGAGACGCATGGTTCAGTTGAGTTTGTGTTCGGTCAGTCACCGCTGAACAGTTTGAATGCTGAGCTCTAATGTTAAACACCCTGCATACAATTGCTTGAGAGAATGTGCATCTAAACACTATTGGCAATGGACCTGCATGACAACGATAGCTAGAGAAAGACGAGTATTTTGGCTCGGTGCTAATATCAGTACATTATATACTAAGAATCGCATTATAAAAAGGATTTTGGTTTAAAATGTTATTAATGTAAAAAATACCTTTTGTATTTATACGTCAACTTTCATTATACAGAATAAACATTGAATGAACTCATTCTTGTCAATGACTTTGCACTTCTGCAGCTGTATACAGTAGTTTTGTTTGGTCAGTCTGGTGTTTCGACTGCATGAGTAAGGAAACCACGAGCCATTCCCTCTGTCGCTAATATTTTTTATTTTTAAGATGGCTATTGTTTGGACAAATTACAAAAGACCTTGTATATATTTCCTCTCATTTCAAATGTATATTTGTACAGTATCTTAATGATTTTCCTTTGGTTTGTAATAAAGCATTCAATGGCAAGCCAATGAAAACAGAGTCATTTTCTGTTAATTGCACAGGAGTTTTCCTCTCTCAGACACCTTTGTGGATGAATCAAAATCTAGATTTAAAGATATACAAACATATCCCTTGAAAGGTTAGGGTAGGATGGGGAAAAATGCCCCCCTTATGAACAATGTGGATTTACTTTTAAATTGTAACACATTTAGATATGCATCAGCCAATGTGTGATTATAGGAAATAAATAGAAACATTTGCTAATTTAGTTGTTATAGCACAAAGAAGGGTAAGATTGCCCCCTATTTCACTCAACTAACTAATCTATAGGTTTTAATAAAAGTAAAGATGTCTGAAATGTACTTCTGATTCATGGAAATACTGAATAATGACCCCATTAATTAGCCTACAATAATTATTACATTTACAAATAATAACACTAGTAACAACATGCCACAACGGGGCCTTCTGTGGCAAATCTGGTGGGGTCATCTTACCCCAAGGGTCTAACTTATCTATTTACTTCAAAATAAAAACTCTTTAACTTTTACTCCACAAATCCCTCATTAACACAAAAAAACTACATACAATGTCATAGATCACTATTTTCCAGACAGAAAATGACATCAATTAACATCAAAACTGTTACGAATTAAGGTGATGGTACCCCAACCTCCCCTATTTATGGAAAAAAATGTATTTCCTGCAGCCACAGCCATCCATCTGATGTGTTCCTGACTGCTCAAAAAAAGTTGAGAGTCGAGTAGGCCTAAGTTTGAATCCAGTTTTTGGAGTAATTGGGTGTCTTGGCTAAGAATGAGGAAAAAGAATAAAAGAAGTTAATTATTCATTCCTTAATCCCTCCATTGTGGTGTAATTGTTCTCAGTCTCATTGTGATTCCTGCACTAACAGAGCCTGTTAGCACCTCACGGTGCTGTTAAGGCAAAGCTCTTCACAGAAGACTGACCCAGATTTCCTGTACAAAAAAAAATATATAATCCATTATTTTCCAATCGATCACAGTTCTGAAAGTCTAAAATCCATTTCTCTTCTTTGTTCCTCACTAGTAACAATAAGATGAGCTCAGGATGCCTGATCACAGTTAGTGCAATTGTGCCCTCTACTGGCCAAAGTGCGGCTTTACCTGCACCTGAATATAAATCAACAGTATAAAATAGGGAGGGGGGTGAATAAAACATGAGCAGGTGAGAAGGAATGACCATTTATATCTAATCTAATAGCCTATATCTAACCCTGCTTTTGTGTTTTTGCATTCGGCTCAGGAAGAGCCCAAGAGTTCAGAATATGGATCTTAGTCCATGCCTATTAGCTCTGAATCAATCTATGCTAGAGTATAGCACTATAATCAAACTCAGTCTTTAGCAGACTATTTTTAGTCACTCTCTATTTGGAAAATGACTCGAAATATTGACGATTCATCCTGCAATAGGCTACCACCTGTCACTAGTGCATGCTTTAGACTGAATTCATTCCTGAGTCCATCTTCCCCGTTTATAGGGCAAGTAATTTAAGTAGAACATACGTATATTTTGCATTTGCATTTAAACGATGCTAGAATTCATTTATTAATTTTACTAACCTTTTCTTAGCTGAGAAATTAAGTTGCACTCGATTGTTTTTTTTTTTGTTTGTTTTTTTAATTATTATTATTTAGCATATATATATATATATATATATATATATATATATATATATATATATATATATATATATATATATATATATATATATATCAGTTCACGATCATCAGTTGGATAAATAATCAAACGTCCGAAAGAGAAGCCGACCGGTTTTGTGAACTGATTCAACTGATTCATAGAAAAGATCCGAATTACAAGAACGATTCGTCCACGAATCGGACAACGCTTTAAAGCGCTGAGACTTGCGGGACAAAATAATGTTGAACGTATGGGGAAAGTAATACAATTACTATTATTTTGCTAGTATCACACAGAACTCTTAAAAAAAAAAAAAAGACGCACTGATTCAGCACGATTTCATACGATTACGCGAGGTGTCACTTCTGTTGAAATCACAAATCATTCGAATCAGTTCTCCAGTTTCCCAGCCCCTGCAGTCCAGCCCCATGTCCAGATCTGCAAACAGCACCTCCCGTCCACATTGCGTCCTGAGGCGAACTTTCCTTCGGAAGGAAGGTTAGATGCACTTTACATGAGCAGTCGAGGAAAATGGCTTGTACAGTTGGCGGCCAGATCATACCGCAGCTAAATGTGGAGGAAGCGACGGAGGACGGCAGCCCGTCCAGGAGCATCTCCACCCGGCGCAGCAAACCCTCCTTCTCCCCGTTCAGCTCGCGGAAACATCAGAGGTAAGACACACTGTTCCACACGTTCAATATCTAATCAGTTTTGTTACATTAAGATTGATTTTGGAACAAACAGTTGTGGTGAAGTTGGCACAGGTCTTAAATGTCAGTCATTTTGTCAATCAAGTTGACATCTGAGCTCCACAGGACGTTTATCCACTAATTTGTCTGAAATTACAAAGTTCAATGACTTCTGCTTAAACCCATCAAACATAATGCATCTATTTCACACATCCTCCATTTATAATCACATTTAATTTCTGAACACAAAAAAAAAAGAGAAAAAAAAAAAAAAAGAAGAAGAAGAAGAATAAAGCCTCTAAATTGATTTTTTTTCTGTCATCTTTGAAGTCATTTCAATCTCTGCAGCTTTATTAAATCTGCAGGGAGTCCAAACATTCTGTGCTTGCAGAAGAGCAAGCAATCTGCTGAAATTAGATTGAGAGCAATTACAGCAAATGCTCCAGAGGACTGCCAAAACCTCATTAGCTGACTATTTAATTAAATGCTTTTAGTAGATCTGTAAATAAACATGCACTAAGCACATATTTTTCAGCCTAGTTTGGGGTCGACGATGACCTCTCAGTGTGGTAAGTGTCCATGAAACAGATTTGGAGGTTTACAGCCAAAGGGAACATGTGAAACCGTGTCGATTCCAACCACAGAGGCAGGCAGCATGTAGGGATTGATTAACCATTGAGCTGGTGTATTTAGAGGACACTGCAGAGGGAACTAGAGCTGCAGTGTTTTCCGAGGCAGATTCAGATATCAGATTTGTCTGAAATCAGTCCATCTGACCTTCACTATGAGCACTATGGGTTTACGTGGCTGCTGAGACCATCCTGAAGTCCTCAATGTATTGTTATCCTTTGTACACACTTGCATATGACTTATTGAATATTTGAATGAAGTGTATAGCGTAGGGTTTAACATGATGCTTCTTAACATGTACATCTTTCTTGACAAATTCATTGAAAAAGGACCTTTTCCTCTGGGGTTCTTTTAGGCAATGTTTAATTTTTGTGTTGGTTTTGACTGTATCCTGTAAGCTAAGTGAGATCATTTTAAGGTGATCAGAGCTCATAGAATGGAAGTCACATGGTTTAGTGACACATTTTTGTCCTTGTACTAACTATATCATGGCCTATAAATCTTGTACACACTGCTGGCTCTGTGGTGAAAGACCTAGCGGGAGTAGCAGTTATCAACTCTTTTGTTTGCTCAGTTACCCACATTATATACCGAACAAAACCGCATAGTATACATTGTTGAAGTCATCATCATTCAGAGGGATTGCTAATTCAAATGATTAATTCACTGGGGTATAGCATGTAGTTCCTTCCTGTGACCTTCTCATTAAGATCGCCAGCAACTCAAGGACAGCATGCTTTAGTCAAAGCGTGACGTTATATCTGCGGCTGTGGAAGACATTTCTTTGGCTTCACCCCAGAGAGTCTTTCTCAAGGTTGATGCGTCATGACAATGATTTCTGAAAGATGGAAGTTGAATTGTACAGATACCTTTCAAGGTTTTTTTTTTTTTTTCTTCAGGCACTTGATCCATCTATCTCTTGATCTGTAAGCATGTTGATATAGTACTACAGACTCAAGATGGCTCAAAGATGAATGAATTATTAAAGAGAATTATGGTGTTTCTTATGGAAGCCAGTTTCCAGCTCAGAATAAAAAGGTAGTTGTGCAGATCTTATGATAATTCGATAATCTCCATTCAGTTTTCACACAATATTAATTGTTTTCATGCCTTTTGCACAACATTGCACCATTTCATCTTCAGAAAGATCTTTCTTCCTTCCCATATTGCATGAGAACTGTGACTTGCTTAATAATGTGGAACAACCTCTAAGTAGGGTTTCCATTTACCTGGCTAATTATTTTTTATGAGATTGATACCAGTTATCTAAAAAGACATGGATAAATAAACAAACAAACACTTTCTTAGAAAAACTAAAATCTGAATGTTTATTGTACTGAATTCCTACTGATATATCACTTGCATAATAATTTGGAACACAGTGTACATCTCTCAATGCAACTTTGTTTCATAATTGTGGCTTTGTTTTTTGGCTATATGTCTCACACTTGCAATTTTATGTATTTCTTATTTTATTCACAATTACATTTTTTACATTTTTGGTAAACATAGGCTTTCATAATTACTTGTCTAAGTGATTACTCTTGTGTGTTTGTTCTCTTTTGGCTTTGGCCAGTAAGTAACCACCTACACTCTTAAGGCAAATTCACATCGCACACGTTTGTTGGGTTTTGTTGGACTAGTGTTTCACCCTAGTTGGCGTCTGTTGGCATTGGTCAGAATTTGTTGTTTTCTCCCAACTGAACATATTCAATCAGTGTTTGTCGGTGTCTGTTGGGTTATTTTTCATAAAATTCTAAATCCAACAGCCAACTTGTTTGTTGGTGTTTGTTGCGGTGTGAATTGGCCTTTATACATAAAGGTTCATTAATGGAATCAATGGTTTCATAAAGAACCTTTAACACCATTTGAATCTTTCCATTGCACAAAAGGCTCTTTATAGTGGAAAAAGATTATTAAAATGTTCTTTACACAAAGAAAAACATGGCTCTTTTAAGAATTGTTCACAGAAACGTTCTGTGTGGAACCAAAAATGACTCTTCAATGGCATCACTGCGAAAACTCCCTTTTGAAACCTTTATTTTTAAGAGTGTAACAACCACCCAGAGCACCATAGCACCCTTTCTTTCTTGCAGAACCTGCTCAGCAAAATCTATGTACAGAGTATCTATTTACATGTGCATTGTAATACACTATGACTGTAAAAAGATGCCACACACATACAGTGAAATCAAATCGTTATAGTTTGTTATTTCCCCAGGCCCATTCTGGCTCACTTTACCCACTGTGTAGTGCGGCCCATTATAGACTTATGCAAATTATTGATTGTTTGTCCATTACCTGTGTCCTCTATGAGACACCCAACAAAGTCCTGCCAGAAATAGACATGTGTGACGACATAGCTGATATCTTATTTTGCTCTTTGCACATCAGACAGAATAGGGATAATAACTCTTAAATTATCCCTCTTCTTATTATCCCTCTACAATCTTTGACATTTTTTAGTAGAAACTTTCAGGCAAAAGCCTGAAAAGAGTTGCACTGCTTTTTCTGGAAATACAAGGTTTTGTCATGAAACTCAAGATGGTGCAGGCTGATAGGTCTTTAAAGGTTTAGTGTGTAAATTTTAGTGGCATTTAGCGGTGGGGTTGTGAATTGCAACTAACAGCTCAGTCCACCGCTCACCCCTCCCTTTCGAAGCACATAGAGATGCTACGGTGGCCGATACAGGACAAAGATGTTGTCGTCTGAGACAGCAGAGTAGCCAGTCAAGCAATGAGCATTTTGTCCGTTTAGGGCTACTGTAGAAACATGGTGGCGCAAAATGGCGACTTCAATGTAAGGGGGTCCGTGGTGTATGTAGATAGAAATGGCCCATTCTAAGGTAATAAAACATAACGGTTCATTATGTTAGGTCTTTATACGCCACTGAAAACATAGCATTTCTGTCAATAAATCCTCTTAAATATTACACACTGGACCTTTAACTCAGTCTGCTTGCAATCACATCATTCTCTGTAGGGCACAGCTGATTGGTTCCTGCTGTATCAGTAGCCAATGAGCTCGCTGCTCAATCTTCAACCTACTTGGTCAGCCTTTGCTGTAGCATTTTCAATTATGCTTTAATAAATCCTCCTCCTACCCCAGCTCCACCTGTATAGATCTGCTACGGGTAATTCATGTACACTATATTGTACAGCAGCAGCATGTCTTACTTGCTCACAGCAGCATGTTGTGTGTGTATTAGCAGTAGCAAGTCCCGTACTTTGCTCTGCAGCAGCAGCAAAAACAGCAGATCTATTCAGCCAAGACCAAACATATCAACATTATCCATTACCATGCCAAACACTCAGAGAGTTGTCATGACAGAACTCTATGTTTTTTGTTGCAGACAGCTGACTGATCTCTTTCAAGGCAAAGATGATGAAAATGAAATGAAGTCACTGTTTTGCATTCAAGTCATGTCGGTTGTCCTTAAGAGCTGCTGACTCACAGAAATGTGTCCTTGATGAGTCTTTGTGAGTCAGATTCAGCAGAGAGCCTTGAGAGACGCACCCCCTGCAGGGGCCTTCAGCATTCCCAGATAACGCACAGATAAGAGAGATATCAGCACCATGGACAGCACCCTCACATGAGTCAATGCTTCACTGATCACAAGTATATATTTATATATACTTGTGTTATATTGGTTATTGGTTATATTTATTTGACCAGTGACCTAGAAATGCAAATGTATTATTTAGGGATGTATGATATCAGTATTGTATCAGTCACTATTAGAGGTTTTTATTCTAATTGGTCAGTATTGAAAATTTAGTTACATTTATTTTAAAGACCCTGTGGTGAAAATCAAGTTTTTAATGTTGTTTGACATATGTCTATGTGGTGTTTTTAATATTCTTTAAGGCTAACCACGTGCAAATTCATATGTCAACACCATTGCTGAGTATTTTCTCCCTTAAAACTGCAGTGAAAAAAGACCGCGGTTTGAAATCGCTGGTGTTTATGATGTCACAAACTACCTTGTAACCAATCACGTCAGTGTGCCGGCGGGCTTTAGCATATCATTAACAGTGAACTAGCAGGGGAGTCTCGAGAGAAGCAGTATATTTTTCTGTTGATATGAAAAATCGTGTAGATTTAGCAATATGACGGGTTTATGATGTACATTACGATGTTATAACGAACTATATGCCTTTCTCCACTTCCACTCCACTTCTAAATTGTTAAAGCGTTTGTAAGGATACTGATTTTTAGAAGGCAGAACATGGTTTGTGTAACATTAGCAACACATCATTAGCTGTTTGATGATGTAGTCAAGCAAAAGGCTAATCATATTAATTACAGTTGTGTGACCGACGTTGTAAAAAGTGATACATGCAGTGTTTACCACAGTAAGTTGATCGAGTGGATCTTTGAGCTTGCATGAGCGAGTGGAGGCGGGGCTAATTTGCATATTCATTGATCCACGTATATTAAATGAAGCAAGGGTGTAGAGTTACATTCAAGCTATTTTAAGGCATGAAGATTCTTCTTTTTACAGGTAAAAAAACCTTTAAATATTTCATTCTGGTGATCAAAGATGAGTTTTTAATAACACTGATGAATGTCATTTTTACCAATTTTATAATGAATAAAAATATATATATATATATTAGTTTATATATATCAATTTGAATACTTAAGTTCAGGTGTAGTTTAAAATTTTAAGTGTAATCAAAAAGTCATTTCAACTGAATTTATATTAAACTTAAAAAATGTGTTGAATATTGTATAACTTATAAATAATTTAAATTGCTTAAATTATTTTGAATTAAAGTCATTTAAAAACATGCTGCCATGGCTTATTGATCATATCATTGTTTACAGTGTATTTAAATTATTTTTTATTCTGTTTTCATGTCTAGATGCATGCATCTGGGTTCTAGTGTGAAGTGAATGTCAGTCTACAGAAAATATAAAAATATAAAACTGTGCAAAAATAGGACTTGGCACTGGCAGCTGATTACTGTAGCTATCCTAGAACAGTATAGAAGATTATTTAGATTTCATTACAGGACACCAGAGGGCAGCATTGATACATACTTTATAACTCAATCTCGACTGGATCATATTAAGAACTTTAAAGGTATGTTACTGTACAAGAATTTCATTTATTCCGTAATAACATTAAGCTTTTGTCTGAATATTTTTGTCTGTAAAGAGAGATAAAAGGAAGGCCAGAGAAAGAAAACACTGGGTTTTTGCATCATGCATCTGGCATTTTAATCATGGTGAATCAGGCTGGTGACTAAAATAAAAAATTAAGTTGCATGAACAGTGTTGAGTGGGTGTATGCCACATCAGTATAATAAACATATGATGGTGTTACTCATGATGTTGCATAAGTTCCCACACATTCATCCAGTGTTATGTGAATGCAGCTTCTAAATGGTCTCTCTTCTGATGGTGTCAAGCGAATCTATGTGATTTTGGTCTCTGGTGTTTGTGGTAGTAAGATGCTTTTGTCCTCTTGCACAGCACAGAGAGTGTTTTATATGTTCATAATGCTGTCATCTTTAGAAAACAGCAAAATCGTGCTTGAGCTATTTAACATAAACTTGCACTGCAGTCAATTTGAGATGACATGCAAATACACAACAACATGATGCAAGAGCTATCAATGGGAGTCTAGTTTGAACTGCTGCTAGCAGCTCACAACACACTGACTGTGTGACCTCGATCGATTTATTGGCTGTCAGTGTGAACGCTAGGGGTGCAACGGTTCAGATTACTCACGGTTCAGTTTGTATCATGGCTCACGGTTTCAGTATGGTTCGGTATGTGCTATGTTCAGGTAAAAAATTACTACTGTCAAATAAAAATAAAGAAAATTAAGAACAAATAATCAATCAGCACAAATAAATACAGTAAAGCATAGATACAAACAAATAAAGCTTATCCAGTTTTCAGGTACAGAAATTGAATAAAGTAGCTAATAAAATGTAAAACAACATTGCATGTAATCTTCACTGTATAAATTAAATAAAGATCAATCATTATTAATTATTAAGTTACTATTTATTCATGAGCAATGAGTGATTTCCTTGTCTTTTGTTGTTTGATTAATATTAAAAACACATTCAGACAGCAGGAATGCAAGGGCTACTGTCTCTTTAAGACATATACACGGATCAGTACACTGATACTGAACACATGCGTTCTTTCTCGAGTGTTTATGTCTCGAATGTCTCGAGCGACTATGCTTGCTAGGATACTCGCCAAGATGGGCATGTTGACATAATCTTGTGTGAATTTGTCCATTCAAGCACAAGACTTGAAAGAGACCTCAATATTTGCTTCGGATGAGTGCACAAATCTTAAATAAGTTTAGTTTATGCTGCGTTCACGCCACCTCGTATTTACCGGAATCTTGGGATGACAACACGTGACGTTATATATTCGGAGCTGTTCACGTCCTTGGACTGGGAATTATGCGTTTCCATGGCACCACTATCAACGCCTAAATTAATCTACAGCGGTCAGGTGGTATAGCGGCCACGTGGTACATCTGGGAGCTTTCAGAAATGTCCCAGCTTACAAGCGTGAACGCGTGAAGCGTGGACATGAAAGCTTTTTACAAGATAGAATCTCGTAACTACAGGAATTACGAGGCCGCGTAAACGCACCTAAAGTTTAGGGGAAGCCAGAATGCATATCCAGAAACATACATTAGCCTAACTCTGTCTGTCTGTTTTATTTATTTTCTACAAACCATATTATAGATGCGTATGTGTCGTCAGATATGAGATGAACCGCGGTGCAAGTGCGTGCCGAACCGAGTGTGGAGAACGGTACGGTTCGCATAGATGTATTGATGTTTCTCTGAATTCGCTTCTGGTAGCTTTTAAAAATATATAAAACAATGTAAAGTTTTTAATCATCCCTCTCAGAGTTGTCACAGATCCTTTTTTTTTTTAGCCTCATTGATAGTGTCGTCTCTAAGCTGGGCTGAAAGTAGTCACGCTATAATGTGTCATTTTCCCGTTTTCAGTTCACAAATGTGCCACGGGCCCCAAAGGCAAACGCTATCTCACGCATTAGGCTTTATGCTGCCGGTGACTGACTGTGAATTTCACATTTCAATTTCACAGCATTTTAAGGTGGCGGAAGCTTTAGACACATCACCCCATGAGGGATACTGTATATGATTATGCTGTCTGATCCAATCCTGTTTAAAGGGTTAGTTCACCCAAAAATTAAAATTCTGTCATTAATTACTCACCCTCATGTCGTTCCAAACTCATAAGACTTTCATTAATCTTCAGAACACAAATGAAGATCTTTTTAATGAAAGGTATTAAAGTCATCATTAAAGTAATTCATGTGACTCCAGTGGTTTAACCTCAATTTTATGAAGATCTGATCGGAGCCTGGAAACTCTTAAAGGTGCAATGTGTAAAATTAAGGAGGATTTATGGACAGAAATGCAATATAAAATACATAACTGTTACAGGTGAGGTTCCCTCTCCGCTTCCTCTGGATCATCAGAGGGAGCTCTCACCAGAATATTGACTGTTGCATCTGGACTCCATTTCCCATAGGCCCTCATACGTGGGACTGATTGCTCACACACCTGCAGTTCATCACACACACACTATTTAAGCAAGACACATTACAGTGGTAATTTCTGAGTGTTTCTTTGTGGATTGTTATACTGTGTTTGATCTTGAACTGTTTTCTTGTTGTCTGATTCTCTGTTGCCTGCCCCGACTATTGCCTGTTCTTTGGTTTGTGATTGTACTCTGCCTGCCCTGACCTTTTGCCTGATTTATGGACTGTGTATGTTTGCCGCCTGCCTCGACTCATGCCTGTCCCTGTTTACGATTCAGTTTTGTCTCCGCAATTGCCATTGCTGTGTTACGACCCTGTACTGTTTGACTCTGGTTAAAATAAAGCTGCAGATGGATCCTCACTCCGCTGACTCTGCATTACAATAACGTCTCAGGTTACATATGTAACCATGGTTCCTTGAGAACAGGGAACGAGACTCTGCGTTCGGAAACGCTTTGGGGAACGCCTCTGTGTGAACCGGTGTCTGAAAACAATATCAACTCACAACAATCCTATTGGCCAGCGACAGCCTATGACGTCATCATAGCGCGACCCAGAAGTATATAAGGAGCACCTAGAGAACCAGTCAGTATCTTTTCGTCTTCAGGGACTGTTCAGCAGGCAGCCCCGATGCATGGCTAGGAAACACAGAGTCTCGTTCCCTGTTCTCAGGGAACCATGGTTACATATGTAACCTGAGACGTTCCCTTTCGAAAGGGAACTCAACTCTGTGTTCGGAAATGCTTTGGGGAACGATATACCCACGCCGCCATGCTGAGGGGAGTGCATGCCAAAGGCTAGACAAATGTCAGAACTAGCAGCTTCAATTGAAGTGCCAGAACCACTTCCCCTACAGGTCACACACATAGGCTGTCAGTGACAGCATTCCTTATGGGCAACAGCCCAAACTAAAAAGCCTCAAAGAGGCCTCCTGCAGAAGGCCTACCAAGGCCGCTCAAAGGCTTCTGAAACCAAACTTCTTTTCAAACTTCTTTCTTGGCCAACAACCTGTCTGATCACAGAGTCTCCAATCACATTCTTCAGAGAAGATATCCAGTAAGAGTGACTGCAAAGAGGCAGTAACTAACTCAGACCTGAGCGTAGAGACTGGCATCCCGGAGAGCAGGACTCAGCTTAGCGCTCTTTACCCTTACCACCAAGGGGAGTAACACTCTGCTCAATCCTAGGATCTACTCAGCACGTGATTATTTGCACTGAGGAGGCTGACTAAAGGAACATAGGGGAGTACATTTACCACATGAAATTCTACATGTGTAGAAAAATATCACAGCAGCCTTGCTAAAGGCCAGCATGTGCTAGTCTGCTTAGAGAACACCCAGAAATGGGAGGAGGAAGCTTAAAGGGAGGCCTGTGAAGGCCACACATCTGAACAGCTTGCTTGCTGATAAGCAAATCCAGCAGACTAGACTGAGGGTGCCCCCAACACAGTCTATCCAACACAATCCGACAAGCAGTGCACTCAGTAAAAACACCTTTTACTCTTTAAAGCAAGAGGAGCACCACATACGCCAACACGTCCTGCAGGAGGCCCAAAAAAGGGCCTACGACTTCCAGACATGTGGCATCAGCTCACGGCAGTGTTCTAAGCTCTAAGGGAGTCAAGTAGAGAAACCAAACTTAAACAAGTGAGGTTAACTAGCTTGAATCAACCCGAGCCAACATACCACCAGGTCATGTACTCAGTAAAAACAACAGTAAAAACAACTCTTAAAGCAAGAGGAGTACAAACCTACACTATCATGCTCTGAAGGAGGCCCAAACGGGGCCTACAACTCAGACTGACATGCAGCATCACTTCTAGTGGCAGTGTCTATGCTCTAAGGGAGCCAAATAGGAGAACCAAACTTTCCAGTGCGGTTGACTAGTTTAGCTCAACCTGAGCTAATCTCATCCACACATACCAACAAGCAGTGTACTCAGTAAAAACACTTTTTAAGCAAGAGGAGTACAAACTTACACCATCATGCTCTGAAGGAGGTCCAAACAGGACCTGAAACCTCAGAAGAACATGGGCGTCAGCCAGTAGCAGTCTAAACTCTAAGGGAGCCAAACCTTATAACCAAACTAATCAGTGAGGTTAACTAGTTTAACTCAACCTGAGCTAATTTACTTCACACATAACCACAAGCAGTGTACTCAGTAAAAACACTTTTTACTCTTTAAGCAAAAGGAGTACAAACTTACGCCATCATGCTGTGAAGGAACTCAACTCCAGAAAGACATGTGGCGTCAGCTAGTGGCAATGTCTAAGCTAGTTTAGCTCAACCTGAGCTCAATTATGCACACATTCCACCAGGCAATGTACTCAGTAAAAACTCTTTGTACTCTTAAAGCAAGAGGAGTACAAACTTACTCCATCATGCTCTAAGGGAGGTCCAAACAGGACCTGCGACTTCAGAATGACAGGGGCGTTTTAACCTGTGGCAGTGCTAGTTTCCAAGTGAGCAAACTCTAACTGAAACATCTACCAACAAGCCTTGTAATAAAACAAGCTATTGTGTTCTGAAGGGGGTCCATTAACAGAGCCTTCTACTTCACACAACACGAGTGTCAGCTTGTGGCAGTGTTCAAGCTCTAAGGGAGCCATAAAAGAAACCAAACTAAGTAGTGAGGTTAGCTTATTAAACTCAACCTGAGCTTATACATTCCAACAGGCAATGTACTCAGTAAAAACACTTTATACCCTTACAGTCAAGGGGGAGTACAAACTACGTCACCATACTCTAAAGGAGGCCTAAGTAAGGCCTACTACTCCAGAACACACGAGTGCTAGCCTGTGGCAGTATTAGAGTTACTGAGCTCACAAAGTGTAAGGCAAGACCCAGAACTAACATATTAAAGTACAATAACCTTGAACAACAAGGGAGTACTATTAATCCACCCTGAAAATACAGGGTGGGTACTTCACATCAGAAATTTTCACCAAAAACAGATACAATCTGTACCGAGCCCTAGGGAACAGGAGCTTTATAAAAAGCTAACCATATCACTCAAGCTTGAACATAGTTCAAGGGGTTCAGGGGAAACCCTGAAGTCAAAGTACCACTAGATAGTTCTGGGGGAACGGGGCCACAGCAACAAAGTTTCTATTCACATAGTGAAAAGGGCCTACACCACCTGAGACAACGGCACCAGGGAGACTTAGCAATAGTCTGCTACCTTAGCTGCTATCTGTTTTGCACCTACACCGGAGGGACAATGGGCCTTGGCCTGACAACTCTGACAAAAACTAAACTCTGACAAAACTACACTCACAAAATAGGGGTAGTATAAAAATGGCGTAAAATGCTACTAGCAGCGCCTAAACCCTAGTTCTAGCCTAGGCCAGCTATAGCTGTAGGCCTATAAGGCCAACACATAAGCACAGATCTGCCTAGGGTTAAGAAACACCAGCCTCTGAGAGGAGGCAAACTCTGAGAATACTACATTTCTAAGTAAAGCTCAGATGAGCAAAGGTCAACCCAAGCACAAAATGTCAGGCGGCCTGTAAGGCCGACACTAAACATAGATCTATCTGAAGTTAGTGAAAGCTAATCTCAAAACCCTAGCATTTACTAGAGGAGAAAGCTAATAAACCAAAAGGTGCTAACAATGTGGCTTAGATAAAGCTGACATCTGAAACATACGAACGGTGGCTTCATTATCAGAAGCCAACACATCCAAAAAAAGGGAACAAACACAGTACTACCCTAATAATAATATACAGCCAACCTAATGGAACTTAGTCCCTTAGTCCGCATCCAGGAAACTTGATAAAAATAAAAACATAAAGAAACCTACCAAGCCAATTCAGCCGGTCCAACTGATATGCTTACAAACAGACATTGTGTGTAAGCAACACCTGCCTGACCCGCTACTGCATATAGACAGGTCCTTCCATGCCTTCTCGATCCTAGTATGAAGATCAAGAAGGAATGGAAAGCTTACGGTGTCTGGAGAATTATGGCAAAAAGTTTGACGAACTGTCCGCGAGTGGTTTCTTTCTTAACCAGCTTCAGTTGCAGCTGCAGTCTGCCAGAGCCGTGTTCCATAAACTCACACAGCTGTATATACGCGGGGGCAGGGTGGCTTTGAGGATTCAGAAGGCTCACCATCTTCATCCTCAACAGCCATCTCCTGCTCTCTTGTTTTGCTTAGAACAAGAAGAGCAACTGCTGATGAATCTAACGATGTCATGGACAACACATCATCATAATCACATAGCTCTCTCCCGTCAGCCGTTGAAGGTCGCAGGGAATTTCACTCCTTCAACTCTCCAGCAAGCTCCAGCTGAAAAACCCTTGATCTAGTCTCTACTCTACCTCAGCAAGAGTAAGACCCAAACCATTAGGTGCAGCTGCTGGTCCTTTTCCACTCGAGAAAAAGACCAGAAGAGAGTGGAGCATTTTACAAGTAAAACATACTCATAATAACAAACAGACAGATCCCACAAGAACTGCCTGTACATGCTCTTTGTTCTCATAAAAGGAAACGTTATAAGTAATGTATGTGATCAGATGTCAACTCTATGGGACATGGATACACATACTTCCTGAAATGTTTGTCAGACATAAATAGTCTTACCTTAATGTCGGTTTGATATCGTTTAAAACAAAACAGTCTCTGAAGACGAAAAAGATACTGACTGGTTCTCTAGGCGCTCCTTATATACTTCTGGGTCGCGCTATGATGAAGTCATAGGCTGTCGCCGGCCAATAGGATTGTCGTGAGTTGATATTGTTTTCAGACACCGGTTCACGCGGAGGCATTCCCCAAAGCATTTCCGAATGCAGAATTTCCCTTTCGAAAGGGAACTAATTTTTAAATGGTACATAAAAACCTTACATAATGAACAGTTATGTTTTTTTTACCTTAAAATGAGCCATTTATGTCTACATACACCACGGGTCCCCCCTCCATGTTAAGTCACCATTATGCGCCGACATGTTTCTACAGCAGCCCTAAACGGACAAACACTCTACAGAACGCGTTTCGTCAATACGTTGTTCTTCTTCTAAATCGTTCATGTTTTTAGAGGCAGTTTGCATCGTCACTATGTTGAATACGCATGTAGTAGTAGTAGTCATCTGGTTTATTAGAAGCAGAGACCTCATTGCTTTACACAGGCTACTCTGCTCTCTCAGAGGACATGTCGGCCAGACGGACACCATAGCTTCTTTGAAAGGGAGGGGTGTGCTCCACTCCCAATGTAATACCAAATGTAACATTTTAATCAACAGTAATTTTTTGTTATCCTTTTACCATATGTTTTGGAGTATCACAATAATATCGTATCGTGAGTTCAGTATTGTGATATGTATCGAATCGTGACATGAATGTATCATTACACTCCTACATAAAAATAATTTGGTTTCAAATAAATGTTTTCTGTTCATCAAAGAATCTGAAAAAAAAAAAATGTATTACTGTTTTCACAAAAATATTTAAAATATAAACAAAATTATATACATTGATAACAATATGAGATGTTTCTTGAGCAGCAAATCAGCATATTAGAATGATTTCTGAAGGGTCATGTAACACTGTACTATTTATAGTACTTTTTTAAGAACCCAGAATTGCAGAGCAAAGTATTCATTGTGGAAAAAGTGCAGTGCTTCAATGTTATGGCAAGTTGTTTATGATTGGCTATCTGTTGCTAAACAATACAGTGCCTCATTAAATATTCATGAGCTTTAGACGGTTACAGAAACTTTCTTGCACTTTTACATTTCAGCATCTGAGAACAACTGTTTGAGATTGCATTGTTCCTTCACCCTAGTTTTCTGTTGAATCGGCCGCTGTGTGTGGGATATTGTACATGTAGGTAAAAATTGCCAGGCACAGGATGTGTGTGACAAACCTGTTATTTTCTCCCAGAGACAAAGAGAGTAAGAAATAGAAGCTCCCAAACACTGTGATCTTTTAATGGGATGCTTTTCTTTTCTACATAATAAATGCTGCTTTAATTACCTGCCAACTATATATTGTTTTGTTGCCAGAAGTAACGTACGCCTCTGCACAGAGAGAAGTGAAGGCAGAAGCAGGTTTGTCCACCCCTGTTCTGTGGAAGGAACACTATGTGGGCTTCTGTTTATCATAATATGCTAATGGTGGTAACAAGGTTGAGCCGTAGAGCCTAAATTTAGTTATACTGCCTTTATTTGCACAATGGAAATGTCAGCAAGCGTCAGCAACATCTGAGGAGAAACTCTTGGTTGGAGGCTAAATTAATCCTAATCCTTCACTGAACGGTTTCTACAGTAAATGAAACTGAGTTGCAACTGAGACACCAGTTTTGAGTTCACTGGGGGCTGCTGGCCTTCAGTGAACCTATGAACATTATAGTATCATCACATTTCTTTTGATGGAGAAATGTTCTTAAATAAAGTAATGGAGGATTTGAAAAGGAAAATCCTCTTTAGTATTAGTTGAAGCTTTGCTCCAGTTTTCCTTCATCCCAGAAGTGGCAGATCTGCACAAAATCTATAACACACTACAGCGACAGACTGCTATTTTTAGCGCGCTCACAATCCCGTCTTGGTGGTCCACAATATATAGTTGAGCTCACTGTAAACCTCCACTCTTCACCATCTGTAGCTGTATGAGAAGCCATAACATACTGTACTGTGCCGTTTATTTAGCCTGATCTGTCTGTCTATCTATCTATCTATCTATCTATCTATCTATCTATCTATCTATCTATCTATCTATCTGTCTGTCTGTCTGTCTGTCTGTCTGTCTGTCTGTCTGTCTGTCTGTCTGTCTGTCCGTTCGTCCGTCCGTACATCCGTACGTCCGTCCGTTCGTTCGTCCGTCTGTCCATCCATCTATTTGCCTGTTACCGTCCGTCCATCTATCTATCTATCTATCTATCTATCTATCTATCTATCTATCTATCTATCTATCTATCTATCTATCTATCTATCTATCTATCTGTCTGTCTGTCTGTCTATCTATCTGTCCGTCTGTCCGTCCGTCTGTCTGTCTGTCCGTCCGTCCGTCTATCCGTCCATCTATCTATCTATCTATCTATCTATCTATCTATCTATCTATCTATCTATCTATCTATCTATCTATCTATCTATCTGTCTATCTGTCTGTCTGTGGGTCTATCTATCTGTCTGTCTGTCCGTCTGTCCATCCATCCATCTATCTATCTATCTATCTATCTATCTGTCTGTCTGTCTGTCTGTCTGTCTGTCTGTCTGTCTGTCCGTCCGTCCGTCCGTCTGTCTGTCTGTCCGTCCGTCTGTTCGTCCTTCCGTCTGTCCATCCATCTGTCTGTTGTGTCCGTCCGTCTGTCCATCTATCTATCTATCTATCTATCTGTTTGTCTGTCCATCTGTCTGTTACCATCCATCTGTCCATCTATCTATCTATCTACAGTATCTGTCTGTCTGTCTGTCCATCCATCTGTCTGTTACCATCCGTCCATCCGTCTGTCTATCTATCTATCTATCTACAGTATCTGTCTGTCTGTCTGTCCATCTATCTGTCTGTTACGTCCGTCTATCTATCTATCTATCTATCTATCTATCTATCTATCTATCTATCTATCTATCTATCTATCTATCTATCTATCTATCTCTCTATCTGTCTGTCTGTCTGTCTGTCTGTCCATCTGTCTGTTACCGTCCATCTGTCCATCCATCGATCTATCTATCTATCTATCTATCTATCTGTCTGTCTGTGGGTCTATCTATCCATCTGTCCATCCATCTATCATCTATCTATCTATCTATCTATCTATCTATCTATCTGTCTGTCTGTCTGTCTGTCTGTCTGTCTGTCTGTCTGTCCGTCCATCCATCCATCTATCTATCTATCTATCTATCTATCTATCTATGTATCTATCTATCTATCTATCTATCTATCTATCTATCTATCTGTCTGTCTGTCTGTCTGTCTGTCTATCTGTCTGTCTGTCTGTCCGTCCGTCTGTTCGTCCTTCCATCTGTCCATCCATCTGTCTGTTGTGTCCGTCCGTCTGTCCATCTATCTATCTATCTATCTATCTATCTATCTATCTATCTATCTATCTATCTATCTATCTATCTGTCTGTCTGTCCATCTGTCTGTTACCGTCCATCTGTCCATCTATCTATCTATCTATCTATCTATCTATCTATCTATCTATCTATCTATCTACAGTATCTGTCTGTCTGTCTGTCCATCCATCTGTCTGTTACCATCCGTCCATCCGTCTGTCTATCTATCTATCTATCTATCTATCTATCTATCTATCTATATATCTATCTATCTATCTATCTATCTATCTATCTACAGTATCTGTCTGTCTGTCTGTCCATCTATCTGTCTGTTACGTCCGTCCGTCCGTCCGTCTATCTATCTATCTATCTATCTGTCTGTCTGTCTGTCTGTCTGTCCATCTGTGTTACCGTCCATCTGTCCATCTATCTATCTATCTATCTATCTACAGTATCTGTCTGTCTGTCTGTCCATCCATCTGTCTGTTACCATCCGTCCATCCGTCTGTCTGTCTATCTATCTATCTATCTATCTATCTATCTATCTATCTATCTGTCTGTCTGTCTGTCTGTCTGTCCGTCCGTACATCCGTACGTCCGTCCGTCTGTCCATCCATTTTCAAAGCTTGATGGAGCTTGTCCATATTCCCATTCATTTATGGAAAAATATGCAGAGCACTCTACTAAACAATCTCCTTTTGTGTTCCATGGAAGAAAGAAAGTCATCAAAATGAGGGTGAGTACATGATGGGCAAGCTAAAACTTTAAAGGGTTTGCTGCGTGTTTGAGATGCTTCTGGTTTGAGAAGCTTCTGGTTTGAGAAGCTTGTTGGGAGCTGGGAGATTTTCAAGGGATTTCTCAGAGATGCTTATGTCTTTATTTTCAACACTGATGGTGTTTGTTCTGCATCCTAATGTTACTTCAGATACTATAGACTTCTGTGTGTTCTCTCTCTGTGTGTTTGTGCACAGACTGCTCACGTGTGTCTGCTCAATATATTTTAAAAGGGCTCGAGTGAATATGTCAATCGAATCCCCAGATACCTGAAACTCTTTTAAATGGTGCCAACTTATTTCTGTTTCACCCTGAAGAGTCAATCCACCCACATCACAGAAATGAACCAGTTCCAGCCAAAGCAGTGAGAACGATGTAGAGCTGTTTGAGATGTTTGGATTCTGTTTGGGACTCTAGAGTCAGCTCATTTGTAAGGTAAATTCATCTCAGCGCTGCCTCTGACAGAGCTTTTAATATGTTCTGAAGAGCCTGTGCAGTTTATGGGAGATTTCTGTCATTGATGGCTGAGATCTCAACATGCTCTCGCAAAACAGCACGCTGCAAACATCATTTTCTTAATCAGTATATTTGCAATAATTTTTTTTCTTGTTTTATATTTCAAACAATTTGCCAATAAATAAAAATAAAATATAATAAAAAAAATTGAAACATTAATAATAATAAAATATTAATACATAAAATAATTAAATTATTTAAAATAATAAAATTAAGATAAATCACACTGTGAAATAAATGTTTTTCTCCAAAACACATTGGCCACAATTATTAGCACCCCTAGAATTTTTTATGAGTAAAATATCTCTGAAGTATATTCCCATCCATATTTACATTTTTTTTTTTTTTTTTACCACACCAGGGTGATTATGAACATGAAATTGTCCAGCCATGACTTCCTGTTTCACAGGAGTATAAACATGAGGAAACACAAAAGCCAAATCCCCTTAATTATTCATCACAATGGGTAAAACCAAGGAATACAGTTCTGATGTGCAGCAAAAGATTTTTGAGCTTCACAAAATACAAAATTGCTGTAAGAAAATAGCTAAAGCATTGAAAATCCCCATTTCCACCATCAGGGCAATAATTAAGAAGTTCCAATCAACTAAAGATCTTACAAATCTGATTGGAAGAGGATGTGTCTCTAAATCGCCCTAATGCGCGACGAGGAGGAAAGTTTGAGTGGCCAAAGACTCTCCAAGGATCACAGCTGGAGAATTGCAGAGATTAGTTGAAACTTGAGTCTCGGATAGCCTAAAAAAAAAAGATCAAACAGCACCTACATCCCTACAAGTTGTTCGGGAGGGTTTCAAGAAAAATCCTCTGCTCTCATCCAGAAACTCTCTCCAGTATATTCAGTTATCAGACAAGACTGGAACTTCAAACAGGATCGGCTTCTATGGTCAGCTTTTTCTATGGAGCTTTTTGGCAGCAAACCCACCAGATGGGTTTGGTGCACACATGAATAAAAAGTACTCCATGCCCACAGTTAAATATACTGCTGGATCTTTAATGTTGTGGGCCTATTTTTCTGCTGGAGGTCCTGGACATCTTGTTCAGATACATGGCATCATGGATTCTATCAAATACCAGCAGATAAAAAATTGAAACCTGGCTGCTTCTGCTAGAAATCCAATAATGGGCCATGGCCATGGATCAGGACAATAATCCAAAACAAACATCAAAAGCCATGGCCATGGATCAAGACAATAATCCAAAACAAACATCAAAAGCATAACAAAAATGTGTCACTGAGCACAAAATGAAGCTTCTGCCATGGCCATCCCAGTTCCCTTGACCTGAACCCTAAAGAAAATGAGTGAGGTGAACTGAAGAGAAGAAGCACCGACATGGAGCTGGGAATCTGAAGGATCTGGAGAGATTTTGTATGAAGGAATGGTCTCTGATCTCTTGTCAGGTGTTCTCCAAACTCATCAGGCATTATAGGTGAAGACTCAGAGCTGTTATCTTGGCAAAAAGAGGTTGCAAAAAGTATTAAATAAAAGTGTGCCAATAATTGTGGCCAATGTGTTTTAGAGAAAAACATTAATTTCATAATGTGATTATCCCCCCACTTTCAATTCATTTCCTTCAATGAAAGGTTACATTTTTTCTAATTTTATGAATTAAAGATCAAAAGGATAAACAATGCTGTATATGCAATATATATATAAATTGCATACGGTATATATATGCAAATATATATATATATATATATATATAAACAAATTAATCATTTAATTTTTTTAATTCATTTTTTCATTTAAATTTTATTTAATCTTTTATATTTATTTGCTTATTTATTTATTTATTTTTTACTGGAACACAAGAGGGAAAAAAAATACAGATTAAGAAAAGGCATTTTTGGTGTGCTCCCAATGTCCGTGAACTTCCAGAATGGCAGCTGTGCAACTATAAAAGAGAGACTGATCCCAGCAGGATGGAGTGTGTTTAGAAAGAAGTTAGGGAAGGAGAGCCGAACACCTGGAGATGAAGAGAGAGAGAAAAAGCGACAGAGAGAGATTGCTGCGCTGACTGGGCAGCGGCGTGACGTGTGCTCGGTGTCTCGTGAATAAGTGCTGCACCGTTTCTTTTCGTGTGGGCTTAATGCAGTTCGACTGCGACCTCTCAGTTGTGCAGAGAGAAAAGTGGAGGCTGCGTTGTATCACACACGTTGGCGTGTTGTTTCACACGGGTCAGGTAACAGTAAAGCCTTTTTTATCTAAATTCTGTGCTTGTCCAGGTTACTGTATGCATGAAAAGGTCTCTTGTAAGGTTTGATGTTGACATGCATGTTGCTGTGGTGTTCCAGACCAGTGCCGTTTCACTTTTGTGTGCAATTGTGTGTATGTTGATGGAGCATGACTTCAGAGTGAATTCCTCCACTGCTTTGGAGTGCAATCAGTCTATAATACTTAAAAATTCATTCACATCTTTAATGAAGTGAATGTTTTGAACTGCATTGTGCTGGCTCAGGAATTCAACATGATTATCAGTTAGTTCAACTGCCTAAGGAGGAAGATGACAGTGTCCTTTTTTTAGACAGCACATCTTGTATCCATAAAAAGCATTGTATTTCTGATGGACTTTATCTCCTCCCTCGTTACCTCTCTCTCCGTCTCTCTTCAACCTTTTGGGGCTCTGCGTTATTTAGTATCATGCTGGGCAAACACATTTCGAACCCACTGGCAGCTCTTTCTTCCATATTCATGAGATCACATATTTATGTCCCTGAAACGCAGGGCTAACGACTGTGGCCTCCCGCTGAGGTCATTGTGTCCATGTCTCAGCAGTCTGAGGACGCACAGCTGTCGGAGACAGGGGCGGTCCTGCGTCCATGCAAATGAGTTGACCTGTGATGGATATCACTGCACCTCTGACATTGCTTATCATTTTGATAATGCCTTTTCATAGCCTTATTGAAAATCAGATAAGTGTGTGTTTTATCTCTTTGTTTTTCTCAAAGAATGCTTTTTATGTTGGAGGTCTGATGACATGACAATAAACAGCCAAAAAAAAAAAAAAAAAAAAAATTTTATATAGTGCTTTTTACATTGTTTAAAAGCAGCTTTACAGAAAATCGTGAAGTTAATGTTTATATGATTATATCTTAATATCTTCACATTTAGCAGAATAGAGCTGAGCAATAACACAGTTTACATTTTGCGATGATACAAGCAATTAAGCAGTTGAGATTTGCTATATAGTAAATAAAATTTTACGTGAGTGTACTTGTGTATACGGATAAAATTGGATGTAGTTACATACATATACTGTATATATATGTGTGTATATATATATATATATATATATACAACTATATAAAGCGCTGAGCAATAAAATAATTGCATTTTGCACAAAATAATCTGTATATATTTGCTTTCTGTGAGTGTACTGTATGAGATTACTTACGAATTGTAATCCTTTCAGGCATTATCTGTGTTTGTTTCAATTTTGGGTGGGTTGGTCACATGATTTAGTTCAGTTTGGTGTGTTTCTGTTGGTTATTCATTATTTTATTAGTGTTTGCACCTGTGATTCATATAGTTAATTGGTTTGGTTCTGAGTATTTAAGCCCCGTGTTTTGTTCTGTTCATTGTTCTCATTTGAGTGAGGTTGTGCTGTTTGTGTCCTAGTTCCTGAGTTCTTTATTTAATTAAAACGTAATCTGCTGCACTTATATCCTGCTTTCATCTACTTTATTTGCAACCCGCGCGTGACAAATCCATTGCTGATTACAAATTTCATGATGAAAATTGTAGTTGATCATCTATTACATTACACATTTAGGTAATGTAATCTGATTACTTTTTTGATTACTTTTGACCTAACTCATTTATCACATTGATTTGAATTAACTAAATCTTAAAGATGTTAAATTAAAAGTAAAATATTTTAAAATAAAAGTCTTAACCAAAAAATATTTTACTTGTTTATGCTTATCACGCCTGTCAGCTGGAGTGCTGATGATAGCCACCAGAGGGCACTCCTCCCAACTCCCTTGCTTTCCTATCATGAACTTCAATTCCCATACCCCATTGCCTGGACTCATTATGGTTTGATCACTTCCATCTGTGTCTCATTATCTGGTTGAAATCCGCCTATATAAGCCCTGTATTTTCACTCGTTCTTTGCAAAGTCTTGTATGTGTCACACTGCATTTCTGAGCACTGTCTCCCTGGTTTCTCATGTCATGGTTTTTGATCTTCTGCCTGGTTTTTGTGGTTTTCCCTGTTTGCCTGTGTTTTTGGATTATCTGTCCTGTGTTTTGACCTATTTCCTGTTTTATGGATTATGATTCTGGATTGCCAATAAAAGCTGCATTTGGATCCTCAACCGAAGTCTCCGTGCAGTCCGTGACAATGCTGTGTGGCCTCTCAATTTTCTCAAAAACTAGTGGCCGGTCTGTGTGTGCAATTCCACAAAACTTTCTGAACATATCATTTAAGCAATAGGCTTTTTTTTTTTTTTTTTAGAAAGGTAAATTTAAAATATAAAATTAGGAGAATTAGGGAGAATGATTAAATTATGAATAATTTACTTTGCCATTTTGTGAATATTAAGTAATCATGTAACCAATAAAAAAGTAACTGTAGTCTGATTACAAGTATTTTAAAATGTGATATAATCTAATTACAAGTATTTAATTTTAGGAATCTGAAGAAATCAGGATCTATAGTATATACTGCTTTATGTGAGTATGCTGTATGCAGGTAAAGTAGGATAATACTATATTTCCAACTTTTAATATAATGCTTGGCTACAATATAGTTTACATTTTTTCAGTGATAAATGGCTGTTAATGTCTAAATCCTCTCTTATCATTCCTTTTATTGTTGAGACTACTGTTCTAGGCAGATAAATGTCTGGTTATGCATTTCTGACTTGATTCTGTAGGAGTTTGCTTCATGTAAGTAGCGCTTTGCATAAGGTTACTGTACATCAAATCCTTTTCTTTCTTTTTTTGTTCCACAAATTTCTGCTATTCTTGAGCATATTGCGTAAAACTTTGAGTTTACCAGCTTAATAAAGGAATGACAGAAGTTAAATGGATATAACTTTGCAAACAACACTGGTAAGCAATTTTATCGCACTAGTCTCATGTTAATACGTACAACTACTGTCTAAATGGTGTGTATTTTAGTGTTATTTTGTTTTGGCATTTCCTCAGAGACTTCCATTGAATGTGTATTACTGTAAACCCTGTTTTTATGAGGGATGAGTCAGAAAAACAACTTGTATTGAACCCTAGACATGTATTACACAAAATGTAAATGTCATCATTTACTCACCCTCATGTCATTTCAAACCTGAATGACTGTCTTTCTTCTGTGGAATGAAAACAAATTTTGAAAAATGTTTTTTGGTCCATAAAATGAAAAGCAATCTTCGTGGTGCTGAATAGACCTGGATTTCTCAATGGGGGACCGTTTTATAATACTTAGACGTCACTCTCTTGTGACAGCTGAATTATGTTTCACTATTCACACTGACAATGTATTTACATTCACTTCCTGCCTATGACATGCTTTTGTGCTTTTGGGCATTTTCACAATACTGGTCCCGTATGATGCCCCAGGTTACCTAATTTATAAAATGACATCAAACAAATGCCATTTCTGAAGATTTTTGCATCGTAGGTGGATAGTTTCATTAAAAGTAATGATTAAATGCCACAGCATTTATTTGACTATTGGTTTATTGGCATTTATTGGTTTTCTAAAGTGAGACTTGTCTTTTCAAGTGTGACTCAGAATTGACAAACACATCCAGTAAGTGCTGTCAATCAAATGTACTCCAGCTCCCACCAATCATGTATTCGAGAACGAGGCTGCTTTGTTTTGTAAATGCAAGGTCGGCTTGTCAAATACTAAGCATGCTGGCTCTTTCGTGGCACGTGGTGGTACATTTTAAGGTTCATGCTCACACATTCCCATTTCGACTTGTTATTCATCCATATGGTTGGAGACTCCCGAAGCGCCCCTTTTTTTAAGTTACCAAAACATCACATCAGACTTTGAGAATGGTTGTCATGGTAACGTTGAGCTGAGTTGTACGTTTTCTTATAAGATCGGACAGAGCGTGGTTGTGAAGGGGAAAAAAAGTCAGTCCATCCACTCGCTTCATTCACAGTCAGAAAAATGTGTGCAAGTTTGTTGAACGGGTCATCAGGAATCAGGATCAGGATCTGCATGGATGTATTCACACTATTATAGAAATGCCAATGGGTAGTTGACAGATAACATGGACATGAAATTTTTTTTTCAAGATAAAATTGACAGAAAATCTGTCATTTTAGATGATTTTCAGTCTTTTTTAAGTTAGTTTAAGAAATGTAGTTTTTGATGATATACAGTACAGTATAACATGTTGCTTTGCTGCTTGAGTTTTCTGTGTGAAAGTCGGAAATGTGTCTAACTTAAATTTTCTTCATCTGGCTCATCTATGACATGATGACACAGTGACTGGCATGCCCATGACAGGATATGACATGTGAACTGTTAGTGACTTCCCACCCATTGCACATGCTGTCAGGAGCATTTACCATATTAGATGTTATTTTCTTATTTTTCTTTATTTTTCTCAGTGCATCAGCTCATAATGTCAATGAAAACATTTCATGATAATTTTTCATTATCTTCTATCTAAAACATTGTGAGCTCACTTGTATGCAGTTTTGTTTTTTATGTATTTGTTTAGACTAAACAGTGTTTCAGCTCTTCCGGATGTGGTGAATCTACCCTTTTTTTGTTGTAACTACTAAATTATTCACACAAACCTATTTTGATTATTCAGGAAGAGCCTTTGTAGTGCCTCTGGGCATCATTTCCCTCTTTTAACCGCTCAGGTTTGTTTCAAAGAGCACCTGACATTGTGTGTGCGTGTGAATGTTTTCTGTCAGATGCGTGAGTTTTGTGCAAGAACCTTTTATCATGAATGAATGTATGAAAACTGCATATACTGTAGTACAGTGGTTCCCAAACTTTTTACAGTTGTGTACCCCCTGAGGCATTTAACATCCTTATGCATACCCCCTCTCTTCCACTTAGACTGCTGAAGTCACAACTTTTCCATTAAGGGACAATATTTTCCCCCTTAAATTCATTTTTCAGTGCATTTTTTTACCTTCATAAATACCTAAAACAAAAAATATTTGTTTTAAGTAAAAAATGTTTAATAGAGAAATAAACAATGTTAAAAACGAAGTGATACTTTTAAGTATTAAATTAAAACCACCAGTAGGTGGCGGTAAGTCACTGTCTTAATGAGTGAGTCATCGGGACCTATTTTAACGATCTTAGCGCATGATCTGTAACGCATGGTGCAGGTGCACTTAGGATTCTCTTTTGCTAGTTTAAGGACAGAAAAAAAGGTTGGTGCACCAGGCGCATGGTCCAAAAGGGTTGTACCTAGTCTCTTAATGAGTCATGGGTGTGTTTTGGGCGTAACGTGCAATAAACCAATCAGAGTGTCATCTCCCATTCCCTTTAAAAGCCAGGTTCGCTTACACCATGGTGGATTCGCTATTTACATGGCGGAATTACAAAGCGGAAAGACTTCTTCAGAGAGGAATCCTTTGATTTTCTAATATTTGGCATGTTTGTGTGCTGGTGCACATCCCTGTGTGTGTAACAAGCAGAGTGTACGCGCGTTGTGCACCCGCCTATAGGCGCATTTTACTAACGTGCCCTTTAAATAACAAAAAAAATTCTGCGCCATCGACTTTAGAGGTTGGTCAATGCTGCAGTCGTTTTCAGTTGCATCAAAATAGCAACATGCCAACAATGCGCCTGAACACACCTCGTTTTCAGACCAGCACGGGCGAAAAGATGGGCGCGAGTGCATTTGCTATTTAAACAACTTAGGCACTGGGCGTGAAAATAATAACTGCGTCTGGCTGAAACTAGAAAAAACACTTGCGTCACGTCTGCCGTCACATTGCGGGTGTATGATAGGGCCCATCGAGTCATTCAGTCATTCAGTAACGAAGCAAATGGAAATCAAATACTCTCCTGAGTAGGCACTTATTTTGAATAAGTAATTACTTAATGACAGCTTAAAAAGTATGTTCTAAATAGTATGCATGGTGTAGTATGAATGTAATTTGAATGTAATTTGGACGTACTACATCTGCCGTGTTGTCATTGTTATGTGACCTACCAGCTTTACTGCCATTCACAAATCCACTCCCGTGGCCTCATGGGATATTCATCGTATGCACACTTGCCAGTCTGGCTACTTTTTTGCCTACTCTTTTATGAGTACTGTGAATTCGGATAAACTTCTTTTGTCTTATACTGTTTTTCATTTGCTATATAGTTGGGAAGTATGTAATTTCGGATGAAGCCTCTGTATTTATGAATGGGTAATTGAATCATTGACTCTCAATTCGTTCCTGAAACACCGCTGTGTCTTGCAGTTCTGCTGTGGCTTTCGTTGGAACTATTATTTTGTTACAAAATACAGCAAACAATACTGACAATACTGTGTTTAAAATGTTTCTTCACTTTATAGTACCTTTTTGTTTGTTGTACTGTTGTATAAAATCAATGCAATCGTGTGCATATTTGGGAAACATTGCATTCTTGCTCATATAATATATTATCAACATTAAAAACAAGAACTCATATGGTACGTTTTTGTATCGAAGACGATAAATCTTAAATAAATCAATCTCTTAGCCAAGTCTGTGTCGGCTATTTGATCTTCATGCTAGTAAGTGCTAAAACCCCATTTTTTAAAAAGGTACATTGTCGAGAACGGCAGTAATGTAGCGCTATTTATATATTTATACTCTGCACGCAACCTATCATATGCACGCTGCTTGTGTGGATGCAGTCAGTTTTGACTGCAAAAGGTGAGGTAATTTGATTGGATGTTATGTATTTACGGCATTTTGCCTGTTAGAAATGCATGCTTGGTTTTAATGTTATTTTAAGGTGGGGAAGTGCCTTGTTTACAAAACAAAATGCTCCGAACAAACATATAATCCTCCAACGTGATTCGGGATGCCATTAAAATAAACAACTTGTTTCCAACGCTTGGATCTTTCTTAAGTTTGTACAGAGATGCGAATGAGCTGTTTAAACTTTAAACTTATCCATTTGTCCTGTTGTCGACAGACTCAAGAGGATGGAGTACTGTATGTCAGAAACAGAACACGCATCTGTATACTGTATTCAGTGTAGACAGCATCAGTGATTATAATGGGTTCTGTCTGCTTTTGACGCGACGCTCACATCCAGTGTTGGTAAATGTCAGCAATTAGGCACCTGAATGCCAGTGGGCGAGGCCTGTGGTGTGATAATGTATAACTATTTGTCAATGTCTTGCTCTAGAGGCAGTCATATGCAAATGTATTTGCCTGTGTGACGTCACAGATTCTGTAATATTTAAACAACGGAGAATGTTTTGAGCTATGAAATTACCGGATGTTTTAATGCGAGAAAGACATCTTATATGCCAAAAGTGGGGGGCCATTATCTCTGTTTCACCCCTTTAAAGGTTCTTCATGGAACTATCGATGCCGATAAAAAAAACAACAAAAAAAAACAAAAAAACAAGTGTGGTGTAGTTTGCTAAAACGTTTATGTTGATGTGATCATTCTTTTCTCTCTGAAAATGTCTCCTTTAATTTTTGTTTTATGTGTGATCTGAATTCTCAGCTCAATCAAATCAAATCTCAATGTTTATTGTCACTGAGAATTGAAAGATGAAATCAGAGTAATGGAGGAAGAACTAATCTTTTCTTGATTGCAGTTTTTTCATTTAACGTTGGTCACATTTAATTTAAATGCTGATCCTCTGGAGTTAATAATATTACGCTGTGTTTGGTATATGACGTTATCAAGTACAGCACTGTGTTTGTAAGACTTATTAATTCCATTGAACTGCTCCCAAATCATGATGGATGGTGGAATTTACATAGCTTACAGATAATTGATGTTTAAATAAAGATCTGTCGATCAGCTGGAGATACCCCATGTTTATTTTAAACCCTTAATAAATCTTTATTGAAAAGATTCCCTTCAGCATACATTTCACATGATCCAAAAACAGAGTTTTTTCCCCCCCTAATTCATTACGTTGAGCATGTGTTCCAGTTAATTACTTTTTTTCATCATTGGCTGTGGTCACGAATGTTTCTATAAGTAATGAACAAAACTGTAGGGGCCACTGGGTTGAATGAACTTAAACACCCACATCCACTGCAATTGGAGGTCGTTTTTATGTAAGACCTTACATAACCTTTTGAAAACAGAGTGAGTGAGAGCTGCGAAAAAGCACAGTTTAAGGCTAAAGATGAATGTGTGGGCTATTCCTGCAATTACCTATTGAACTCTGGAACTTATGAAAATGTAATATGCTCAAAAAATATTTTGAAGAATATGAGTCCAAACAATTAATTGTTCACAGAAACTAATTATGATCTCAATCTGTTTTTTTAAAGTGAATTTAATATTTCTCAAAGTTATGCAATCCTGATGTGGGCCATAAGGAGAAAAATGGGTTCCAGTTTGGTGTTTAATTTACGCTCCAAAACAAGAAGTGTTTATTTTTATTCCCAGAAGATGGTGAATGCAGATGGCCAAAAGTTTTAATTACTTATATCGCGTGACGCACAAACAGGTGTTGTCAGTCTGCTTGAGCGGTTGATCATTCATCAGTGATGTTTAATAGCGCAACAGTCTCATTCAGAATCAAAAAGAAGGCCGGTTGGCACATACTTTCACTCTAGTGTAGCGAATGAATACATCAGACATGTTAATGGTGTGGTATGGGAAAACTGTCTGTCAGATTAAAGCAGCCATCTGCCAAATAAACCCAGCATCCTGTGGCATGATGTTCCTCAGCCAGTTAAAGAGACTCCCTAAAGATAAAGCTTTGAAGCACATTACTAAGGGGTTGTGTTAGATAATACTGGCATACTATAAATAAGTCAACAGCTCATAGTGCAGCAGAGTAAACAATATAATGAAAAGAAGCAGGATCTATAGACACACTCTGGGGAGTTATGTTAGATTTGCAGGTGTATTTTTGTGTAGTGCTTCATTAACTTCATAACTCATATCTGATTTTGTTTACTGATTTGGCAGTAAATTGTGAAATTTCAAATATGATGTATCTCACGAACAAATAACATTGAGCTAATATATACCTTAGTCAGGACAACAGGTTTATAAATGATAATGTACTGCACTTATATCCCTTATAGTTTTCATTTGCAAATAAATGTAAAAATTAAAAATGCAAACAAAATAATGTTTGAATGAATAAGATTAGGTTAAAATATGATTGTCATTTGTTTTTTTTTTGTTTGTTTTTTTGCATTGCAAACACAATATACTTATCATGACTCATAGGGGTAGAGTTTGGGTTGTATGTCAAAATGAGCTACCCATGGTTTTAACATTTGTTGAGGTGGCAGAGCACCACCTGGTAGGTATTTTCTGTCAGACATTTTTTTCTGTCAGTTATAGATAGTTGTACAGTATCTCCTGCTGTCAAGTTGCTTCTTATGTTTTTACCTCAGTTATTATTAAGGTGGTTGCACATTTTGACTGGCATTTCCTGCTGGCAAAATGTGTGCTTCTCTTGTTTGTACCTCACTTATAAATGGCTGTACGTGACAAGCATTTCATGCTGTCAAGATGTGATTCTGATGTTTTTACCTCAGTTGTAGGTAGTTGTACATTTTTGACAATAATTTCCGGCAAGAACGTTCTTTTTCCTCAATAATTAAGATGTATGAGTCGTATTTTCTACTGTCAAGATTTGCTACAGTATGATTTTACCTCAGTAAAGAAGTGAACATTCTTACTCGTATTTCTGAAAAAGAAGCGATACTCATGTTTAAATGTTAAAAGTAGTTAGTTTTGAGAAAGAAGCTTGTTCCTCTAGACAAGTACGACAGTTTAAATTATCGGTTAGATTTAGTAGGTTTCACAAGCTGCTTCAGCAGCCTCGTTTTAACGACGAGTCTGACTGTGCCGGCTGCATGTCGCTTTTATACGGACAGTTCCCGGGCGCCTTAATCTCAGAAAGAGGGGTGATACGCAGCGCTCCGTCTACTCTGCGTATATAAAAATACGATCTTTTTTTTTAAATTACACAGATATTTTAGTTACAAGAATGTATGCTTTTCTTTCGCTTATAACAAGCCTAGTTCACGTTGTAAAACAACATTTATTTTGTTTCTGCGCGGTATCTCTCCCCCTTCAAATGAAGTGAATTCGTCCGGATAAAAGGAAACTTGAAGATCATAAAGGAACAGTATGGGTCTATGGGAAATAAACGCCGTTCCTCACAGTTCCTCATTCTTTCCGGCAATTTTAATACTTAAAGACAACGACTGCATATTAAACACGAGGCTTCTGGTTATTTGAAATGTAAAAAGGTAGGCTTTCTATTTAGTGCATTCACTTTTTATGTGTACCGTTAACGAACGGCTTTAATGCCATTTTAAACTAACGTTATTTGAAATCTTAAAATGATAACGTATAGTATATTTTAAATTAAATATTGTTATGCACTTTGCAGGATGACTTTTATACGTTGCTTTCTGATACATTCAGGTATAGTTCTTATTACTCTGCATAGAGTATCAAATGTTTCATAATGGCACATGATAAAAAATACTGTGGTAATACAATGGTACAATGATGATACAAGCTGGTAGTGTCATGCACTTTCATAATACTATGGTCTTTTGTTATATACTATGGTACTAAAATTTGTGTACCATGCTATTCTTTGGAACTCCATGAATTACCCTGGTATTATTATGGTACCATAGCCAAAAACCCTTGGTAGTGCCATAGTTCTTTTTAAGTAGACACAGGCATGAAGTATAATACACTGCACACTAAAATATGTGATTTATATGCATTATTATTGTACTTTTTGGTTTCTTAAAAAGGAAAAAAGGAAGTTGATGGCCACACTTTCTTACAGGAAATTACAGGTATTGTACTGTACAGTATAGGCAGTGTGATACAGTGTGCACGCTCTGGAGTCAAACACGTGGGGGCCATTATAGGATTTGTTTTGTATATAAATGCATTTTAAGAATGCAGAACTCATATATTTGGCATTTACTGCTAAGGACAAGACTTATTTTTATTTAAAAAAAAAAAACAAAACAAAAAAACGCACTGCTCATCTCCAGTGGAGCAGTAACAGGAGTGATCTAACAGTGTGTGGCAGGTTACTAAACCGCCGTAGGGGTCAGTCAGCAGATTGTGTGATGTGTTGAGCAGGCAGATGGGCAGCCATGAGTGTGTGTCTGCTCCCAGTGGGCTGCGGCTTACTGCGCTTCCTCCTGTAACATGAACAAGCTCGCATGTTTATGCCTGACTTCCTTGGACACGCCTGAAGTGTAGCGCTACGTGAAGCCTGTTGTATTAACACTGACACGCATAGCTGCCTCTAAAATGTTTTAATGGGGTCATATCCTGAGGAATCATGCTTCCTAGATTTTTTGAGATAAGAGTTATTGTACTATGAAAACATAGTGGAACTGTCAGAGCTCAAAACTTTCTCCCCAGTGGAAAAAGAAAAGTGGACTTCATGATTTTGCATGTTTGATGTTAGCACTTTTTGTGACCTAATTAAATGTGATGCTACTGTGAGGTGAAATCACTTATGTTCATTTTACAGTGGTTTTACAGTAATACTCCGGAGCAGAGCAGGAAAGAGCATGTGTGTGAGAGAGCAAATGTGTCTTTTTGGTTTTCAATTAGTTCTGTTTTTTTTTGCATGTTTTACTCTAACCTTTCTGTGGAGTCCTCATGTTTTCTGTAAACTCATGTATGCATGTATAGGCTCTGTCCATCTAGCACAGTGGTTCTCAAACAGTTAAGGCCAAGTAGCACCACTGATGAAATCAGAACATTCAGGTGCAAGCAAATTTCAAATTAATCAGTACTAAACTGTTTAACATCTATGCACATCCGGCAATCCAAAAGTAATAATGTGGGTTAATAAAGCCTAAAACCGTGTCCTAATCAGATATGATGCAACACCACAACACATGATAAAAGATATCTTTTTAACGTTAAAGGAACACTCCACTTTTTTTGAAAATAGGCTCATTTTCCAACTCCTCTAGAGTTAAACAGTTGAGTTTTACCATTTTGGAATCCGTTCAGCCGATCTCCAGTTCTGGCGGTACCACTTTTAGCATAGCTTAGCATAGTTCATTGATTCTGATTAGACCATTAGCATCACGCTCAAAGAGTTTCAATATTTTTCTTATTTAAAAGTTGACTCCTCTGTAGTTACATCGTGTACTAAGACCGACGGAAAATGAAAAGTTGCGATTTTCTAGGCCGATATGGCTAGGAACTATACTCTCATTCCGGCGTAATAATCAAGGAACTTTGCTGCTGTACCATGGTTGCAGCAGGCGCAATGATATTACGCAGCGTCTCTCACAAATATCTCCATGGTTGCAAGGCACGCTCCCTGTGCAAGCAGGGGGTCACAGGCGCTGTGTAATATCATTGCGCCTGCTGCACCCATGGTACGGCAACAAAGTTCCTTGATTATTACGCCGGAATGAGAAAACGGTAAAACTCAACTGTTTAACTCTAGAGGAGTTGGAAAATGAGCCTACTTTCAAAAAAAGTGGAGTGTTCCTTTAAAGAGTTTTCACCCAAAAATGAAATTTTGTCTTCATTTACTCAATCTCATGTTATTTCAAACCCGTAAGACTTTCGTTCATCCTCAGAACACAAATGAAGATATTTTTAATAAAATCTGAGAGATTTCTGTCCCTCCATTGACAGCTAAGCAACTACCACTTTGACGTTTCAAAAAGTTCATAAAGAGATCGTAAAACTAATCCGTATGAATAAACTTTATTTATTATAAAAAACATAATTGAGTGTAGTTGAGTGAGTGGAGACACACTCACAGACACCAGGATGGATTAACTCAGTGGTTTTAGTTCTCAGATTTTGCTTCCTTGTTCTGGAAACCAAAGTGTTTCTGTTTAGATGCCGTATATACAGCGTATCTTTAGGCATATTTGTACCTAGTAAGTTCATTTTAACCTTCAATATTATAGTAAAGTAGTACCAACTAACTCCCGTGTGTAGTTTACAGCATTAGTTGAGAGATATACTGATACTACATCCAAAATAATCGATATAGAATTGAATCGAAATCGTAATTGAATTGCAAGCATGCAAATAGAAATAGAATCGAATCGTGAAAATTGTGTCAATACCCAGCCCTACCTAATATCTATACCGTCGGGGGCCATGGAAGGGGCCAACGTTCAAACTGTGAACAAACAAAAATTGTTTCGGCCTCTTGGTATGTATTTTTATTATTAATTAAATTATGTACTTATCCATTTCCTTGCGAGTGCAGTATACTTACAGAGAGACTCCGCCCACATGCTCTTCTGATTGGCTGTGGTATTTGATTGACAAACTGCTTGTCGCTGGAATCTTTTCGCATCACGTCTGGTTAGGACACGGTGTTAGATGCACAAACCTATGTTAAAATTTTTGATGTAGTTTTTTTTAGGACTGCAATTTTCCAGAGTTTGAGAACTGCTGACCTAGTAGACCTTATGACCTTCCTCTGACCTCTAGGGAGCTATCCTGGTTTTCTGGATAAAGTGTTTTTGAAGGAAATCTTCTATAAGACCAAGTATGTCAGCACCGAGCCTTCTCACAGGAAGTGCTGAACTCAGCTCAGCCCAGGTGTGGACACACTGAGCTCTCTGATCTGCATCTGTATTTGATTCTGGACTCATGTGAGACTGAACAGAAGTAGAACCATGTCAGAGACCCTCCAGCTGCCCGCGCTGCAGATCCAGGGCCCGGCAGACGGGGAGTGCAATGGATCCGTGGTGGATCCGGCCCTGTCCAGCTTGGCCAGCCCGTCTCTGCGCCGCAAGCGCTTTAAAATGCGGCGTATGAAGAACGTCATGAGTGAGAAGGAGCAGCTTGAGAAGGAACAACTTCAGCATTCCGGCTCTAAGGAGTACCTGCAACTTCCGTCCATTGAGATCACGCCGTCCAGCGACGAGGATGCGGCGTGGTCGAGCTGTTCAACACCCAGCGCCTCGCCCCAACGCAGACGCTTCCTCCTGCGCAAGTGGCTGAGGGGAGGAGAGAAAAAAGAGCACGGCAGTGAGAGCAGGTCTGTATGAGCACGAGCACGAGCCCGAACCCTCGTCCACCCTCCACCCTCCTGCACTGCCTGATCTCAGCACACAAACCCATCCATTCTCCATTCCTGCTGTCCATCATGAGTAATGCGCACCATTTCATTTAAGTCTTCACGTGGCACATTAGGCAAAGCAGAAAACCCTTGTGTTTGTGTGTGAGTGTGATCTCTGTCTTCTGTGGAGGGACTGAACTCTCTGCTGTGACATTTATAGGCTGGAGGGAAGAACAAGCGGCCGCCTGCTGCTGCCAGGAATGCTGACAGGAGTTTGTCTAGGGACGTCTTAAATATTCATGACTCTTGCTGCCTTTTAATAGACAAAAATACAACATGCAGTATGTATCTGCTATATGAACTTAAGTTTTACTTCAAGCAGCCCTAACAATAACTGAAATTATACTTAAGGGGCACTACCAGTTGAAAGTTTGAACACAATTTATGTTTCTCCTTATCTTAAATGTATGTTCGGCTTGAAGCGAAGCTGCAGACCGATTGCGCATGACATTAAAGTACTGCGAGAGCGATTAAAGAGCATACGGAGCCGTCATACGGGTTTCCGTGGGACATTCGAGCATGCCGCCGTTCATCTTTGCGTCATTACGTCACGTCTGTTAACATGAAGAAGGAGTCCCAGCTAGTAGGCTATATCATGTGAGGATGCTGTAGGTGGTGTAACATTTATAGCCTTTTCTCACAGCAGCTGCAATAATTAAAATTGTAATTTTGATGGCGGATTGTATGGTATGACAAATGGACAAATAGATATTAGACTGTACAGAAATTAAAATCTACAGGTGACGCTAATACACACTAAATACACAGTCACGCAGTGCTGATGTTGTAATAATAATTTGCACGGTTTGATGTGATGTGAGCTAAGCGATCGTTAGATTTAATCACCATTGGCAGCACGATTTATTGTAATGCTTTTTTTTTCTCAGTTGGTCAGAACAAAAGTGGTAGATTTGTTATTTACTTGTTCAGATGACATTTTTATTGTGAAAATTATTTTGGTCTTACTTCCAAGACTACAATCTGTGATTTTGAAGTACATGTACAGTCTCCACCATTGCGGTGACTGACAGCCACACATTCTCCTCAAAACATTAGATTCATCCGCGCTGAGGAGTCGTGCCGACGCACAACCCACGTAAAGATGATAATTCCGCAAATAACTGCAATTGCAGGTTTCTAACAGAGATGGCGACAAAGAGGCAAAACTTATGGACAGCAGCTTTAAATGCGTTGCTAGCATAATTTATGCGCATGTCTTACAGAATAAAAAAATTGTCCACCTCACTCAAATGTGTGTTTTATATGCATTTTGGAAATTTGCATCTTGTGTTGAAGTTGCAGCATTTATTATGCAAAATCCCAAAAATAAAATATAAAAATACACTACTGTTCAAAAGTTTTTTTTTTTTTTTTTTTAAATGTTTTTGAAAAAAGTCTCTTACACCAAGCCTGCATTTATTTGATAAAAAATAAACTAAAAATAGTAATATCATAAAATATTATAGTAATTTTAAAAGTCTTTCTATTTAAATATATATTTTAAAATGTAATTTATTCCTGTGATGGCAAAACTGAATTTTCAGCATCATTGAAAACATCATACTCCAGTCTTCAGTGTCACATAATCCTTCAGAAATCATTCTAATATGCTAATTTGCTGCTCAAGAAACATTATTATTATTATTATTATTATCCAACTGGATAATAATGCTGCTTAATATTTTTGTGGAAAACTTGATACATTTTTTGGAGGGAATTTTTTTTATGAACAGAAAGAACATCATTTTTTCTTTTGTAACAATATAAAAGTCTTTACATTTGATCAATTTAATGCATCCTTTCTGAATATTTTGGTCACTGCATAATTGCAATGCAACGATTTTACTATTATTCTAAATATGGAAAATACTTCTAATAAAGATTGAGTAGGTGTGTATAAACTTTTAACTGGTACTGTACAGGGAATTCATGGTTTAGTAAATAAATTCAGACGTATAATGTTTGTTATGACTGACATGAATTAGGTATCAGCTGTGTACTGTGAGCTGTCAGGTGTTTGCTGGTAAAAAAACCCCCAAAAAAAACAAACAAACTTGTAAACACACCAGCGTTCACTAATCTAGGGCTCTGTTGTGTTGATCTGATTGCCTGTTTTATCACCTGCTTCCTTTTCATGCAGTACACAATAACTCAGGGAACCGCTAAATAGGTTTTTCTGTAATTTCTTTTCTTGAGGCAAGACATTATAAACAAATGTGAAGGTATGACACTGTACCTGAAAATCATGTCAAGTTTGGTTAAATGGATATATTGTTGTTTTAGTTTATAGCACTCTAGGAAAATGGGCCACTCTGCTGCCCTCTAGTGGGATAGATTAAACTATCCTGAAAATGTCATGGATTTTTGTTCCTCCAGCTGTTACCCAAGCAACATTGGACTGTTAAACTATGCGTGTTTTGTTTGAGCATTTTTGGTTACCATAATTAAAAGATCACTGTGTGTCCAAACTCACCTTCTGTCGTCTCTTTCTCAGTATGAGCATCCGTCTGTGGTGTTTGTGTATTTCTTATGTTCTGATTCTAATGTGACGATCTGTGTTACAGCAGTCAACAGAGCAGCCTGCAGAGCAGCCATGAGGAAGAGACCACACGCTACCTGAGCCCCAACACCCGCGAGGACAGGTACACAACGCCGCTACATTCTCCACTTTACATGTCATGTTGATTGTCAGTGTGTTTTAAATGAGGCATTCATCTCGCTTGTCTTCTGTTTATGCATTATGATGCTCTCAGCGTAGTTCTCTTATATGTCCAACAGGGGTCAGTAGTTGGTCAGCTCACATTTTTGCTGAAGCCCAACTCTACTTTATATACTGCACTAGTGATGATAATATGTAGTCGATCATATGTGATATGTCCTGTATCACAAGGGTTTGTGATATAGATAATAATTCCTTACATTTATATAGTGCTTTTCTGGGTACTCGAAGCGCTTTACATATGGAAGGGGGAATATCCTCAACCACCACCAATGTGCAGCAACCATCTGGATGATGTGACGGCAGCCATATTGCACCAGAACGCCCACCACACACCAGCTTATTGGTGGAGAGGAGACAGAGTGATAAAGCCAATCAGTATATGGGGATGATTAGGAGGCCATGATTGACAGAGGCCAATGGGCAAATTTGGCCAGGTTACACTCCTACTCTTTTTAAAGGACATCATGGGATTTTTAACGACCACAGAGAGTCAGGACCTCGGTTTAACGTCTCATCTGAAGGACTGTGCTTTTTGACAGTATAGTGTCCCCATCACTATTCTGGGGTGTTAGGACCTACACAGACCATAGGGTGAGCACCCCCTGCTGGCCTCACTAACACCTCTTCCAGCAGTAACCTAGCTTTCCTAGGAGGTCTCCCATCCAGGTACTAACCAGGCTCAGCCTTGCTTATCTTCAGTGGGCAAACAGTCTTGGGCTACAGGGTGATATGGCTGCTGGCATGACAGACAGACAGACAGACAGACACAGACAGACAGACTCGACTCTGATTGGTGGAATTTTCTGCACATCATAGATAATGTAGTTTTTTAGTGTAATTCGGCTGTTTTTTTAATGCTTTTTTTTTTATTTTTTTTTTTAAATAAGTTGAAATAATGTGAACAGATGGCTTCGAAAAAAGCATATACCATTGATTGACAACAACCTCGGAATTTACAGTAGTTCTGTCTTTAAACGTTAAGGCATTGTTAAAAGTAATTTTTTGCACTCTATAGTATGTCATTTGGCACATTTAGTACTATTTTTAGTGTACTATGTATGATTGCCTGTTTTTGTCTAAAAAAAGGTAAAAGTAAAAAACTAAAAAGGTACAGTAATTTTGACTTTACTTATTATAATTGTATTATATACTTATTTCTCATAATTGCAGCTTAATCAAAACTGTGACTTTAATTCTTACAATGCAACTTTATTTCTATTATTTTAATGAGTAATTATTTCTTATTTCTTATTTATTTGAATTCTTATAATGCAACTTTTATTTTTTCATCATTTTCTCATTGTCAAATTATTTCTTATTTTTTAATTTCTCATACTTGCAATGGAACATTATATCTCACAATTATGACTATTGAATTACACAATTATCTCATTATTTTAACTTCGCTCATAATGTGACTTTGTGTCTTTTCTCAGAATTGTGAGATTTAAACTCACAATTGCGAGAAATAAAGTCAGAATTGTGAATTATAAACTCATAATTGCAAGAAATAAAGTCAACTGTGAGATATAAACTGGCAGTTTTGACTTTTTTCTCACAATTCTACCTTTTTGTCTCAATTGCAAGTTTATATTTCACAATTCTGAATTTATAACTCACAATTCCGATAAAAATGTCAGAATTGTGAGATGTAAACTCACAATTGCGAGGTGAAAAAAAAAAAAAAAAAGAAGCCAGAATTGAGAGATAAAAAGTTGCAATTACCTTTTTTATTTTTTATTCAATGGCCGAAACAAGTTTCCATAGAAAACAAGCTAATCTGGTGTATTTTATATGACAAATAATTTGCGAATTGGGATTCAGTCTCTGTCACTTTAATATTTTTTCTCTCGTTTCAATCTTTGTCATTTTATAACAGCACAGACGCTGAACAGCTTGACATGATATGAACTTCCTGCAGGCAGCTGTTTTAGTCTTGAGTGTTGACTCTCAAGTGTGGTTGAGAGCTTCTGTTTTTGGTGGTTCATGTTTAGCTTTTGAAGTTGTTCTTCTTTCTGTGTCGTGTTCTGCATCTGTTTCTGGTTTTGAGTCTGACCACAGATCTCACTGTCTATATTGTGCCATCTCAAAAACAACTCTAATGTGTTTCACTTTCCCATGGCAGGGCTGCAGAACAGCCTATTGCATTTTCTCAGATTTCTTTTGGGGTTTTTTTTGTCATCATCTCAGAAATATCACATTTTTGTTGAACTAAACCAGGTGCTGTGCAGGTTGAATCACCTTAGCAAGTTTTTGTAGAGAAAGCTCAGATTTTTAGCTGTGCTCAAATGTTCTTGTTGTGCCCAGCTGGGCAAAGAACACGCCGATCCTCGGCTGGAATATCATATGAGCATTTTTTCATCTCTAGGCTTCAGGCACTTGTTCATTGCTGCTTTTATTGGACCTAGAACACTGTGTTCTTTCTTCTGGGTTTATGAAATATGTCTTGTGAACATAACTGATTGTACATTGATTAGTTTTGTATTTGATTGTTGCTTTTAATCTTCATGAGCATTATTTACCATTGTCAGAAAAGAGATCTTTATGAACTCCTTTAAGATAACCATTTGTATGTGAGTCTGTGCACGAGTGTGTGTCTGTGTGCATCTATACACCTGCTAAAGTCAGTTTGGTAAAGTCAGTCTGCACACGGTCGCCCGCAGCTCATTTTTGTGCACTCAGCAACCTGATTTCAGCTGATTCCTGAGCTTATTTTTAAATCAGTTTTGTGTCGTGACGTAAAAGCAGCTAATGCTCATAAAGGTGATGAATGTTCAGCCAGCTTGTGTCCTTTCAGGCTGAATGAATCACAGCTCAGCTCTCATGTACACACATACATGTAGTACAGGCTCCCTTTTAGTTCATGAGTGTGGATTTGAATTGAACTGCCCACATCTCACATGATGTTGAATTGGAATTTATTTGCGAATATTTTATGACAAAACAAATTACATCATTAAAGGTAGGGTAGGCAATTTCAGAGAGGCTAAATAGCAAGCTAGCTTTGAAAGCACGACATTCCAACCTCCCTTCAGAGCATTCTACAAAGCCACACCTTCTCCAAAACACATAAATGCGCACAGCAGAGTCTGCAAAGCGTCACGGCATTAAATTACCTCATGTCTCAAAGCACTTAACATTACAAAAATAATGAGCGTAAATAACTTACAGAGCTCTTACTTGTATCACCTGACTGCTGCAGATTAATTTCAGCATTAATAGTGTTGACGTAGAAACACATAAATGCGAGCCTGAGGACGTGTAGCTCCGGGTAGTACATCACGGGTTTCCATCTCGTAATTACAGTTACGACATGGCGTAAACGTGGCATAAGCTCATTGTTTTGGTTAAGGAAGAACTGTAAAAGGTGGCTGATGTTTGTTTGTGGGGCTCGGTGAATGTCCACAACTCTGCGTAGCCTTGATGAAACGCTCTGATGACGTGTTGTCTGCACAAGCAGGTGGGCGGAGATATGGAAATACATATGTTAACAGGCAGGTAGGACATCGTATCATTGCATTCAGACCGAATACAATGAGTGGACGAACATTTTTTTTGGTCCTGAGACTTCCACAGAAGATATATGAAGAGTTTGGTTCCAAAACACGATATATGCCATTTTTTTAAAAATTGAGTTTTAGCCAAAATCGGTATTGTATCTGGTCGGTATTGTTTTCTCCCTTTCTTTCTAAAACGCAACAAACGCCAGTCTCCCTTCTCTGCAGAATGCGATATATCCGCTCAACCAATCACAGTGCACCATTCCACGCACTGTAAACAGTAATGGTGCCGCTCTGAATACACCTGGCATCCTATTTTTCCTTATCTGCTTTGTACTTTGTGATCAACAAAAACAGAAAAATGAATAATTTTAATGGCATTGATGAACCTGTAGTGGTTTCTGCGGTGGGGAAGAAACGTAAGCCATTGAAATGTAATCATTTACGACTCGAGTCGGGAGGAGGAAAAATGCCGGCTGTTGCTTGTTCCACGACAGCATCAAACTTCTGTCACGGTCCCCAAAACTGAATCATGAACACTTTTTAAAAGCCGTTTTTAATACCAATGTACCTGGCAAATATGTTTATTTTAACCGTGTGGTGGCGCCAGATACTCTTTAATCGGTAATGACAAATGGATACATAATTAATTTATAACATTAACAAGATAACTCGTTGAATTCATTTTTGGAGCGACGACTGAATGTATTTTTAGTCAAATGCCTGTATATAAGATTAGTATTGACAAAGTTCAGAGGCTGTCATATATGTGAATCAACTTACTTTGTTGTGTATTTTCAATATGAAAAATAACTTTTATACTGATGGATTAATTGCATTCTGGAAAAAAAAAAGAGTCATGGATTTATTGCATTTTGGGGGAAAAAGAATCCATTTTTATAATAAACCTTTGAAAATCAAAATCTAGATTTGAATTTTTAATGTTTTTATAACCAAAAGATGCTATGTGAAAGTTTGAAACAGAAAAGAGTGGTTTTCATCTTGATTCTTGGTAAAGAAAACACATTTTTACTCAAATTAATGGAACCAAACTCTTCATATTTACATGTTTTGATATTTAAACCACTTCTATTATTGATTGCTATCAGGATGTGAAGAGAGTTTCAACCAGTATAATGAAAAGTGTGTGTATAAACAAAAAATTGCTTACCCTACCTTTAATTTTGACTAATTATGCCTGATTTGAAAACATACTGAAAAATGTCAATACTGTCAAATCAATGAACATATCCATCAATACGGATTTTAAGTTTACCAGAATTTAGGTCGGTCATGGTTTTCAACCTATAAAAATAAATATTGAAAATATTTCCTTTTAAATTAGTGTGTTAAATATTTGTGTTAAATAAATTACATTTGTTTAATGTAATAAAATATAAGTAAATAAATACAAATAGTTTAGATTACATTTTAGACGCTGATTATTTCCAGTAATTTCATTGAATGTTTCCGGAAATACCCTGAGTGTTGTTTGTTTCCGAAATATCAGGGAATTTGTGATTTACAGGAAATCTCTGTAGTGAATGTTCTTTTTTTTTCTTTTTTTATTTTGCTAGTTTAATAATGTAATATGTCATCGCCTTGAAATTGTTGTTTTTTGTGCAATGTCTTTACAATGTTTTTTTTTTTTTTTTTTTTTCCAGTAATCAGAAATGACAAGAAATTCTAAAGATTATGAATACCACAGATGTTATATAAACTGCTTGGATGCTATTTAGTTTGAAATGTACTTCCTTAAATTCAAATGACAATTTCAATCCTTCATCCTACTTGCCAAATTGATTCAAATTCAGGTTCAGCCGTGTTCATAAAACAACAATCAAATCCACTCACCCTCTTAGTCATATGCGTTTTTGCCCACTAGCACACAATCTCTTGTCTAAGACTCTGATGGCTATATTAGTGTCTCTGCTGGTGGTCTGACCACAGCCACACCTCAGGTGAGGAAACTAGCTGTACTGATCTACAACACACACCGAGAAAACGCAGGATCTGGGTCACCGCAGGACAAGACACACAGAGAGAAAGGGGGAGAGAGAGAGAGAGAGAGAGAGAGGTGAAGGGAGTTCGGTAATGAGGAGTCGGTGTGTGTAAACCATATGCAGGTCCAGATGAGTTTAGAGCATCATGGTTCAGAGCAGGACTTTATCATGCACCTCACCCGTCAAACTGGGCTGTCACCCGCGGGTGTCCACGCTCAGGAAAAGACTGCACTTTCGCCGGGATCAGTGAGTACTTTTTGTCCATTTTTTGCCAGGTGTTTTGTATAGACTGTAATTGGCAGGCAGAAACTCATGGTCAGTTGATCCAGTCTGTATTGCTGTAGCAGATACTGTTTCCTGTGATATATAGAATTACCCTTCAATCTTTTACAGTAGAGACTTAAAAAGGACAGAATGTTGTATAAAACCTATGATTATTTAATATATTAGTCATGTTTATGGTATCATTTGTTCTCTTGCAGTTTTGAACCCAAAGCCGCTGGATATTTGTGCATTATTTGCATTTATAATGTCTTTTGATACTCATTGTTTTATATGTTTAATGTTTTCAAATAACTGTAAAAATCCATTATCACAAGTAATGAATACTTATTCTTGGTTATGCTTTTTAAATGCATTAAATAATGCATTAAAACATATGATCAGATGTGTTTAATGAGCAAGTTTAAGTAATAGGTTATAATCAGTTATAACCATGGCTAAACTTATTAATGAAAAGATAAAATTCATTACATGTATAATTATAAGATATTTGAAAACATGCCTTTGATGTTGCTAGTGCTGTGCTCTACTGTGAGACATACAGGAACTACAGTGTGTGTATTTTATCAGTCTTGCAAATAGAAAAATATACAAGCACAAAGTAAAGGTAGAAAAGACTGGAATAGGTCACCCAAAAATTAAAATTCTGTCATTATTTTCGCAGCATTGTGTCATTCCAAGCCTATATTATTATTATTATTATTATTATTTTTAATTCTGAGCAACTCAAATGAAGAAATTTAGCATAATGTACTGGATGATTTCTTCCATGCAGTTACAATGAATGGGCTCTGAAGCTTTCAAGTCTTAAAAAGGATCCATGTTGCCAAATATTTTCTTTGGAAAGTACCTAAATTTGCAAAATGTCACTAGATGATGTAACGTGGCAACTGTCGGCACTTTACATTTGTGTTCTCTCCTAATCTGTAATCACATACTTTATTTTAATATAATATATAGCCGAATGTCCAGTAAAGCTGTTCTGATTTACATATTTTCTGTCAGACACAGGAACGATATGATATAGTGACTGACTACATGTTAGATGTTGTTTTTTAGTTGCTAAAGGAGTCTGAAAAGTCGCTAAGTTGGCAACACTGAAAAGAATGCAGCAGCATAAAAGTAGTCCATACGATACCATTGTGTGATAAACAAAAATGTATTTGCTGATAATCAGCATTCTGGCATAAACACGGAAGGGCTGCACTGTGTTTATGGCATCAACTGCGTACAAATCTGACAGGATTATGTTTGTTTTGTTTTTGCGCACAAAAAGTATTCTCATCGCTTCATAACATTAAGGTTGAACCACTGTAGTCATGTTGACTGTTTTAACAATGTCTTTACTACTTTTCTTGACCTTGAATGACCGTAAGACTGAAAGAGTCATGTCATATTCTTTTGGTCGACATGAGCTCAGGGTCATTGTGTCTCTGTCACAGTAACTAGACTAACTAGATCTGTTTCTCTTCAGACACACAGCTTTGATTAATGCAGATTGTGTGTGTGTGTGTGTGTGTGTGTGTGTGTGTATGTGTATGTGTGCGCGCCTGTTCTTTAATTAGCAGTTGTTCAAAGCAGACTTGGTAACAAAGAAATGCCAGCCTCACCCTCTCTCACTCTCTATTCCTCTGTGTATTTGAGGTATGATCAGACCTTGTACATTGGACAGGGTTTTTGTTTTGACATGATCAGCAACATTCTGAGTTGCCCTTTTGCTATGGTTTGTTAGGAGATGCTTACGCTGCAAAAGAAAAGTGCAGTGAGCCTATATCAGGAAGCATACATTATTCACTGCTTTCTCTTTCTCTCTCTCTCTCAAAAAAAAAAAAAAAAAAGATTCTTGCTATATTTAACGTTTCATATTTCCTAAAAATGTCCAAGTAGTTTATGGATACTGGGGCTACAAAAGGTATTTGGATGCCATACTTTTAAAATATAATTTCATTGCACAACTAGATATTGAAACAACTGACATTTGATAGCACAAGCACACATTTAAAGCAAATATTTTATGTAAAGAAGAATTTTTTAAACCGTAAAAAGCTTTTAGACAATTTCTAGTTGTAAAATGTTTTTATTTGTGAACTTGGTGTTCACACAGGCATGATCCACTAAAAATCACTGCCAGAAAAGTCTTAGAAAAGTGAAATTAGTTCTGAGAAAAGTTCATGCATCTTTTGTTTGTCTTAACTGTATGAATTGAGTATAAATTTATTTTGATTAAAGCTATAAAAAAGTTATCCAGTCAAGAACAGCAAGGTATTTTCTCTTTTGTTTGATTCACCTTAATGAACACAGAGCAGCAGGTAGATATATTAGGCTGCTGTCACTTTAAGACCAAACGCATGGATCCATTATATAATTGTGTGTGTATTCAGTCATTCAAGAGCAATAAGACGTGAAAGAGAACTGAATTCGCGATCATATGCTGAGAGACGCAGCTTTCTGTGCACGTGCTTACGCTGTGTGTCAGTCAGCGAGAGCACCACACTGTTGCTTTTCAGGATATATTGCACTTATAACTCTTTTTAACAACTGTTTTTTATGTTCTCATTCATGCATTTCATTACTCTGAAGTGTCAATAGTGCTATACAATTACATACCGCAATATACTATTCACAATATAGCAAAAGCTCTTACAACAGACATTTTATACAGTGATAATGATATATATCATTATACAGCCCAGCCCTAGTCCTGATCTTTCTCCACTGTGATTGGATGGCTGGGTAAAAAGTGACAGTGATGATGAGTGCTGCGTTTTACCCAAAGTTGAACATTTTTCAGCTATCATCAACCAGAAAAAATGCCAAGCGTGGAGCATGCAGCGGTCCCATTGAAAACAATTGAAAAAAACATGCTTTGGTTGACTTTGAAAACATTTTGGTGGACACATGGCCTTACAGTAGATCAAGAAGTTTAAAATTATTCAGTATAGAGTTTCAACTTGACCTGTCCTTCAGTATTAGAAAAATAGCAGAAAACTAATTTAAGAATTTGAAGACATGCATTTTAAATAGTGCCCTTGTTTCAACAAGATAGTGGGCATCAAAATAGTTGTAAAATGTGCAAGCACATTATTGCTTGACTTTGTTCCTGTAATCATTTTCAGCGTGTTCAACATGCTCTGGTTGCCTCGTTTGTTCCTGTGTTCTCATTTAAGTGGCCAGATCCCTATGAAAGATGTGCAGGCTGTCTTTCAGTTGAGATTAGACAGAAGCTGGCAGCAGCAGTGTCCTGTTACCAGAGCTGATGATTCATCACAGAACTGCAGATGTTATCTAACACCTCAATCAGATACCACTCTCTCTCGCTCTCTCGCTCTCTTTCTTTTCCACTGAGCTGTAAGCAGAATCCCGTCTCTCATAGTAAGCTCATGTGCACTTCTGACTTCCTGTTAAACGGACTCTTTCCTCAGCCATACATAAACTGAATCCTCTCTGTCTGTCTGTCTGTGGGCACTGAGTCATTTTACTTGCAGATTAAAATCTCAGAGTCTTTAGGGTTCTCTGTCAGGAAGAGTGGGCCGCATAGAGCAGTGAAAGTAGGTCATGAGTGGGATGTGGGATTGGGGATTCACCAGTGCTGCTGTATGAATCTCAGTAAAGCACTTGAGGGCCTATATATTTTATATATATATATATATATATATATATATATATGCACATTTATAACATATTCAATATTTATTCAAAGCTCTTGCATATATATTTTTATGATTTTTGAATAAATATCTTTTAACTATCAATAAGTGTGTAGTATTTTGCCATAGTTATCATAGTTACCATAGTTCTCTCTTCCTCAATTTTTTCCCCCAAAATTCCACACAAAAAAAGCACAGTTATGAGATATTCCAGGCCAATTAATCGGCCAATATTTTGCCTTAGTATCAGGTAATAACTGTTTCAGCCTTGTTAAAGAATTAGTTCACTTTCAAATGAAAATTAGCCCAAGCTTTACTCACCCTCAAGCCATCCTAGGTGTATATGACTTTCTTCTTTTTGATGAACACAATCGGAGAAATATTAATAAATATCCTGACGCTTTATAATGGCAGTAAATGGGACCCACAAGTATGAGCTGAAGAAAGTGTTTCCATCCACATTCATCCATCATAAACATATTCCACACGGCTCCGGAGGGTTAATTAAGGCCTTCTGAAGCAAAGCGATGCATTTGTGTAAAAAAAAAAAAAAAAGGCCAGACCGCCTTCCATATTCAGCTTACGGAAAAAAACTTAACTGACGTGATGCCAGTTCCGTTTTTTTTGTAATTTGAATACGGAGGGTGGTCTGGCGGAAGCTAGATATTTTACTTGATACTTTTTTTTTCTTTTTTTTTTACACAAATGCATCACTTCGCTTCAGAAGCCCTTTATTATCCCCCCCGGAGCCGTGTGGAATACATGTTTTTGATGGATGTATGTGGATGGAAGCACTTTCTTTAGCTCATACTCGTTGATCCCGCTCACTGTCATTATAAAGCTCAGATGCGTCAGGATATTTATTAATATTTCTCCGATTGTGTTCATCTGAAAGAAGAAAGTAATATACATCTAGGATGGCTTGAGGGTGAGTAAAGCTTGGGGTCATTTTCATTTGAAAGTGAACTAATCCTTTATGCATAATACAATTAATTTCTTTGTATTTTTGTGAGTTTTGAGTGAATATTGTATAAAATAAGTGTGTATTTTAACAATTTTGCTAATATATTAACATTATATCTGGCATTCCCTCTTTTAGAAAAAAAGTCGACAACTAGTTATGAGTAATACCTTGTGATCCCTCTGAGCTCTTTTCAGTGGTATAACAATCTGTGTTGTTTTTGCCGGTCAGGAGTGTGTGTGTGTGTGTGTGTGTGTGTGTGTGTGTGTGTGTGTGTACAGAGGGATTAGCTGCCTCACTTCACTTCTCCAGTACGCTCACTAACCGAGCCTGACAGTCACCTCATCACCTGACTCTCTCACTCTCTCCTCTCATTGGCTGGCTCCCGTCAGCCTCCATGTGGCAGTGAGCTCAGCTATGCTGAGGGGGGCGGGGCTATGTGGCAACTCATGCAGGCCATTGGGCCGCAGGGCTAAACATATCAGGACTGGACCCACAGAAATTAACTCCAGTCTTCATTGGCTAGGTTCCGCAGGCCCGCTGGAGCCAGATATCCTCATCTGCTCTTCCGCACTCAGACCCCCAGAGACCCAGCAAGGGCAAAGGAACATGTTGACACAACCGATTACATGTGCAATGCTGATATTGCACATCAGTACTGGACACTGGGAATTTCTAGAAGCGCTGCCAATGAAACGATATGATTTAAATTATGATTTACATTTTTTTTTTCATATTTGAACTGCATTTGCATTTTCTTTATTTAGACATCAAACACATTTGGCACAAGTAACATCTCATAACAGATCGTATTAGTATCAGAATATGGATTTATGAAAAGATATTTCATAATATTTGTGCAACATTATATAATTTACTCCTAAGGTGCACTGAACGTTGTCCATTTTTAATTTTGTCTAAAAAGACTAAACTGAACTCTTACATTTTTGTCCCAGATAAAATGTTTATTTATACTTCATGCACGCATTCCCATTCAGAGCCTGTGATGGAGCTGTCCATTCAGCACCACTGTGACATGCACACACTCTGATTGGCCAGTGCTTTTACAGGGACTCATTCTGGTTGGCCAGTCCTCTGTGGGCAGCATCATGCTGGGAATTTATTGGCTTGTTGAATATGATCTTAGCTTGTGGGATATAACAATGCAAAACCAGAATAAAATGACCATATTTGGGGTTTATTTGATGTGTTTTATCAGTGTGTGTGTAAATGTGCATGTGTGCTGGTGGTCATTTATGAAGTTTTGAAAGAGTTGTCAGGTTTTCGGAGGTCAAAAAAAAGTGTTTTTTAAAAAGTCTCTGTCCCTGACCTCTAGACCACATTTACATATTATATACAATGTAAAACAGACCAGTATTACATACATTGCCAAAGTTATATATTGTAGGTGCGTTATATACATATATAACTTTCCTTACCCTAACCCTAAAATGTTATTGCTTAATATAAATGTTGTTCTGGGACCAACAAGGATGAGGACAAGGATTCAGGAACATGTCCTACTTTGAAAATCATGTTCACCATGTTGTGTGTATTTAAAGGGTTAGTTCACCCAAAAATGAAAATTCTTTCATCAATTACTCACCCTCATGTCGTTTCAATTCCGTAAGCCCTTTGTTTATGTTCGGAACACAAATTAAGATATTTTTTATGAAATCCGAGAGCTTTCTGTCCCTCCATAGATAGCAATGCAACTACCACATTCAAGGCCCAGAGAGGTAGTAAAGTCATCATTAAAATAGTCCATGTGATTACAGTGGTTCAACCTTAATTATATGAAGCGACGGGAATACTTTTTGTGTGCAAAAAAACAAAACAAAACAAAGATAACGGCTTTATTCAACTATTTCTTCTCTTCCGTGTCAGTCTCAAACTCTAAACACAGTGCAGCGCTTCCAGGTTCTATGTCAGAACATCGGCTCTGTATTGGATGGCTCCTGCATCAGCATCACGCGCATACGTTGTGGTGCTCACGTGAACAGCGTCGGAGACTGACACAGAAGAGAAGAAATTGTTGAATAAAGTTGTTATATTTGTTTTGTTTTTTTCACACAAAAAAATATTCTCTGTGCTTAATAAAATTAAGGATGAACCACTGTAGTCACATGGACTTTTTTAATGATGTCTTTACTACCTTTCTGGGCCTTGAAAGTGGTAATTGCGTTGCTGCCTATGAAGGGACAGAAAGCTCTCGGATTTCATCAAAAATTTCTCAATTTGTGTTTCGAAGATGAACGAAGGTCTTACGCGTTTGGAATGACATGAGGGTGAGTAATTAATGACAGATATATTATTTTTGGGTGAACTAACCCTTTAAATGTGTTTGGAGACAATAACTTAATTGTCTTGCTTTTATACCCAGTCAAATCTGAACAACGCAGCTATCAAAATTTGAGTCCGCAGTGAACACTTCCTGTTGCTTTTTACTGACAAATTTGAGCCTCTTTTTTTAAGAGCACACATCGAAAACACACTTTAACAGACATGTATGTGTTCAGATAGCTTGTGATTGTTTCAGTGACCTGTGTGTCTATGGGATCAGAGAAGCGCTGCTATGGCCTGTACATGTGACTAGACATTTGCAGTAATATCAGCTGTGTGTTTGTGTAACTGGAATAGAACAAGACGCCAAGCAGTATATTTCTCTTATTCTTATACACACTCTGTTTGCAGTGTTTACCGTCCATCTGTATTAAGGGATTAGAGGACCAGCTGTCGACTGCCCCGTAGTCCCTCACACACGCACAGCAGCAGTGAGACCGGACAGGAATCTCTTTGAGTCAGGAAGGAAGGAGGGGAGAGGGGGAGTGGCCTGGTGGATCTGAGCATGCTCAGTGAGCACTGGATTGAGACGAGAGCCGCTCATGCCCTCATCTGCAGGAAGAGAGAGGGAGAGAGAGGCTGCTGCATTTCAGAGAGGTGCGCTTGAGTGCTTCACACACACAGGATGTGGAAGTATGGCTCACCCGACACTTTCATGCTGAATGAGGCATTCTGAGTCGGGCTGATCGCCCGCACTTGGGATCACCAAAACCGACACGGATTAACATCCCGCTCGGGATGCCTTGGGAAAGGCGGCCCGTGAAATGGGAAGATGACACTGTGGGATCAGGACAGCCTGCACTGCACTAATGAAAGGCTTCAAGCTCGCCTGGTAAGGTGGACAGACGGACAGATGCCAACCGGTCTGTCACGTTTGTGTGTTTTCTTCTTATTTTAGTGTCGCAGGAAAGCGATTTTGGCTTCCTGTCCTCATCCTAAACACCTGCATTGTGCAGTACGGTAGGAATGCGCTCTCGCTGTCGCTTTGTATCTGTCGCTGTCTGAGATCTGCAGTGACGTATTGGTGTCCACTTGTTTACATCAACCAAGTAGAGCTTTGACTTGGTCAGACGACTGAATTCGTTCTCCGTAGCTCCGAGCAATGGGCGGTCACACAGCTGAGGCAAAGATGGTGGACGTAAATGATAAACTTTTAATGGTTATGTAACATTGCCCTCTTCGATGGCAGAATGACTCTTCCCTGTTGGATAGTGGAAGATTATTTTAGGGGCACTGAGTTCAGGACTTATGCAGATTAGTCTTTGAAGGAAGAGTGACAGTGCAGTTTTCATGTGTTAATTTCATATTCTTTTGGAGTGTCTTGTATTGATCTGAAATTCAGTTTTCCCTTTTCTCAGTTCATATGCTCTACTGTATATCAGCGAGACAAAATGTTGCAGTTTCCTCAGAAGTCAGAAGTTATTTGCGAAGATGCTGAAGATGCTGGTGGGGGAATTTTATTGATGCTATATGAAGATGCTGGTGGGGGGGAAATTAGCCCATATGTTGTGTTTCTATTATTAAGACTTTTAATTATTTTTGGACAGGCACATTTTTTTTTTTTTTTTTTTGCAATGCAGTACTGTATGTTTCCACATTGATAAACATGCTAAATGCAAACATTTGGCAGTTAAATTACCATGTAAATCTGTTCCATCAGAAGTTGATATAGCTTGTGTTTATGAAAACCTGGGTGTTGATATGTTTTGTCTGATAGAGCTAGTGTATTGATCTTGTAGTCTTGAGACATTGAGGCCATATGAACATGGCTTTCATCTAGGTCTCAGATAAAACCCACAATCTATTTTTAGCATATTAAAGGTAATAAAAACCGCAAGCACAGTGACATCTTCACCATACAGAGAATTTCCATTCATCCATTCATCCATCCCAAACCTGTATGAATTTCTCTCTTCTGCTGAACACAAACAAAGATATTTTGAAGAATGTCAATAACCAAACAGTTGATGGGCCCCACTGACTTCAATAGTATTTTTTTCTCATACTTTGGAAGTCAATGTGGCACAAATTGAGGGGGAGTAAATGATAACATAATTTTCATTTGTGGATGACCTATCTCTTTAAGAACTCTAGTCCTAGTCTGAAGTTCCCCAGAATATTTCTTTGTCTGACCAATGGCAAACAGGGGGAGTCCCATCCCAGGCATTACTGGTTATGGATGGAAACTAGACCAATTGTGGTTTTCTTATATATATATATATATAGTGTAGAAATGATTCAGTACCATGGTGTGTGTATATGTATATGTGTGTGTATATATATATATATACACACACATATACCACAGTATTGAATCATTTCTACACTGCCCGAAAAAAAAAAAAAAAAAAAGAAGTTGCTGTTTGCATTTAAATAGGCAAATACTTAAGAATCTATGATTGGATCATTATTTCTTGTGATTATTATGTTTCTAGCATGTTATATGTTTGGGAACAGTTCTTTTAACCCTAAGTAATGGAGTGTGTAGCTTTTCATTTCTTAAACAACCATGTAGGAAGACACATCATGGCCATATTCCAGGCTTAAACTGTGAAAGAATGGTTGGGAGGGAGCATGAAGAATCATTTGCACACATGAATTGGCAAATTCATTGAAAGATTTTGGGATGTGCTGTAAAGCCCGGGATACACTGCATTTTCAAGTAGGTGGTTTGTCACCAGTTTTTTTTTTTTTTCTTTCCTTCATTGGAGTAGTGTTACAGATTTCTGCTCATTAATTGCTCTGCAGTAACAGTGTGGACAGTCTCGGCATCTGTGTGCTCCTGTGTCCTCCGGTGGGACTCTCGCTCCCAGGCACTGTTAAATGAGCACTGCAGAGCGCGTCCTTGGATCAGATCAGTGTCCATCTGTGTGTGTTTACTGCAGTGGACACCAAGAGATACGCTGGCATATAATTATATAGTCCCTCGTGAAAACACATCCCAGATTTACTGCTTTTCTTGCCATCTTGTTTACTTTTATATGATTTCCTTAAATAATCCTGTTTGATAATCCAGATTTATAATGTATGATTAGTAGGATACACTATAAAGAGGATGTACTTCCTAAGGCAGATGTAGTCACATGACCAGCTCCCTCTCTAGTGCAGTGTCACAGATGAAGAATACTAGCATCTTAAGAGTTATACTGCAAAGTATAGAATTATTATCTTTCATGCAGTGTGTAATATAATGTTTTTGAATGTAAAAGGTCATGTAATCGATTCTGAACTACCTGAAATGAATCGTCAGTGATTCCAGTTTTACTTCCTGCACAAACCTATGTAGGTTTTAACAAATTTGCATAATGCCAGCCTATGGTCTTCATTGGCTGCCAGCAAACAACGTCTACTTCTTTGGCCTGCCCTCAAACACTGCACTATAAAATAAATCCGTAAAATAATGGAAAAAGTATTGGCAGCTCATTACCTGGACATTATCCAGTAATTTTACGGACATTTCAGTTAACCCTAAAACACAACTCAGTGAAGTGCAAAATTCTAAATACAGGTAAAACACCTATAAAAAATAAATGTGGAACATTTTGTTAAATTAATACAATACATTGTACCCTGTTTTTACAGATTTTTTTTAGAGTGTAAGGCCTGGAAGAGTTTGGTTCGTGTTGTTGACATGCTGAGAAGATGCTGTTTTTCCGTGCTGCAAATCCACTTTGGATGCACTTTAAAAGGATGAGAACTTGGGCTTTAATTGATATGCTAAAACCGACACCGTCTTTACTGTTCGCATCACTGTGTATACACAGTGCTGAGGAAGCCTCTGGAGCTAAAATTCAGAAATGGTAATATAGGCATTTGTTTCCAACGCATGTTGTAGGCGGTAAACACAACAGACTGGGCCATCTGACCAATCAGAGTAGAGTATAGGCTCACAGAAAGGAGGGGTTTAGACGGACCGAATCTTCAAACAAACTGTTTTCAGACTCTTTAAGAAATGAGGTGATGTGCAATGTATATTATGAGGAAATGTAAGTGTTTTTTGAACTTGGATTCATGTAAACCTATTGTAGGAGACCTCCAAAATAACATTAGGAAGTTTTAAAACAGCATAATAGGGGCACTATCCTGTCCCCTTATGTACCCAGTACATTGTCTGACTATGTTGTCTGACTTATTTCATTGATTGGTGTCCAGTTATCATCTTGTAAATAAATTTTATTTTTTTAATATTTAAACTTTGGCAGATCAAATAATAAGAAATGAAATAGATTTACATAAATATTATGGTTGACTGCATACGGTTAATTTGTCTCATGTGAAGTAGAGGTCAAGTGCATTGCATTGTGGAATACAATATTTCAAGCAGCGTTTTCTGATACTGTACATTTTGTAATTTGTACTGTAGTAGGTCTGCTTGGTATTCTATTCATACAAACTTTGCATACTTTTTACAGTATGTATACTGTTAGTGGTGTAAAGCGTATAGCCCTTTTTTTTTTTTTTCTCGAAGACATTCCAGAGTTAAATGCAACAGTAAAGATAGCTAGACAGTAAAGATGGGCTGTTTGTTCCAGGCATTGCCATGTATTACACCGATCTGAGCAGATTACAGGCCTATTTTAAGAAGAGATGTGTGCTCTCTCTCTCTCTCTCTCTGCTCTGATTGAGTGTATATTAGACTAGTTTGATTCACAGAGTCATGATTTGACTGAACTTTTTATAATTACTTTATGTTGTTTTCCTGTCTCTCTGTTTGTGATGCTGTGATTGTGAATTTTCTGATTATTCTTAAATTATGACTGCACTCTTATGTGACCTATATGTGATCTCTGACCTAACTCGGATCTGATTTTTGACTGATCTGAGTCTAATCCAGTCTGACCTTTATCTGATCTCACTCATATGATTGGACTGTGATCAGATCTGGTGTTGACAATCTGACTGTAATCTGATCCTGATCTGAATTCATTTCGATCTTGTCTGACACTAATCTGATTTGAGTGATCTAAGTGAATCCTGATCTAATATTTATTATCAAATCATAGTTTGATCGCATCTGATCAAATCACGATGAATTGAATTAAATTAAGTGACAGTAAGGACATTTATAATGTTTGAAAGATTTCTATTTCAAATAATCCACATTAAAAATCATGATAAAAAATGTATCAGTTTCCACAAAAAAATTAAAGAATGTTTTCAACATTGATAATAATAAGCATTATTTAAAAATTGAGCAGCAATAATAATTTATAATTATTGTACATACTGTACACTACTGGTCAAAAGTTGGTAATAATTAAGATTTTTAAATCTTTTATGTCATGATGAGCATAAGTCTTTTATGCTCACCATGGCTGCATTTATTTGATAAAAAATACAGTAAAAACAGAAATATTGTGAAATATTATTACAATTAAAAATAATGTTTTCTATTTTAATTTTAAAATTTTAAAATGTAATTTATTCCTGTGATAGCAAAGCTGAATTTTCAGCATCATTACTCCAGTCTTCAGTGTCACATGATCCTTCAGAAATCATTCTAATATGCTGATTTTTTGCAAAAGGAACATTTCTTATTATTATATGTGTTAAAAACAGTTTCTGTTGCTTAATAATTTTTTTGTGGATACACTACCATTCAAAGGTTAAGAAATTAATACTTTTATTCATCAAAGATGCATTAAATTAAGTGGCAGTAAGGACATTTATAATGTATCAGTTTCCACAGAAAAATTAAACAATGTTTTCAACATTCATAATAATAAGAGTAATTATTTAAAAATTGAGCACCAATAATAATTGAGTACCAAATCAGCATATTAGAATGATTTCTGAAGGATCATGTGATGAAGACTGGAGTAATGATGCTGAAAATCATCACAGGAACTCATAAAACTAAATCTATCTTCCTTAATGTAAATCTATACTAATTTTTTAAAATGTTAAATTGTAAGTCGGATTGTTTAGAAAAATAACAGCACATTCCTCTTCAACAAAACACGTGATTTGAGGTATCATTCTCACAAACATCAAGTATACACTAAGTACTAAGCTATCCAGAGCGTATTTGTAAAATATTTGTGATTATTTCGAGTCATTATTTTCCTGTTTCTCACTGTAAAGCTGCTTTGTGACAATCTGTATTGTATAAAACACTATATAAATAAAGGTGACTTGACTGTGTGCAGGATTTGATGGCATATGCATCACAGGAGTGAACAGAGAGCGAGCGAGTGTGAGTGAGAGAGGGGAGGAATGTGATTGGACAGGGGGAGGGGTAGAGAGCCAGAGACTGGCTTGTTGATGTTCAGGCGTTCAGGCTGCTGACGTGAGTGGCTTCATTCAAGAAACCCATGAATATTAAATCGACCCCAGCCGTCACACTGCGCCGCACAGCAGCCGTTTTTCACACCAGCTCGACGTCCTCCTTCCTCTGACAGAAATATAGTGAAGGACTAACAGAACAGCAGAGGAGATGAGCATGTAGAAGAACGAGGAAATGAGAAAGCTTGCAGGAAAGAACAGGGATGCTGCGACGATAAGCTCCGCCTCCTCTTTTCCCCCTTTCTCCTCACATCACTCCATCCTCACACTGCAGCCGCACTGAATGAATGAAGCCGAGCAGAACGCTTTCGTGTAGCCCCTCATGGCCACCAGGTTTGTTCGTGTGATTTTTTTTTTTGCATTAAAATCATGAAGGAAAGTCATTGTTTTTTAATTTGTATGATGGGACTGTCACACTTGATGCTACAATTTCCAATATTTAGTTCTTACTAATGCTTTTGCCACCTTGTAATATGTAATAATATCATAGATTTTTTTTTTCCAGGAAATAAACCCTGTTTCAAGCAGATAACTGAATGTTTTTAGAAGAGTATCAGATATGCATCAAGCGACATTTGATCAGAATAATGCATTGCATTTGCTGCATGTACAGAGCAATTTGTTTTGCATTACATAGGGGTTTTTTTACCCCATCAGCGAATGTGAGAAGATGTTTATCTCTGCCTTTTTGGTCTCTGTGACTCAAGATAACGTGAGAGAGCTGTATCTTCTGACTGGTGCAATGAGAAAATGTTTAAACCATGTGTGTTGGTTTTTTGGTCTCAGCATTTAAGCAGAGGTGTAAAAACTGCATTCACACTTAGACATGTGTGGCCTCTGTCATTAGGCCTCTTATAAGCGTAGATATGACAGGTGAGAGGCGAGGAGAGCCATACATCCACCCACAGTACAAGCTTTTTTTCTCTAGAGTGTTTGATAAATACCTTTTATCACTTTACAGGCGTGTGGAGAGCGAAAAACTGTTTGGCACATGTGTGCTTAAAGCTGCACGCTAACGTCAGTTGTAATGTTGTCACGGTACCAAAATTCCAGTAGTCGGTACCAATATCATTCAACTTTTACGGTTCTCTGTACCAATTTCGGTACCACAGGAAAATCTGTCGAAACAACTGTTTTACTATTTTATTTAACTATTTAAAAAAAAAAAATTACATTAAATTAGTTTATTATTTATGATGGTAATCATAAGTAAATAATACATATAAACATTTGGAGCGTGTGTTTTTGTGTGTGTATATATACCTCAATGAAATACATTTTGAAATATAAAAAAAATAAACAAATGTTCAAACATCCATTTTGTAACAGACGTGCGTGTTTAAGCACTTCAGTCAGTGAAACAACACGCTACAGCCTGTAAAACTATGAAATAAATATCAGTAAATAATAAGAAAGTTAAATATTATTTTAAAAACATTAGTTTTTTATTTTCCACATAAAGATGCGTCTTGTAGCCTACCGCTCTGCGCTTTGAGAAGGATGTGGGACACGAGCCATCTCTTTTATAATATCTTCATGTTATTTCCTGATGTTACAAGCGACTGACACTTGTTGTAAAAGGTCTGGAGAGCGAGTTTTATCTTCCGACATTCAGGCTATGTTTGATTTTGCGTTACCAGAGAAAACGAAACTAAAATTGCATAAACTTGACGCACCTTAAATAGTCTAATAACAAGCACAAACTGTGTTAAATAGAAATTGACGTGCAAGCAAAAAGGTTTCTGTCCTACGGTGTTTTTTTTCTACTTTACCACAGTAAAGAATGCGAATATAATAGGCCTAATTAAAAGCGAACCAAAGGAAGAAACGTTTATAATCCCCTGCGTGAGTGAAGATTTGGGAAAAGAAACAGGAGATTCCATGTCCAGTGGAATAACTAATGGAATATTGTTGAAAAAAACCTGATAATCGGGTGACCAGATCGCGACTCACAAAACGGAATACAAAGACTCACGTACCTCTCTCATTCGGCCTGAATCCTTATGTTTCCATGGCTGCGATGTCACATTTAATCGCTAACCTATTATTTATTTTGTAAACAAAGGCTTTGTGCTCTACTCGTGTCATAATCTCGTAAATACTGCCACAGCCCTACCAGGGGGTACCGAATGTACCCGATACTGCGGTACTCCCACAGCATTCTACAAAAATGCTGGTATCGTCACACTTTCAAAATTTCAGTACCGACTTGGTACCGAAGTACCGGTACTTTTGACAACACTAGTCAGTTGCTATATTATGCTAATGTCAATGCTATTGTATAATGTTTGGAATGGAATGTCTACTTTTTTAAATAATGCACATACTTTGTATAGTATACATACTATATACTGCACAATTAGTAAGTATAGCACGGAAGTATGTGGGGATGCACACCTTATCAGCTAATAGTAGATTTATTTATTTTTTACATTTATCTGTACCATTTGATATTGAACATTTAATTGTTCTATTTTTATATTTACTATAATTTTACATTTAGATGGACTTTTTTGCCTTTTCATTATAATGTTTTGATGCCTAAATGTCAAACATGGTACTCGCTGTAAATCAAGAAAACAAGATTTAAACAGTAAGGCTTACTGTGTTGAGCTTTATAACATGATTAGTTTTCTGTCGATGAATGTATACAAACAGTTGCTCACCTGTCTAATAAAACACATAATATATTAAAGTGTCTTTGGTGTTTCCATGGTTTCTACAAAATAAAACCGGAAATCGAGGGTGACGCGGGTATGACATAATTGATAGATGACGCACGGACACGGTTAAAATTGCTTATTTCTCTGGATTAAAACATTGTTGGGAACATTTGGGATAATGTATGTACACTAGTCAACAAAATATATAACATTGTTCTAGTGGTTTTTGGATATTTTAATCCAAAAATCTTACATATTGTGCCTTTAAGCAGCTGATCTAACAGATTCTTGACAGCATGCATGACAGATGTACTGTAGATCTGTGCACCGGTAATTTGATGCCACTGTTTCTGTTAAGGTTTTATCTGCAGTGATTTATTCATCGTCAGAACCTTCTAGAACACGTGGACTTCTGGGAGTGAAATGTTGCTTGAGTACTTGAGTGTTGCTGCATGGACAAAAAGTGCCTGATATCATGAACCCAGAGAGATTGGGAGGTGTTTTATGAGTTGGTGTATTTTATCTGCTCTCTCTCTCTCTCTCTCTCTGTCTTTTGTCACTGTGTTTGTTTTTCCAGACGGGCAGCTCTTAGCTCAGGTACAGAACATTAATAATTAAGATAGAGCTTGATGCCCTTTCTGAGGGACAGATGAAGGGCTGACAGCAGGAAGACGGAGGATTGCTGCATAGAGAGATTGAGACAAAGATAGATGTTGAGAGAAGTGCTTCCCCATCTGATTGAAGAAGGCTTTTCATCTTCTGTATCATCATGTTGACCTTTGTAAGCAAATGAAGTCTGATTGAGAGATTCTCTGTGTTTGAGGTCATCAGCTAGTAAGTGTTGCTCTGACAGTTTTTCTCAGAAGATGTGGATCAGTGATGTGGAAATTCCAACCAGAACTGCAGCGCGTTAGCGATGTGATCACTGCTGTGTTTTTTGGTCAGGGTTGTGAGATGTCAGTCTGAATACATTCCTGGAAGCTGACAGGGCAGAGGTGAAAGGCCACTGAATGTCAGGATGTGTGTGAGCACAAGTAGTTTGGTGGTTTTGGTGTGGACTTTTTTGTTGACTTCTGTTGTTGTTGTTATTATTCTAAGCCAATGACTATTTATTCCCCTGACTTTTACAGAAAACCTTTTTGCATTTGAACATTTTCATTAAAATATTTAGTATGTTTATTAAGTAGTGATCGACCGATATTGATTTTTTTTTTTAGAATCGATATTGATAATTTTTGTGTTTATGTGTCCGATAACCGATTTGCAGAACCGATATTTATTTACTGTTATACTTCTGTTTTTGACACGAATACAACACCACTGAACTAAACAAACCATTTTCAAATGGAGAAAATAAATTAAAGACTTTGCAGAAATGTAATACTTCATTTTTAACTACAGTTTTAGTATATTTATAAGCTGTTTATAATAGGCTAAAGAGTGAAGAATAATTCACTGGATAATGTTAAATAACTGAATAATATTTTTTGGAATATCGGAATATGACAAACAACATCGTATTTTATTGCATTTCTCAACTGGTATGTTGTATCAGAATTATTAATAATGTTTTTGTCGTTCTAGATTATGAAATATCTGCTGACAAAGCGCTGTTTATACATTTACACAGAACTACACTGAAACTGCGATCACTCACGGAGATAATAAATAATTCATTTCCATAGAGTTGTTTACACTTGGATGTTTATTAGCGAATTAATGGTTATATAGTAAATGCTTATATAATTAGTGTTTTAAACAAGTGAATCTTGTTAAAAGTTACATGTGGTGGCCGTGGAGCATTTCCTGAGCATCAACCCGCTGAGTGAACAGCAAAATGCAGACAACTTCACGAGACTAATGATGAGCATAAACAACAGAGAGAGAATTAAATTCAGCGCTTTTATTTCCAACATGTGCTTATTCATGGCTGCAAAGTTACATCTTTATTGTGACAGGACTTGACGGATTATCTTACGTGACTCCGTGAGCTTGTCTCCATTTCTTAGAGACAAGCTGCATAAACTAGCTACATTTCAGGCATTTATGTAACACATCTAATTTGTGCATTAATGGCTGTTATGTTAAATAAAGTTTGCTAATTACAGCAAAGCAGGTAAGTATACTTTACCTGTGCACGCTGTTGTCTCGTCTCCCCTCATGTGCTGTAATGGCGATCCTGTGTGCAATTCTCAAAACACCCACAAGATGGTGGCGTTTATCGGTAAATCCGATATTACAAAAACCGGTATCGGTTAAATATCGGGGAAAATATCGGTAAATCGATATATCGGTCGGTCTCTATTATTAAGCCTTTTTATGGTTTACACAAAACTCAATCCTGCATCTACCACATGAGCACCACATGTTTAAAACTTATGCGCTAACTGTCCAGCCAAGGTTCAAGAAACCATTTGCATTTCTTTTTGAAGTGTATAATCTGTTTTATGGTTATTTATTGGATAATGTTTTTGTTTCTGTAGCACTGCCAGTAACTCGAACCGCAGCACGCCAGCCTGCTCACCCGTCCTGCGTAAACGCTCACGCTCCCCAACGCCCCAGAGTCCAGAGGGAGAGAACATGGTGGAAAAGAGCTCAGATCATTCCTCTGATAAATCCCCTTCCACCCCGGAACAAGCCGTCCAGCGCACCTACAGCCAGTCACTTCATACCACTCGCCCTGGAGGAAAGAACTCCAAGGTAAATGTGTATGACTGTACTTACTGTACTTCACAGTTTTCATATACTGCATGTCTGGCACATTTATTGCTACCGTGGGATCAAATTCCTCATCAGTGCAGGCTTTTAAAATCAATTCTGAGTCAGATTATAAAACTGCAGGTGATTTATACCTGTAGAGATGATAGTCTACATTTTCCTACAAGATGCCAATGTTTACAGTTTAGTTTTCCAGTAAATTTACTTATAAACCTAGTGAGCTGCCTATCCAGGGAACAGTTTAGACATCATACATCTTTGCAGCATTCATTGTGGATAAGGCAGTCCCAGAATGGAAGACAAGCGTTTCACTAAATATATGCACTATATTAGCTTATATATGCATTATTATTACTTTACCTATTAGTCTTAATTATTTGATATATTTTTAAATAAATTTGTTATGAAAACAAGTTATAACAGTAACTGTGTAAATGATCATATTTCAAAAATCAATTGGAGTAGAAAAAGAATTGAAAAATTATTTTATAATTAGATTTAGAAGCTGACTTATGTGCAATTTACATGTCTTTTGAGTCTTGATTATTATATCTAAAAATAAATAGCAACTGAATTTAATAGTTTGGGCTCTGTTGTTAATTGTAACCTTTAATATTATAGTAATGTGCATGGATGAGAGAGAGACAGTTTGTTTAATAAACCACTGTTTAATAAAAAAAAAAAGAACAAAAAAAGAAGCAATTTTATGTTTAGTTTTCTCACCCCTGCTGTACTGAACTTGTACAGAACTGTATATATATATATATATATATACAGAGTGTGTGTGTAAAAGAGTGTATGTGTGAGAGGCAGCTCACTAGATTTTGAAGTACTGTAGAGCTCTTGCTTTAATTTTCCTATCATTGCATCTGTTGAAGGATTGCATTTGTAAGGTAAAAAGGTTAAGCTCTCCTTTTTTCGAGAAGAACAACATGCTCTATAAAAACATATAATTTGGAAAATATTGTATGACTGTCACAAAGTGAGGCACATTTCAGTCTGGTCTAAGCTGAAGTCAGTAATCGTTGCATAATCATTTCATGATCATCAGCACCTCATGTACCAGAATGATTTACTGAACATCTCTTTGATACTGTACGTGGAGAAGCTTTGCCACCCAACAGTGTTTTTTTATTTCTCTGCACATAATTCATAGTTTTCTTTTTGTTTTTGTTTGTTTTCTGATATCTGTTCTTTCTCTCATGCATGCTAGTCACACAAGAGACTGTCTAAAGTAAGCATCACTCTTTTCTGCTCAACTGTACCTCCACCCTGCATGTGACCCATCCCATAATGCTCCGCTTCACCTGTCTGTGCTAACCTAGTAAATGCTAAGCAAACCCTGTGCAAGACTAGCTAGTAATGCCAAGATAAATGTTTTGAACTTTGTATGATACACACTATTCCCTTTCACACATACAGCCTTTACTGGTAAATTACAGGTAAATTACCATTAAGAGATCATGTGTGATCCTTTCCAAAAATACTAGTAAATCCGTTCTGGCAATTTCCCGGTATGAGAAGTTGTAACATTACCAGTGAATAACCGGTGAATTAGCCTTTAATAGGGCATTATTTGAGAAAACAGGCATTTGTTGTGGTGGCCTAAACCATAGTGCATCTCAATAACGAATGTACAACCGATGTATGCTGTACGATGTACGTGAGAGTCGTGCGCCGAAAGAATTCCCGCGTCTGACCAGAAGATGGCGCCTGTATATTTTTCAAACTGCTGGTCCAATGTGGCTACAGCGTAATATCATACAGGTATAAATTCCTTTTTATATGATTATTAAATTGTTTAATTAAGGTTTATGCATTGTTTCCAGAGTTCAAAATAAATCTTTTCATCTTACTGCTGGAGCTGCCAGTATGCTAAGTTTCAAATGATTATTAAACAGCAAGCAAAAACTAAAAGCGGCAGCCCTTCTGGCACACTCAGTGTCTGAATTCACTCACTTGTTTTCATTTACTCCTTCAAGTGAACTATTAGTGGACTAATGTAGGGAATAGTGAATGAAGCTTTAGGGGGAAATTTTGGACACAGCCCCTGCCTTTTCCATTCATCAGCGCCGCGGCTCTGCAGTTATTGCCTATGTGTACTATAGTAACTGCAGTACTACAATATTATGCGTTTCGTGTCAAATCTGCAATCTGTGTGAACACACCCTTATGCCTGTCACTCAAATGTAGTCAAATTGGACAGATTGTGAAAATTGTGTTTAAAGGTCATTTTTGATGATTGACATCACAGTTTACCGATATTTTGGTTCTGATTTTTAAATGGTCTCTTCCTGCAAAAGTCATTCTGGTAATTTTATGGTAATTTACCAGGATTGCTGTGTGAACAGGGCTTATAAAAAAGATGTTAACTTCTATTTGACCCTAAATGGTGCTGACTCGGCATCACACAAAAGCAGAAGTTTTCAGTATGCCATAGTAAAAAATATGTTACTTGTGTCACATATTGTATAGAAGGATAAATAATTATTTATTAGTAAAACATTTCACACCTGACCTCTCTTGATGAACTTTCTCTCCAGTATGACAGACTAAACCTGATTAAAGTAAGAAATCAGTATTTGTGCCCTTGAGTTCTGACCCATCCTGTGAGAAGAAACCACAGTAGAGTACTATAGAGTCCCTGAGTGTGTGTGTGAGAGAAAATATCTGTCCAATGCTTTTATTACACTTCTTTCTCCATTCTTCTGGTCTTTATATTTGTGTATATGTACGATAAACTTTTAGCACAATCACTGTTGAGACGCTTTTTAGGATAGTTGTGGTTTTATAGAGCTGTCCTCTATATAATTAATGCATTATACATTTTGCAGCTTTTAAGAAAAAACTGTTTAATTTAGTGTGAAGACTGCCCCCTTGTGGTAGCTTTGTGTGTGGGAATTGTGCTAAGAGTCACAAATGAAATATCCCATACACAAATAGAGGCCAAAGCTTTCCCATAATCCCTTGTTTTATGATATACTCAAATGAATTGCACTTATACCTGTTCTGATCAAACATGATTAGATAGATAGATAGATAGATAGATCAAATGGATGGATGGATGGATGGATGGATGGATGGAAATCTCACAGGTATACCTGCAGTGTGTGTGGTTTAGGTATACCTTGGCCTATGTGACATTTTTGGTCCTCATGAGGAAAACAGCTTATAAATCATACTAAATTATGTTTTTTGAAAATGCAGAAAGTTTGTATGCTATACAGTTATTTATAATTTGTAGAGTATAAGAATTTTTATGTCTATGGAATGTCCCCATAAAAGATGAAAATGTGTGTGTGTGTGTGTGATATGTATATAGTCTAATATAAGTGTTTGTGCATATTTGAATCCCTCAGGACCCTTAAAAACTCACTCTAATGTTTCTCTGTTCCTCTCTTGTTTCTTCCACCATCAAAATTGGATTCTGCAAACTCACAGAAAAGTCAAAGCTGGTATAACGTAAGTTTGTTTTTTCTTTTGATATTGAATGTTGTGTGTTTGTACAATATTGGCAGGTTGGGGTTGTTTAGTAACTGGTTTCTGTTTTTCATTATTTAAATACTTTTTTATTGCTCATCCATGTAAAATCATCACATGCTATGTCATGTGAATCTCTGATGGTGTCGTGTCCCAGTGTTGTTTGAGTTAAACTGCCTTCACAGACATTTCATGTTGGAAATTATTTCCTCTTTCTTCTGTAAGGCTGAATGTTTGGCCTGACATTTATTTTCCTGTGGGAAAGAATTGATTTTTCTTTTTCAGGTCAGCTAGTACTTAATGACATTTTTCGTCATTTTACAAGTGCCTTTGTGATGTTTTGTCAATGTGTTATAGTTGGTCATAGCCTCTAGGTCATTCTGAAGAAAGTGCACTGCAGAATGTCAGAACAAAGAACACAGTGTTCTATCTCTCAAATAAACAGTGTTTCCGTTTCTGTCATGGATCAGGCTGTGTCACTGCTCAAACATACTACTTCTAAAATAAATAGTTTAGCCCAGATCATTTGGTTTTTGGAAGAATTTGATGAAAAATGTTCATCAGTTCATATTGAAATCTCAGACTTTTGATTTGATTTTGAAATCTCTTCTGAAACTCATGTGAGATTGCTGGATTCTTTTTTTTAGGAGAAAAATCAGAGAATCAGGAGACACTTGCACAGTATTTTACAGTTCTTTACAGGGATAATTTTTACACTTTAATGTGCAAATCCTGATTATATATATTTTTATTTCATTGCTCCACTGCCATAGCCACAACCATCACTCTGTAGCCGAAGAATGGTTGCCCACTGAAGCTAAGCGGGGTTGAGCTTGGTCAGTACCTGGATGGGAGACTTCCTGGAAAAACTAGGTTGCTGCTGGAAGTGGAATTAGTGAGGACAGCTGGGGGTGCTCACCCTGTGGTCAGTGTGGGTCCTAATTAGAGGTCTGCAATCCCATGGGACCCGACGCAACAGAGTGTGGCTCGGGACAAGTTTTGAATTGCTGAGTGCAGATGCAGGAGGGAAGATACTGATATGTGCGCAGTAAGCAGGAGAAAGAAATGACTCATGGGCTCTGCCAAAATATAATTATCACGTGTAACAGAGGCCAGCTAGTAAGAGCTGTGCAGATAAACCTCACTCCCCTTGCCTCAAGAGGTGCACTAGCGACTGACGTTAGAGGCTGCAGTGTTTTGCCTCCCTGTTAGCATGCCTGCCTCCCACGCCGGAGACCTGGGTTTGAGGTCTGTGCAGAGTGGGTGAGTAGGACCTGAGGGGTTACACGCAGAAGTTACATGCAGAAGTTTGTAACTGGAGATCTCAAGCTTCATGTGTGTGGAATTTGGAAAAAATAGCCTTTAGACTGAAAAATCAGCGTAGACTTCTTCCTACGGGATTTTGCGGATGGGAATGGGAAAAAACTTTTAAGTTTTGGGTGGGAGTGGGATCAAATCGGACATATTTTTGGCGGGAGCGGTACAAAATCTTGTGGGAACAGGCAGAAGCACGGGATTTAAAAATCCATCCCTCGCAGAGCTCTAGTCCTAATGCCCCATTATAGGCATGGGGACACTAAAAAAAAAAAAAAAAAAATCCACCATAAAAAGCACCATCCTCTGGATAAGACTTTAAACTGACGTCCTCACTCGCTGGTCATTAAAAATCCCATGGCACTTCTCATTAAGTGTAGGGGTGTAACCCCAGTGTCCTGGCCAAATTCCTTCCACTGGCCCTTATCAATCACAGCCTCCTAATAGTCCCCATCCATTGAATTAGCTTTATCACTCTCTCCCCTCTCCACCTATAGCTGGTGTGTGGTGAGTGCACTAGCGCCGTTGCATTGTGGCTGGTGTCTCATCATCCAGGTAGATGTTACACAGAGCACAGAGTCCTGTACTTGGGCAGGTACCCAATGGGTGAACTGCTAATATCTAATGTAAAGGGTGGAATAACATTCAACACATTGAAACCAATCAGCTGTGCCCTACAGAGAATGATGTGATTGCAACCAGGTTGAGTTAAGGATCTATCAGCCTGCGCCATCTAGAGTTTCATGACAGAACTTTGTATTTCAACTCAATTCGGTACACGCTGATAGGCAGCTGCTTTCAAAAGGTCCCATGCATATTTATTTTCACATTCAGAAGACCATCAAAGGTTTCTATTTACAACACGGTTTGCAGCATTGAGTATTATTGCCAATCGTGCTAAATTGAAGTGATTGACAGCTTCGTTGATTATATAGGGATCGATCTTTGCTCACTTTCTGTATGTAGTCTATTCAGAATTTGAATAAAAGTTTTATTTTTCATGGTCTCTATGCCACACAGGTCTGGTTGGGTAGGGTATGGAATTAAATTAGTTTTGCTGTCGGATAACGGGTCGAGTGTTCTGTTAAGTAGTGCGGGTTTACCAAACGGTACCCGTGCAGGACTCTGTGGGGTAGGTCTGAATGGACATGATGCTTCTGCATGACTCCATAAACAATGTGGAAAGCACAATGTGTGGACACCAGCATCTGTGTGGAGATAACAGTCTGTATTTATAAAGACCAGCAGGAAACTGCTGGGACTTTCTCCAAGTGTGAGCTTGTCAGAAAATGTTAAACTTTGCTCATTTTTGGGTTTTTTTGGGTGGGTAGACGACCGCAAGCTGTCGAATCATGTGCTCAGTTGTAAGATGGCAGCTGTAAACATTCTAAATACAGACAGTAAAGAAGAAGCTTTTTCTCTACAGGACTGTAAATAATCACATCCCCTGTGTGGTCACAGGGATCAAGTCAAGCGCATTTACAAACCATGCTGTTTCATAGAAGCTTTACAGAAAAAAAATATATTTAAATTTTTGCTCATATTTACCAATAGGACATTGGTCATCAAGTGGCAACCAGACAAGTAGTACCAACATATTTTAATGTACAAGAAAAAAAAAAACCTTTTAGGTCTTCCAAAAAAAAAAAAAAGATGGTTCTATCGAGTGTCTTGCTCCTGAGCTGAACAATGTGTCTGGCTCAACAGTGGCCTCAGATGTTTTGCTTGAGAGGGGATTGGAGGAGAGGCCAGAGAGAGAGAGAGAGAGATGATTCACCCATTTGGCATCCTCTCAACCCCCCCCCCCCCCCCCTTTCTCCAGCGTAGGAAGTTAACTAGAGTTCGTTCACCCTGTGAGAGTGCAAGAAGGAAGGAGAGAAGGAAGACTGAGGCGTTGTCCTTGGCCATGCCTCAACACTAACACCATAAAATGATTTGTGCACAATGGGGGCCTCTGTGATTTGCTCTCAAACACTCTTTAACTCTCTATCCTCTATTTTTCTCCAATTTCCACTGTTTTGATCTCTTTCTCCCACCTAATGAAACAAAACAAACCTCTGCAGCTTTTGCTATTTTTTGGGGTTTTGCAATAAAAATGAATTTGTGGAAGCTGAAGTGTCTTGTACAGTCACCGAACCCCTCAGGGTCTTCAGGAAACTGATAACAGCAGCTGGCACAGAAGTATAAAATTCTGTGCAACATTTCTGTAGAGACATTGAATCTAGGTTGACCCGGGGTGGGGGTGTAATGACAGAAGCATATAAATCTCACAGCTCTTCGATCATGAGTGAGAAAAATGTACTGCCTGAGGTCACTACATCTGACACGGCCCCTCCTCTCTACTCTTCTTTGCATTCTATTGGCCAGCTGGCTTCCCTAGCTCCTCCCCCCCCCCTCTCTCTCTCTCACACACAAACATTCTCTCAGGCTCCTCCCACTCCTCTTTGCAGAATTGTTTTGTAGAAAGTCTCAGTGAGAACTCTTTCCTGCCGTAGTAAAGGGTTCAGCTCAAGAGAGTGCCTCTGTGAGATTTAATAAGACTCAAGGAGATTTACTCAAAAGCGACTTGCCGCAGATCAACTCATCTTTGCTCGCAAGGATATTAATGCTTGTATTTTGACTATTTTATGCATGCTGAAAAAAGAATTTTGAAAGAACTTTTCTGTCTGAAGAGAAAACCTGCAATTTTTCAACAGGTGGATGTTTTTTGGGATTCCTCAAGCAGTCAGACACTTTTCTGTTTTTTAATTTGTTTTTCGTTTTTGTCAGATAACTATATTCGAAAACCTTCATGAACCGTTTGAATCTAAAATATTGTAAAGTGGCAATGACCCTCAGAGTTACTGGCTGGGTCTGGAACTATTTCTTGTATTTTGTAGATTTGGTGGATCCGCAGGCATAAACCCTCAAACAAGAAGAGCTCCAATGAACATTTTCATTTTTAGAGCATCAAATCTCCAAAAAAGTAGTAAATTCCATGAGACTAACATAGCTACATGTTTTCTCACAACCTTTCAAAGCAGACTATTAACTGTCCTCTGTGTCTTGTTAAAAGTTTGACTCATTTCCTGAGGAAAACTGTGCTCCATTTTTATTGCCAAGAGTGATGTGTCTCTCTTATCAATGTGAAGAGTTCTCCTTCTGTCTGTGGAGGATTGTTTGGCTGCTGTTTAGGTACTGAGTCTCAGGCTTCACTACTTAAACAACAAAACTGGTAATGCCAAAGGACGGGTGCAGAGGTTACTCCAGGTCATTTCAGAGCGTGGCCTGTTAAAGCTGGACTGGAGCTCAACTTGCATGTTGTGAAGTATTCCACCACCATCAGGAGCTGAGACAATAAGTGGGAACTTCTCCACGAACGGACAGGAGCAATGGAAGTCCTCAGCTTTGATGCAGAGTCTGATTGGCTCTATGACTGGGAGGCAGTCCAACAGCCTGAAGTGCCCCCGTGTGATTGGACGGACTGGAACTGGGATTCAGAGAGTGTTCCTGCTGTAAGCAACCAATCAGTGCGGAAGAGAAGGGAGGTTTCTCCCTTCTTTAGTTTGGCTTTGGTGATGTTAGATCATGAGCATCTCATTATGGTGAATCTTTGACTATTTGCTGTTTCAGTGGAGGCAGAACTGCAGAGTTTTACTATTGTGCACTTACGGACATGCTTAGGATAGATGCCATTTATTTTGCTGTGAATGAAAACAATGATTTGAGGGACTGAAGTACTGTCTCATACATTCACTGGTAGATCGTTCGGCCAACAGAGCATTGAAAATATGTTTTTTTTTTTTTTTTTTTACATATTGGTAAAGTGATTTTTAAAGTAAAATATTAAACATTTAATCAGGCTGATCATGTGTTTCAGGGTTAATAAACTGCATTATGCAAAGCTGAATTCATATTTTTTAATATATTAATTCCTTCAGAAATTATTAATGGAAACAGGGTGACAGTTTTACAGTTTAATTTTAGAATTTAATGCTGATATTTCTTGACATTTTCTACAAATATCAATTTTTCAATTTTCATGTGCCTACTATACAAAATCATAGTAACCAGGTTGACATTTTAAGATTGTTATTGTACATCATCATATAATATAAAACATAATGTTTTTTTTATTATTATTATTATTTTGCATGGAGTTGCTGTTAAAAGAGAAAATATGCTGGGGACACAAAACGTCTTTTTTAATATTTTTTTCAATTATTTCTACTACAGTTCTACTGAAATCTAAAAATGTATTGAAAGAGAATGAAAGGAAAATTCTAGATTTTATTGCATTTACAGGGGTATTAACAGGCCAAAAACATCCTCATAATTAAAGTAAATGAAGAAAAAAGCATAATTATCCTTTTTTTTGTTTTTTTTGTAGGTAAGACAAAAAAATGTGTATGTATATATGGGGACACAAATGGCACCCGTTTTGTAGAATGACCCTTTTACAGTTTTCCTCCAGTAAACAATGTACGAGGTCTTTGTTCCTTCTTACGAATTCTGAATGTTTTGACTGTCTCTGTGTCGATTTTTGTGGCTTTATGTGTGTTTATCTGTACTGTACATAGCTTGTCTCATTCTCTCTCTCTTCTTGTCGCTCAGGTGTTGAGCCCCACATACAAGCAGAGAAATGAAGACTTCAGGAAGCTCTTCAAGCAGCTGCCCGACACAGAGCGCCTCATTGTGGGTGAGTCTTATATTTGATCTTTATATACAGCAGCCAGCTACAATAAAATAGGTATCATTTTCTCAACTTTTATAAAAACTCCTGGCCAAAAATGTATCAAATAAACCATCTAGCATACGTGCTAAAATGTACCATACATCCTGAAATTATTGCATGGATTTGCTGTTGCTATGATTTGGTCAGCAAAAAAAAAATGTTGAGACTTACCTTTTTTTTTTCAAACTAGTAATTGCCTATTATATTTTTGGTGTTTGATTGTAAACAATATGTATAAAACATGGAAAGGTTTTATGTATGAAAATGAAGGATGTACCTTAACATCCATGACCTTTGAACTCTGACCTCTCGCCTCATCCTGACAGACTACTCCTGTGCCCTGCAGAGAGATATCCTCCTGCAGGGTCGCCTCTACCTCTCCGAAAACTGGATCTGTTTCTATAGCAACATATTCCGCTGGGAAACACTGGTGAGTTGAAGTATTACTCTCATCTCAGGGGGCATCAGTCTCTCATGCTATATTATTGCACAGCTGGATCAGCAAAACTGTGTGAGGAGAAACAGCTGATTCTGCACAGAAGTAAAATGAAGATTAATTGTCTTTTAAGCTCTAAAAAAATTATCTATGTCCAGATGTGGCTTCAACAGGTATGCTGTCATCTCTCTCTGTGTGTGTATGTGTGTGTGTGTGAGTAGCTGACTGTGAGGTTGAAAGATGTTTGTTCCATGACGAAGGAAAAGACTGCAAGACTCATCCCCAACGCCATCCAGCTGTGCACAGACAATGAAAAGGTAAACAGAGGCCTTTGACTTTGTGCATAACATCAGTAGTGAACTAAACTCTGCCATACATACTAAACCTTCGCATATTCTCCTCCAGCACTTTTTTACCTCATTCGGGGCGAGAGATCGGACGTACATGATGATGTTCAGACTCTGGCAGAATGCTCTACTAGAAAAGGTTTGACAAGACATGTCATTATTCCCCATGATTATTTGAAAAAAAAATGTTTGATGGCCATGTTAGCCCACTGAGTCTCTACGGCTCTCATTTTATCTAGCCATTGTGTCCCAAAGAGCTGTGGCATTTTGTCCATCAGTGTTATGGGAATGAACTGGGTCTGACCAGTGACGATGAGGATTATGTACCCCCAGATGACGACTTCAACACCATGGGGTGAGTCTTCCCCCATCCTGAATGTTGAATCATTTAGGTGATTCATAATTTACAAATCTCCACCCTCTCTCACAGCTTTGTTAGAAGCAATTTTAGGTATATTTGGTATTGGGGGCATTTCGTTTAGTCACAATATTGGTCTTGTGTCCCTTTCCAAGCTTCTAGTACACTCAGATTTACAGATTTAGTCTTTTTACAGGTCTGAACCAAATAAAAATAACTATTATTAATTAGAATAAAGCTTTACTTTAGCTTTCACTGTAATAATTAATGCAATGTCATCATATTTAATGAATTATCGAAGAGAGAACATACATTATTAACGCATTTACTGTCGCTATTCCAGAATATTAGGACTGTAAGTCCTTAGTGGACGGTCACGGTGAATGAAATCATGAGAATCACGCCTTCTCGGTTGTCAAAAAAAAAAAAACATCCTTCGCACCACGTGCAACGCTCCTGGGGTATCGATATGTAAAGCTTGGGACTGTTAATAAGCCTGACATGGCTGACTTGTTGTGATTTCCACTGTTTCATTATTTCCACTTAATCGAACGTACTTTTTATTATTCCAAATACAATTTGTATAACGCTAATAACATTGCCATTTTGCCAACGAATACAACTTTAGTTGAGCTTTACTATATTGTCATAACGTAATGAAACACACACAAGATGTTCTGTGCAATTTCATAATGACAGGGTTTGAAATGAAGACCTGTAAAATGCGGGTAAAAGTTCAGAGGAGTTCAATTGATCAGTAACAGTCATTTTACAGAAGGCTATATTGTTCTATACGAATTACATAGGCTATGTGACATACAGTCACAAATTCGACAACTTTGGGGCACTATTCATTTTGTACCTATAATATTCTAAGATTAAAGTAAACTTTATAGTTACCTATGCAATGTAGTTTGTATAGCAATGTGAAAATTATATATGTGTAGAAAACACGTCATCAAATTATATTTGACAAGATTATTGACGCTTCCATAGACATCAATGTATATTTTACAAACTATGTTTTTTGCTAGCATGTCAGAAACATAAAACAAATATTATATTGTTGAAAACACTGAACAGTTGTGATAGCCTTATATGATGTGCGTTGAGCATGTCCGTCTCTGGCTCTGCGCCAGCCAAAAAGCGAACGCAGATTTGAAATGTAAATGTAAAAAAAAAAAGTCTTTTGGAAGCTTCAATCAATTCCACTTGCCTCAAAAATCTAAGGGGGCATGTGTATGTGATTATAGTTCCAATCAGATATGACCAGATTTTTGTTTTTGAAAGGAATGAATACTTTTATCCAGCAAAGATGCATTAATAATCAAAAGTGGCAGTAAAGACAATTATGATGTTACAAAAGATTTCTACTTCAAATAAATGTTCAAATAAAAACGTTCTATTCATCAAAGAATCCTGAAAAAAAATTGTCACCATTACCACAAAAACAACAAGCAGTACAACTGTTTTTAACATTGATAATAATAAGAAACATTTCTGAATCACTGAATCATATTAGAATGATATTCTAAAGGATTGTGTGACACTGAAGACTGCCCAATCACCCAATCAGATTATCATTGATTTGCTGTAGACATCTTCACTTCTCTGTCCATCTATCCATCTCATTGCTATCTGTGGGAGAGGGCCTATTCTGCTGCCCGAGCTGGTAATCTTGACCTGCAGCTGTTGCCCCTATCCCTGGTGCAGGTACTGTGAGGAGATTCCCGCTGAAGACAACGAGGCCAATGACAACTGCCCCAAAACTCCAGACGCCAAGATGGACATCAGCCCCCAGCTCCACAGGAAGGTTTTCCCCAATAGCAGTCTCAATTCCACAGACAGCACAGACGCTCCAGTCAATGTAAGAACCAGGTCACCTTCACAAAACACATCACTGCGTTACAGTGGGAATAGTAGGAGCCCACGTACACCTTAAGAATTTTGTATTAGGAGCAGTTTAATCATGACATAAATGGCTGGCCATACCTAACCAGTACAGCAGAATATTAGCACTGCAAACTGATATTTTATTAATAAAAAAAAAAATTAATCATAATCAATCTTTCTATGGTTATAGTTTGATGTGCCCCCAGTGGAGGACTTTACTGGCTGTGTCCCAGAAGACCTCCTGGCCCTGCCTTTACCTGACAACAAGCTGTCAGAGACCAGTGGCTCCGCCCATGTTCCCGCCCCACCCCCCTCCCTGGATTTCAACGACAATGAGGACCTCCCCACTGAACTGAGCGACTCCTCAGAAACGCACGATGAGGGTGTGTATGAAAAATCCGTTTCTGTGTACTGTACCACAACTTTAGTCTGACTTCTTGACACACGGGCTCTTTCTGTTTCTGTGCGTGTATGTTTTCTCAGCAGGGGAAGTGCAGGCCTTCCAGGAAGATCTGAATGGGAAACTTTACATTAATGAAGTGTATAAGTTCAGTGTGGATAAACTGTATGACATCCTCTTCACTGAGTCCCAGTTCATGAGAGAGTTTCTGGAGCAGAGGCGCTTCTCAGGTGGACCAATATGGGTTATCTATCTGTCTGTCTGTCTGTCTATTTCTCTGTCTATCATCTGTCTGTCTGTCCCTCTGCGTCTGTCTGTTTGTCTGTCTATCTGTCTGTCGTCTGTCTGTCTCTATCTGTCTCTATCTGTCTGTCGTCTATCTGTCTGTCTGTCTCTGTCTGTCTCTATCTGTCTGTCTGTCTATTTCTGTCTGTCTCTATCTGTCTGTCATCTGTCTGTCTGTCCCTCTGCATCTGTCTGTCTGTCTCTATCTATCTGTCTGTCTGCCTATCTATCTATTTCTCTGTCTGTCATCTGTCTGTCCATCTGCGTCTGTCTGTCTCTATCTGTCTGTCTGTCTATCTCTATCTGTTGTCTGTCTATTTCTCTGTCTGTCGTCTGTCTGTCTGCCTGTCTGTATGTCATCAGTCTGTCTCTATCTGTCTGTTTGTCTATTTCTCTGTCTGTCATCTGTCAATCTGTCTGTCTATCTATCTATCTATCTATCTATCTATCTATCTATCTATCTGTCTGTCTGTCTGTCTGTCTGTCTGTCTGTTCTCTGTCTGTCTGTCTGTCTATCTATCTGTCTGTCTGTCGGTCTGTCTGTCTGTCTGTCTATTTATCTAGCTATTATTGTATAACTAATATTTACCTTCTCTCTCTCTCTCTATCTTTCTTTGCAGATGTGGTCTATCGCCCCTGGAGGAAAGAGGACACTGGTAATCAGACCAGAGAGATCATGTACACCATCGCCCTCTCCAACCCACTGGCCCCAAAGACGGCCACAGTCACAGAGACGCAGGTGAGCTCACCAGAGGAGATAAAAAAGCCTTATGGGACATGTTTAACGTAGTTTTTGTCTTAATGATGATGGTATGAATAGCTTTAGTTTCTTTGTTTTTCTTCTAGACTTTGCACAAGGCCAGTCAAGTGAGTGAGTGCTACATCATCGACGCCGAGGTGATTGCTCACGATGTCCCGTATCACGATTACTTTTACACACTCAATCGCTACATGCTCACTAGAGTCGCCAAGAACAAGTGCCGTCTGAGGTAAACTCTGCACTCCATTTTAATCCAATAAATCATTATAATGTATATTGCTTGGTGCTATACAAAAAATACATTTTATAGCATGTAAGAGGAATAAAATGCTGTGGTTTTTGCTTATGAATGAAAGAGTATCAGCTGAACTGCGCTACAGGAAACAGCCATGGGGATTGGTCAAGGGTTTCATTGAAAGAAACTTCTGGAGTGGCCTGGATGAATATTTTAGGTATTTAGGTAAGTTTTAAAAATGAAAAAAATGTAATGATAATTTTGAACATTAAATATTTCAATTCAGAGTAAAAGGTAAAGATAAAAATAATAATGCATATAATATAGCCTATAATAAAATAAAACAACAGATTAAAATAAAATTGCAGAGAACATGATAAAAAGGATAAAGATTAAAATAATCTCTGTTTCTCTCTTTGCTGTGTGTGTGTGTAGAGCTGGAGTTGAATAAGGTACAACTGGTGCTATCTGAACCTCACAAACAGTCTCCCAAATCCAAAGCGTTACGCACAGCTACAGTGAGGCGGAGGAAGCGGCCCATGACGCACATGAGGCAGCAGCACCTGGACGAGGCGCTCAGCCCAGTCACCACACCTGAGGATGAGAAGAGTGTCATCCGTCGCATCAAACATGTGGCAGGTGCGCCATCAGCCAAATTCCCTCCTGAGATACCTTTATGTATTGTTCATGGGCAGTTATATTGCTTTGGTTGCATTAAGTGTTTTCTCTGTGTTCATTGAGTATAATGTATGTGCTGTCGCAGGATCCACACAGACCAGACACATCCCAGACCACGGATCTGAAGGCCTGGCTCTCTACAGCGTTTCCAAACTCCTGCTCATCATCAGTTCTGTGTGGGTATTCTCAACTAGACACGAACCAGGGCACCAGATCACAGGAATTAAATGGCAAAAATTGTTTTCGCCACTTCTTTTCTCTCAAATTGCTCTATTTAGCAAACTCAGATTGACACATGCAGATCATTTCTTGAAATACAAGAATTTAATGTATACATGGTACAAAAGTTTAAAATAGGCCCCTTCAAAGTCCTCAATGCATGTTTCATTCAATGTCTACTTTGGTCTGTTTTCAATCTTCATACTGTGTCAGTCACTCACTGTGTTACATTATTAGAAGATAAAAAGTGTCTGGGTTTTTTTTCCACATGTTTCAGAGTTACTGTTCAAGTAACTCACACTGTTGGTCAGCAGGAATTCATTATAGTCTGTTGTTTTTGGCTTCATATCTTTTCTCTCTCCTGTTTTCATTGCATCCTGCAGGATTTGTGTAAGGTATTCAATGTTTTCATAATTTTCAGCTGCACTGATTTATTTGATGTAGCTGATATAGAGCAGTTCATGAGCTGATCTGGGTTTGTCCTCTTCTGTTCCTCAGTCTGGTGCTGTTGGTCTTTTTGAACATGATGCTGTTTTATAAGCTATGGATGCTGGAATACACAGCCCAGAGTTTGACCTCCTGGCAGGGTCTCAGGTCTCAGGAAAGGTAACTAGATCCTTGATTATGTAATGAGAAGGAATGTGAGGTTTTTCAAAACTCCTTAACTGAATGTTAAATGTTGGCACGTAACTCGTCCTGTACACAATCATTTTATGAATATGTATTTTTGTTTTGTTTTTTAAGGGTTAATTCACCCAAAAATGAAAATTCTGTCATTAATTACTCACCCGTAAGATATTCGTTTATCTATGGAACACAAATTAAGATCTTCTTGATGAAATCTGAGAGCTTTCTGTCCCTCCATTGACAGCCTATGCAACTACCAATTTCAAGGTAGTAAAGACATCATTAAAGTAATTCTTGTGACTCCAGTGGTTTAAACTCAGTTTTATGAAGTGACTTGAGTGCTTTGTTTGAGCAAAAAACATAATTTCCCACTTTATTTACAAAAAATTAATCTCCAACTCACGTTCACACAACAACATCTGCTCTTACTTCATCACAGCAGTAATGCGTCGTGGTGCTCTCGTAAATGCTTGTTGGAGATTAATATTTTGTAAATAAAGTGGTAAATTATGTTTTGTTTTGTTTTTTTGTTTTTTTTGCACAAACAAAGCACTAGCGTCGCTTCATAAAATTGAGGCTAAACCACTGGAGTCACATGGATTACATGAATGATGTCTTTATCTTTCTGGGGCTTGAAAGTGGTGGTTGCATTGCTATCAGTGGAGGGACAGGAAGCTCTTAGATTTCATCAAGAAGATCTTCATTTGTGTTCCAAAGACGACAGACATGTGTGTGTGTCCAGTTGTTATTTTTTCCTTGTTTTACACATAAATCTGAAAAAATGCCAATGTGGTAAGAAAAATAAACCAAATTCAATATATATTCTCTGAAAATTATTTTCTTTTTTCTGATTTTGCTTTTCGAGTTTTTCAGTTTTTCCATTTTTTTTTTTTTTTTACAAGAAAACGAGGACAAAAATATACTGATTAATAGACTGATTTTTGCTGCATGTGAACACATGAATGATGCTTGTGTGAGGAATGTTTTTCGCTCTGTGTCTGTGTTGCAGTAAACTTCCGCAAACACAGATTGAATGGGCTCAACTATTGGAGTCTCAGCAGCGTTTCCATGAAAACGAGCTGGAGAAATGGAGGGAAATAATAAAGTCGTCTGTGCTGTTGTTAGATGAGGTACGATCAAGTACAGTACAAGTTTGAAAAATGTGAAACTTTCATAGCTGTATCAAATTATAAATAATATATAGTATCATACAATAGAGTGGTGTATGGATGACGTCAAAACCCAGAAAACTAATTCGCCGCTGGTTCCCTCGAGATTTTCCTGTGGTAACTTGACAATGCTTTGACATTTTGTTCTACAACAGAAATACACACTCCCATACCAAAAACGTGAATTTTGAAGCAGTTATGTTTATTTTTTAAAACGTATATTTCTAATAAGTAACTAGCTAAGACAGTTTGGGGTGCGAGTGTGTAATTTATGTTGTAAAACAAAATGTCAAAATATCGTCAAGTTATGTTTACCACAGGCTTTATTTTACTCTTAAATACATAAAACCCCATTGGAAAATCTCAAAGAAACCACTGGTGAATTAGTCTTCCAGGTTCTGATATAATCCCTGCACTACTCTATAAGGAAGAAATGAACTCAAAGGGATAGTTCAACCAAAATGAAAATTGTCATCATTTACTCATTTTCATGTCATTGTAAACCCATATGACTTATTTTCTTCAGTGGAACACAAATGGAGAAAAGAACTTTACTGGTTGCTCTTGTTCATGCAATTCAACAAAGTGAAAAGGATGCAAAAGCATCATGAAATTGGTTCGTATGATTATATTCCAGATCTTTTGGGTGAACTATTCCTTTAAACTGCAATCACTGCAGGATTTCAATGATGTATTTGTGTGTTTACAGATGAGAGAGTCTCTAACAAAGCTACAGAAAGGTATCGGGTTAAGAGACTATGATTCAGACAGTGAAGAAAGGAGAAGTCGTTATCACTGACAGAGTCCCGGCTCAGCGAATTTAATGAACATCTCCACATGTAAGCGATCAGATGAGCTGGGCGGGGCGGGGCTGGATGGGGGCGGAGCATTGTAAGTGGGCGGCACTGTCTGAACGGTTCTCACACTCAGTCTGGCTACAGTGCTGTGGAGTCTTACTGACAGCAGACACTGAAGCAAACCCACTACTTTCTCCGTCTTTAGAGCCGAAATGCAGTCAGAGAAATCGGTCTGTTCACCTAGGGCTAAAACAAATTCACCAAAACAATTCAACTGTCACTGCAAAACAGACGCAGACTCTCTGGTTTAAACACTCGGAAAACTTGAGCGGATGTTGGAACTCGGCAGCATCACTTTTTTAAACCTTTTGGAGTCTGGGACCAGATAAAGAAAATATGGAGTTGCTATCAACATGTATTACGTGGACATGTACACATTTATTTATAAAAAAAGAAAATATGGAATTGAATGATATTATGATAGACATAAAAATATATAATTTCTATGTAGAGCTATATTTGTTGCCAGAGTTCATTTGTAACAGGCTTCCATGGAGAATCAAGGCTGGTTCCTTGATAGCTTGCGCCATGGTGCATCAACTATATGCAACTGGTTCATCCTCCTCTGTTTGGAGAAATTACTTCCTCTGATTGATTGATTTGCAATGGCAAAAGAGCTATGGTAACTGAGGTTGAACGGTAGAATCATCTACTGAGCGTCGTCGGCTGCATTCCAGTGTTCATACTACTACCCGATAAAAGTACATACAGTACTTTTAGGTATATAGTATATATGGTTAAGGCCCAGGTAGACTTAATTTTCCATGTTCCGCACCATCTTGCGCACAGTTGAGTGTGTAAGCCTTTCAAAGTACACTCCGTTTACAGTGAGCGTGAATTGTTGCGTTTGGCAAGTGTGGACCTTTCTTTTCAAGCGCTCAAATTACTCTCACATGAGCTGTTGTTCTGCACAAGGTGTGGATGCAAAAAATCAGGCTGCGCCATGGAAGAGTCAGTTGTGAAGAGTCAACTATAAGAAATCCATAGGTCAATTTGCCTGAAAAGTGAAACACTGTGGCTCTTTGGTGCTATCAAAACATCTCAACCAGCTTGAAACGGCAACATTGGCTCAACTATTGGTGTGAGTTTGGGGCGAGACTATACCAATGGTAGACAGCACACACTTATCTATACTAATAGAGTACTGCATCAGTAGCTTTTTTTTGTAGGCTAAACCCGGAAACAAGTTCGCATTTTAGCACTTCCAGTTTCATCATCCTGAAGTCAGTGGGTTTTTGGCTAAATGGGTTTTGGGCTAAACTCAAGCTCAAGATATTTTCATGTTTTATTCTATGACATAAAATCAGTAATGAAATCAGTAATATCCTCTTGTGGTTTTTTTTTTTAAAGCTTTTACTTGTCGGGGACGCTAAACATCATAACACTGACCAGGAAAACTGATTTTAAATGTTTAAATAAAGAGTTTTAAAAGCTTAGTGATGGTGATGTTGAAGTCATGTGACTGTGGTGTAGTTCGTTTATAGCCTAACTTTAGATTTTTTTACTTTTGGCGATTGTATTTAGACTTCAAAATTCAAAACATTTGTGAAGATTATTATGACGTGTTACTTTTGTTGGTCACAGAGCTTATTTTCAGCAATAATACGAAAGCCTATTGGGTTTTTGTCGAGGCAACCATGCTGGGTTGGCCTACAAAAATACATCATCACCTTGCGCACTATTATGAGGTGTAGTATGGAAATTGGGATGCAGCCATGACGCCTGTGGTCAGCCAAACCTCTCATGCAGTAAAAGTTGTGGTACATTACTGGTTAACTACAGCAGGTCCACCCCAGCAAATGGCATCCATTCATTTGTGAATGAGTTATTTTTACATGAATGTGTTTCCTTTCTCCCTCAGGGTTCATTTATATCCTGCGGGCAGCTTTAAAGAACTTGATATTGCCAAGCTTTGATTTTAAAGCCATTCAATGTTTTTTTTTTTTTTCTTTTTATGTTGTATGTTGTCGTTGATGCTGAACCAGCTGCTGGACGGGTGAGAGATGCACATTGGTCAAGTGATTTGAGAAAGTATTTAACGTGGCTTTATTAGTGGAGTGGAGCTGAACAGACTTTCATCTTGATGTGTTCTTAAAGAGAGACCAGCAGTGGGTTTGTTAAGAATAAACTGTGAAAAATCCAGGTTATGCTTGAATTTCCAAAAAGAAACTGAGCGGTAATCAGAACATTTGGCAATATAATAAACATTCAACCTCATGAAAAAGTTCAAACTGTAACCTTTTGAGGTGCCAGATGCAAACTCTCACACACACAAGTGGAAAATGTATTTATAGTCAGTCCTAGATTGGCCTCTAGTGATATTGAGCCATGGTGCTCATGTGGGCAACATGGGTTCTAGTCTTGTTTTATTTCCTGATCTTGTTTCCCCATTTCCTCCTCATCAAGAATAGTTCCAAAAGTAAAAAATATAAAATTAGAAATGTATTTACTGGAATTTATCTATTTCTAAGCAGCAATTTCACAATTTAAAGATGGTTCTGATTTGTATATTTAAATATCAGGTGGGATTTTCCCCCTTACTTATTGTACAACTGTACTTATTGTCCTACTGTAGTTTCTTTTATGGAATTAACATGTTTTAAGTCCAGTTTTCAGTCTCTGGCATTGTTAAAACCAATGTATGAACTGATAAAAAGAGACAGAGAGCTGATGGCGGTTTCATTGGGTAATTAGGTAACATTAGGTGACTAAAAATAGCATCTGCAGGTTATAGTGATCAGCTTGCGCTGTTTATGCTAAAGGGTCAATTAGCTCTTAAGAATGGTCCATGCACAAAATGTTCATTCATTTTCATTATGATTATGTTCCTTAAAATCAATCCAGAACAGGTACTACAAGTTCATTCATCCTCATAGTCATTAAACCAATATGCAGTATTAAATGTGCAATGTGTGTTCAAGTAGAGTGAGTAGCACTGAAACTCCACAAGAACCATCTGTGGGAATGTATTTTCTAGCTGAAAGACTATCCTTTGTTTGGATGGTTTTTGAAGCACAGGTTATTTAGAGGGCGTAATGTCTTTTGATGTCAAGCATTGGGAGGCCACAGCAGTGCTGCCACATTGCTCGCTGTTAGGTCCTAAAAGTATTATTTTTCAACATTTTCTGCGAACAGTTACTTCTGCTGTAGTCTGTGTGCACGGACAGGATGGTTGCTTTCCTATGGCCATGACTGTTATGGTCCAGGTGATTGGGAAATTCATATATGTTTTTTAGGGCATGTCAATGCCAGGAGCAACACTGAGGTAGAAAAACAGCGGCTATTTTTTATTTTTTTATTTTCCAAACCATGGAAAGAAAGAAAAAAATATTATGTATTTTAATTACAACATTGAGTTTTAAAATGCTTTTTTTTATTATTATTTAAAGTTTTCTTTACAAAATGTATATACACATGAGTATACTGCAATGTATGTATATGTTGTGTATAGTGCACATCCTACATGCGCTGGCCGCACTGTGGGATCCCTGAGAAACTTTCAGGAAAAAAATATAAGTTAACAATTGTGTTGTCAAGAAATAGGCGGAATGAATAAAAAGTATTTAAAAAAATATTTTTGTGGCATTTGTTATTACTTGCTACATTTTCTGCATTTTAACTTTATTATTATCCACAGACATCATTTGGAAACTTTTATTTCCTCTCAACAATATTTGAACACACATTAAAACGTGGAAGACATTCAGAAAATATATTAAATGGACTGAAATAAACCTTTCCCCGGCTTCACAGACAAGGCTTAAGCCTAGTCCCCAGACTATGTTTTAGCAGTTTTAATTGAAACTGACTTGCACTGACATATCTCAAAATATGTCAGTGTCATTGTTTTGTCTCAAGATACACACCAGTAAGGGTTTTTTTTTTTTTTCTTCTCTCGAAGGCACGTTTATAAAAGTTACTTAAATGCCCTAAATGAACTAAGGCCTAATCCTGGTTTAATCTAGGCCCTGTCTGTGAAACCGGGCCATAGTTTGTCATTTTATTGCTTGATTCTTTAAGTGTTTGTCACCACCTTGTGGCTGATTTAAAAAAAAAAAATAAAATAAATAAAAATTGTTAGCAACAATCTGTGTAAACTGTGCTACTTTGGCGGTTAGCACAATGTCAATAGTGTCCTAACACTATTTTTAAGAAAGAAAGTGCTACTCCCTCACCCCATAATCTTTCCATTTCTAATTGTAATTTACCTACAAAGATTAATTTCAAAGATATAGCCTAGAAGGTAAACTTCAGCTCATTTAGAGACATGCTCTACTTGGAGATCACTGGGGCTCTTTCTTCTAAATGCTCCAATTGTTCTCAGTTGTTCAGGGAGTGTACAGTAATTCCTCTGGGACTCACCAAAATGACACATATTATCTTTACACAGAACAAAGAAAGGTTGCTGATGATACAGATGATAAAAGATTTCTGTCTAAAACAACACTTGAGGTAGGCCTAAGTCTAAAGCTTTAGAAAACGTCAAATGGTAATTTATGACCAAAGGTGAGATCAGGAATAAGACATCTATTTCATTTTGGAATAAAGGGGTGTTTGAAAGACAAGTCAAGTGTCCAAGGTTTTCATTCTCCATACTTAACCTCCAAATAATTATTTTACCCAGTTAAAAATTAGTGTCAACAATCCTTCTTAGCAGAACATTATAAACCTTATGTAGCCTCATCGTTTTCTTCCGGTTTGTATTTCCACAGCATGAAGGTAAGATCTTACGGATTAATGAACGAGCCGCTCGTTTTAAAATCTTTTTGGTCTACTGATATTTGTTATGATGTCTGCTTCAAACATTATAAATCTCATGATAACTTTCGATAACTCTACAATGTGTAAATCCACATCACCAGCTAATTGCCAGAGAAATAGAGCTACCACTAAAAAGGAAGTTCAAACACAAACTTCTAGCACATATATAGTTAGTCCTTTCTACTTTTAAACCTGCAACCACTTTAATAGTGTTGGTGGGAAGTTTTGCTCATCATATGTTCATCTTTAAACCTAGGGTCAGAAATTTACGTGGGGAAAAAAAACAAAAACAATTCACATCTGAAAAGTGAACACCTTCCCTTCCTTTTCTCTCGTTTGTGTTTATATAGTTAAAATGCCCTCGTAAAGGTAAAACGAAAAGTAACACGACGCTATTAATCAGTTGATAATGGGCGCGTTCGGTTCTTCTAGCTGGTCGCGTCGCGTCGCTCGCCTGCAGTGTGATGTTGAAGAACACCCGCCCATGACTGCCGATCTCCTCCTCTTCCAGGAAGTAAAAAAAAAGGCGTCAAACAAGGAGGAACAAGGGGAAACACGTCCTCCCCACATCTGTCTCTATCCCTTATTTATGTGTTAATCACATTAATGTTTTAGACTGTCGTGTAACGCAGTTGTATGATGTCCACTCGAACGCGAAACAGAGAGATCTGCGCAGACTGCAGCGCGTGCGGTAAGACAAACAAAACAAACATGAAACAAACGCAAACAGACAGTGTCTATGAGATTTTGCAGGGCTTTATTCAGACAGATGTTTATAAACTGAATTTATTTGAGATTATTCTCAAGCAAACAAGGTAATAACACTCACGGATTACACGGATATTAGTGTCTGAATAAAACATAACGCGGTTAAAGGACAGTCCCGATATTCCCATTGTAAAATGCCGCTAACTGATGATGATCAGGCCCTCGTTTTTCAAAAAACTTTTTTATTTTTATTTTTATTTTTACATTCAGATCAACCAATAAACTGTAGTCTCACAATATCTACTGTGAGGCAAAGACGCATCTTTAATTCATTAAGAAGGAAAGATCTTACAAAAAATATACCATGGTGACCATAGTTTTCACCGAAATACCTTTTTTCTGTTATCATAACGGTTATTGTTGTTATAATAAAACATAGAACTTAAATAACTTGTTTTTTTTTCTCAAAAAAAAAAAAAAATTGTCGTCAAATCTAGTGATAGACCAATATATATTTTAACAGCAGTGGCATTTTATGCTTTAAATAATTCTAGTCAATAAGGAAATAAGTGTTTATTCATTTATTTATTCATAATTTTATATATAATATATATATATATATATATATATATATATATATATATATATATATATATATTTACAACCATTATCTACACGTTATTTTTATTTGTAAGTGTTCCTATAATCAATATGGAGAACTGGTTATTTGTTTTGCTTTTATTTAATAGCTTTTTTATTAATAATTATTAACTAATATTATTATTTAATCTATTATTTTTTTATGTAGTGTTGTTTTGCGATCCAACTGGTCTAAATGATCTACATTAATTTACATCTTTATCTTTAGTCACCTAAAAAATTAATGGTTGTAAAATTTTGGGTTATTATGCTAACAATGCATTAGATAAGTTACTGTTCCTCCTTTGCTTCAATGATTATCATGTTCTCCAGCATTATTTGAAAATGATCTATAGAGACCTTCTTGTGCTTCCATGGAAACTAGCACATCTGGCCATTTGTACAAAGAAGTCACATGCTCAGGGTTATACATGTATACATTTGTCCTCAATTTGGCAAGTTTTTAAGTTTTGACAGTAGGTGGGTAAGGAGGAAATATGAATAATGTCAAGATCTAACTTTTGAGGGGAATTTGTAACTGTGATGTGCAATACTTCATCAAATCACAAAGCTTTTCTTTGTCTTTCTTAGATCCTCGTTGGGCCTCGATCAATCGTGGAGTTCTGATCTGTGATGAATGCTGCAGTATTCATCGAGGTCTGGGCCGCCACAGTTCTCAGGTCCGACACCTGACCCACACTTTGTGGCCCCCTTCACAGCTACAGGTAAAGACCCATGCTGCATGCTCTGATGTGGAGCTACTTTGCTTTGCTTACCTCCTGAGGTTCATTGAAAGGAAATGAGGCTTTGTATTTCAGTTCCTCAAACAAAAATAGAACGCAGTGGTCTGCATTTCTTCCCTTGTAAGCATTGTGTTTTTGTCGGGCTCCTGAACCACACTGCAAGATAATGAGCATGTTTACATACACACCGATATGCCAATCGTAAATTAAAAAATGAAATTAAAACAATTGTATGTTAAGAATTTAAAATGCATAAACTAATATAGCTATAAAACAATAAAAGCAAGTAGTAAAAAAATAAAGCAATAAACAAAGAGTGCTTTCGGTGTTCCGAGAATCTGAACGTTTTTACCATTCAAGAGCTGTGAGTGATTTTACTCTGTCTCTTTTGAAATATAAGATGTTTTGTCCTGTCTGTTTAATCCCTTAAGACATAACTGACTGTGTTTACATTAATTTCTCATCATAAAACCATTTTGAGATGCAAGTACATAATCACTTACACAGAATCGCACACAGCCACATGCACGAGCACTCTTCATAAAGCGCACGTGAGCATTTGAAATTGATATCAGCCTTCTGTCAGTGGGTTTCATATTATTAATATATAAGCCCACTGTATTCCAAACGACATAAATGACGCCTTTGTGCATTTGTATTGAAAATACCGGTGGGTGAGACCGGACACTATAAGCGTAACCTCAAGCAAAGCACGTGTTTCTCACAGTGCATATTTTGTACAATGAAGCCCGCGAATGTCCTTGTAATTCGCTTAAACCTTGTCGAAGTTTATGAAAAATTATTTAATGAAACATTCGGGTTGGTCGCTCATGAATGATTTGTTCATTTTGAATGAATCTTTAATATGACTCTTTAATAAGACTTCGGTCGCATTTCGGAGATCGCATTTGATAGCTACATACCTTATAAAATTGACTGTTATTCTGTGTAAAATACTGTAATTTCTTTCTTATTTTGCAATCAAGCAGTTAGAAACTAAGCTCGGAATTAATTCTGAAATTCTCAGGATCGATCCAGAATTATTGGAGAGAGAATCGCAATGCATTGGGTTTTTTTTTTTTTTCTCTCACCCCTAGCTTTCATGCAAACCAATAACCCTGAAACACAAGTAAACTGCGTTTACATGACTTTGTTAAAAAATCTGGTTATTTCCCAGTAGTGATCAAAACTTAATCATTCATGTATCTGACTCTGAGTTTTCCATTTATGTGAGATGTGATGTTAAATAAATTTAGCTTTAATAAACATTTTGAGGATGCCATTTCTACTTTGGCTGCACGAGACAAGAACACATAATTTCTTGGGTCAAAAAAGAACTACTGTGAAACACTCGCTCTGTCTGGATATGCTTAAATTCACAGTAAGGATCAGTTTATGCTTAAGCCATTTATGAGCTTACTCCAATAAAGGAAAACGGGTTAACGCGTTTACATGACCACATGCATTGTCGGCTTATTAAGCATAATCGGGTTAAGAACATGCATGTAAATGCGCTGAATGTCATCACACATCACTTCCAGCATATTGAACTAAACCAGAAGAACCAAACAAGTAGTATTAGCTATATTCAGATCTGTGGTTAATTGCGCAAGATGCCACAACGTCTGTCTAGACACTTCTCGTGTGTCTTGCTGACGCTGGAGTCACAAGAACACCTTTGCAGCATTTTTTGTGTTTATTTATTGTCTCAAAGTGAAAGTTAATTAAAGTTGAGGTGAAGTGTTTGGTTTTTATCCACAGATGGTGAAGTCACTGTACAATAATGGAGCAAATTCAATATGGGAACACAGTCTTCTGGATCCATCTTCCATCATGAGTGGAAAACGCAAAGCCAATCCTCAGGACAGAGTCCAGTGAGTCCCATATATCATGACATTTAGAGCCAAGCAAGTCTCTTAGCTTAAACAAGCTTTATCATTTACTTCTCTCTCAGCCCCAACAAAACAGATTTCATAAAGGCTAAATATCAAATGCTGGCGTTTGTTCATCGAATGCCATGTAGAGAAGATGATAGTGTCACTGCCAAAGACCTCAGCAAGGTAAGAATGTTACTTAATAAAAAAAAAAAATGTATTAACTGGACAAGAACCTCTGAGATGAAAATGGGATTCAAACAAGGCCTGTCGAAGATCTACATCTGATGTGGTCTTCAGAGGTTTTGAGACCAAAACCACATAATAAACCACGGATTCACCCTTGTTTTCAGCAACTTCACTCTAGTGTGCGAACCGGCAATTTGGAAACGTGTCTGAGGCTGTTGTCGTTGGGAGCGCAGGCTAACTTTTTCCATCCAGTAAGTTTCAAAAGCCGTAAGGATATTTCTGAATTTTCTGTTGTAGTTAATATAATGTTTAAACAACATATTAGATACAGTAACTATACCAACACTGGGGGAAAAAAAAAAAAATGCCTTGTGGGCATATCCAATCTGGTCTATTAAAGGACAGATCTTAGTCTAAGATACCTGATATCAGAACTTAATATTAACCAAATGTGTAAATACTGTGTTTTGCATGGCAGTATAGATAGATTTCTTCATGTCGATCCACCGCTAAGGTGGAATAAGATATTGTTTTGCTTTCTTTGCTGTTCATTCCATGCGCTCCATAGCAGGAGTTACGCTTTATTGTCCCTGACTGAATTACTCCAATGAGTGTCATTTGTTTTCTTCAGGAGAAAGGAAATACTCCATTACATGTGGCAGCTAAAGCAGGCCAGCTGCTACAGGCAGAGCTGCTCACTGTGTATGGAGCAGATCCCGGAGCACCAGACAGTTCTGGGAAGACTCCTATTGACTACGCCAGGTGAGAGAGATGCAGATTTGAGGGATGAATACAAAGACTAACCTTTTTACCAAAACATTGTACTTTTTTTTTTTTTTTTTTTACTTCATCGGAATGGTACAGAACTTGTTAAAGGTTATGGCACTTGCTGTGTGAACACAAAAAAGAAAAGAAAAAAATCATGGACATTAATCGAAAATGTTAAATGGTCCTGAAAAAAGTAGTCACACTTGTATTGTTCACGATCAAAAATGGCCGCATTGGAAATTAATGGGAAATGAATTTCATCTAGTGGAAACGTTTGGTACTGCGCACAAAAACATTTTTTGAGATTTCAAACTCAAATTTGGAACGCAGCTTGTTTATATTTATGACTTTTATTTTTCTTACAGTTTTAGAGCAAAATGTGTTTTGGACAATATAAAAATTAGTTAAAACCTCTATTAATAGAGAATTAGGGTAGAGAGGAAATTGTTAAAATAAAGTAATTATTTTTGTTTTGTTTTTGCACACAAAAAGTATTCTTGTCGCTTCACAACATTAAGGTTGCGACATTAAGGTAACGACATGAGGGTGAGTAATTAATGACAGAAATGTCATTTTTGGGTGAACTAACCCTTTAAAAAGAGACCAAACTTAAGTCTGTGCTCCAAAACATTCAAGATTTATGACAGAAATTTTATTTTTACGTCCATGCTCAAAAAGTGAATAAATGGATTATAACTACTGCAAAAATATAATTTAGTACCATAAAATCCCTTAAAAATACAAAGTATTAAATAAAAAACATTATTGAACTAAAATATAGTACAATCACTTCATTTATGATGACACGCAACAGTACCAGAGGGTTAATCATTTTCAATTATGTTTATGTTCAGTTATCTGTTGTCTCACTATAGGCAGGCAGGACACCAGGAACTCGCAGACAGACTGGTGGAGATCCAGTTTGAGCTGACTGACAGACTAGCGTTCTATCTGTGCGGAAGAAAGCCAGGTCAGTCATCAGTATCTCTGTAATAGCATGGTACAGCATGTACCTCAAAGATTTGAGACCCTGAAAAGAAAATGGTTTCTTGTTTTGTTTTTTTGTTTTTTCAGATCATAAAAACGGTCAACACTTTATAATTCCTCAGATAGCAGACAGGTAGGATAAGCTCTCTTTTGTATCGTGCCTGTTGTTTATTCTGTTTTTAAATTAAAATACTTAATTGCATAATTTGTTTTATTTGCTGGCTTCATATGGATAAGAAATGTGTAAGTATGGAAATGGCACTTGCTTGTCTTGCTAGAGCAAGTTATGATCAGATAATAATAACGGCTCTCTTCATTTTATTTTACATACAGCGGTCTTGACTTGTCAGAACTGGCCAAAGCAGCAAAGAAGAAGCTTCAGTCTGTAAGTTGTACAGTAGTTTACTGTTTTTGTAAAGTTGAACCTTATTTTGTCTCTAAACATTCCAATATCTATTTTGACACCTAAAATTTGCTGTTTTATGTTGGTGACATTCATCTTGTGCTGCTTTCAGCTCAGTAATCATCAATTTGAAGAACTAGCCATGGACGTTTACGATGAAGTTGACAGAAGAGAAACGGATGCAGGTTAGAGAAGTGTAATAACCTGATATCTGTCCATTTTTCTCTCAAAGTACAAACTCTGATTTTATCCTACCATTTTGAATGGTGTCATTCTTTTGCTTTTGTAGTCTGGCTTGCAACTCAGAACCACAGCACTTTGGTAACTGACACCACGGTGGTACCTTTCCTCCCTGTCAACCCTGAATATTCTTCCACTAGGAATCAGGTACATTGACAAATATGCAGACACACCTTTTAAAATGATTGAGTTGGTTTGATAATGTTTGAATTTCCCTCTGTTTGTGGTATTTATGTTGCAGGGACGTCAGAAGCTCGCAAGGTTCAATGCACATGAGTTTGCCACACTGGTTATTGATATTTTAACTGATGCCAAACGTCGTCAGCAAGGAAATTCTCCTGATAACGTCAAAGGTGATGAAAGGTCTTTGGTTTGTTATGAACTGTATGATGCATAAAGTTCAACTTCCACCCTTTGTTTCTGCCCAGAAAATGTGGAGTTAATTCTGAAGGACATTGGGAACCGTCATGGCTGTGAAAGTCCTGAGATGGACCAGCCTGATTACGACAGTGTGGCATCTGATGAGGATACGGAGCAAGAACCAACATCTGGAAAAGACGAGAGGACCAAGGTACATTGTTGAGTTTCTCTGGGTGCGGAATAACAGGCCTGGTGTGATATTTATAATTGCGATTAATGATATTATAGTCATTTTAAGACCATTTAATGCCACTGATTATATAATGGTAATATAACAGCATAATAATGCAAGTACAAACTTTCAAATAACAAAGGACTTTTGATTCTAAAGAATATTTAGATACTAAAAAAAAATAATATCCTAAATAAATAAAACTTTTGTCAGTAAATGTCAGTTTAGACTTTTAAAGTGTCTCTAGTAACAAAAAGGCACTTGTGTGGAGATTTTCCATCTACATATTTTTGCCTGACCTTCTTTTCTCAGTAAAGAGGGGTGCACACTTGCTGAAAAACACTGACCCTAGCAGTCCGTATGAACAAAGGCACAGATGCCATATCTGCTGCCAAAACAATTTTTTTTAGAGATGTGTTTTTTAAAAGTTGAACTTCTTTTAACTTGAGCGTTGCGTGTTTATAACACCATGTCATGCACCAGACGCTGCAAAAGATGCAAGCGCAATGGTTAAACACTTCCGTCTAGCGCACATATACATAGAAAAACTATGCAAAATGCATTCTCTGTGAATGGCCCAACGCTATCGTAAGTGCACCATTTCGCGCTGTTACGTTTATATTTGAGTCCATTTGGAATGTCTGTAGTCATCAGGAAAACACTTTAACGCCACCTTCACCTATCGGTGTCCGATCTGTGTGTGAGGAGGTGCTGCCTGAGCCTCACTTTTGCCTCAGACACAGAGAGCGGATGAGATGAGGCTAAAATGTTGGTGACATTAATTTTTTTGTAAACATAATGGGCAATATATCACGTCACCAAAAATGATTGATGTCATGTCCATATATGGTGCGATTAACTCAATATAGTAATTATCGTGACAGACTTATGTAATAGTGTGTGGGATCAAATCTAACTGTGATCTTTCCTATCAGAGCTCAGAGTCCTCAGACTTGTCGGACAGCCCGATCACCGTTCAGGAGTTCATGGAAGTGAAAAGTGCCCTCAATGCCTCTGAAGCAAAGATCCAGCAGCTCCTCAAGGTCAACTGCCATCTTAGTGAGGAGTTGAGACTCATGCAAAGCAAGGTAAGCGGTCACATCGCACTACAAGCCTCCATCACTGCCGTAGCTTAAAGCATCTGACTCTGCTTAGTGTCTTTGTTTCAGTTAAACTCCCTCCAGAATGAGAACAGCACTCTGAAGTGGCAAACTCCTAACAGTTTGGCAAGGCCGCAAGACCTCCCGCACAGGGCACCTCCACGCGGCTGTAGGGCCATGTCGATGTATGAGACTGGCTCTGGTCTGAGGCAGTACCACCCTAGAGGAGAGACAGTCCACCCTGACACAAACCTGACTCTTCAACCACTGCCATCTAATGTAAGTACAAACCGAACCAAAGCTGGAATTGGTTTTGGTGCACCCGTTTCATTATTTCCTTGGTTTAACTCGGTTGGTTGGTAACCCAGTGAATCATCACTTCAGGTATGATTTGATAGCCCCTCTTTTTGTGCATTCTTAATTTAAAAAATCCCTTTGCCCACTCAAAACATAATCTGAACCCTTTCTAGATTGGGAAGGGTCCCTCGGTGACTGCCTTCTCATCCCTTCCCACGTTCCCCTCAACTCTGTCCTGGTCCTGGGATGAGATAACCCAAAGGGTGAAGTACCTGCTCAGTGAACAGGCTGTTGGAAGGGCTTATCTTCTACCTGTCCCCATTCACTCAGTGCATGAACCTCAGATCTGTCCAATTAATGGACATGTTCCTCAGCTGGACTACTAACTTTAAACCGTATACACGGCGAGAGATGCCAGCCATTAACATTACTCACCACTCTGCTTGATGTGTGAAGCAGTCACTGGCTCTCTGATATCTCAGACCTGAAACATACTCTATGCAAGTACGTGAATGCAAACGCTTCTAGCTACACAAGTTTGATATCCGCCATCGTTTGAAATGTATCAGAATGTAATTCATGCTTTTTGTGCATCTTGGCAGTTCATGCATGCCCTGAGAATTGAACCCATGACCTTGACATTTCTGGTGGAGCAACAGTTTGAAGAGAATCTTGTTGAGCAAGTTAAATTTAGTTAAAGGGATAGTTCACTTATACATGAAAATTTCCTCATGAATTACTCACCCTGAAGCCATCCAAGGTGTATATGACTTTCTTCTTTCAGACAAATACAATTAGAGATTTATTTTAAAATATCCTGGGTCTTCTAAGCTTTATAATGGCAGTGATTGGGGGGCCAGATTTTGAAGCCAAAAAAAATAAAAGTGCATCCATCCATCGTAAAAGTACTCTACACGACTTTGGGGGGTTAATAAATTCCTTGTGAAGTGAAGCGATGGGTTTTTGTAAGAAAAATACCCATATTTAAACTTAAACTTTATAATCTTAAGACTGTACGCATACGGCGCAAGTCGCCACAAGAGTAACCCGTGATGTGATGTATGAAGTAGGATGTAGGAGTATCGTAAGCTTAGATGCCTTTATTAAGCCGTGTGAAGTACTTTTACAATGGATGGATGCACTTTTTTTTGGGCTTCAAAATCAAGCCCCTCATTCACTGCCATTATAAAGCTTGGAAGAGCCAGGATATTTTTAAACATATCTCCGATTGTGTTCGTTTTTTAGAGAAGATAGTCATATACACCTAGGATGGTTTGAGGGTGAGTAAATCACAGGATAATTTTAATTTTTCCCTTTAAACTGTTAACATGTTTAATGCTAGCAGGGCAGTTAAATAGGGCAGATGTTTGAAGGTAACTCTATCGCCCCCTTGAGTCTCAAGGGTCTGTTACTGCATTGGTAATGCGAGAACACGTTAAGTATTTACGACGTGTTGGCCAAGCGTCTGCGTTTGACTGCTAGCGCAAAGTATGTTTCTGGCCTTACTTTACAGCTCTTGTTATGCTGATGTTTTGATTCTACACCAAAAGCATGATTGTTTACTGTGTCTTCAAGCTTTGAGTACACACAAGTTGTCAGTAACAGGTTGTATCCCTTGTTTAAGCAGAAAGCTCACCGTGACTCTACTCCTGTTACAGGGATCCAACTTAGATGCCCAGAGCGGCATGCCAGAAAGTGACTATGATAATGCACTGAACCACATTGAGATGGAAGAATCAGGGTCTGTCTTTTCACTTTTTGTTGTTTGCAAAAACATATATATGAATGTATTTAATTTTTTTAACATTGAATGCTTTCCACCTTCCCCACAGGTCAACACTGAGTAACTTCTCCAGGGCGAGTGGCTGGCTGGGCGATGGTACAGTGCCACAATCAGAAAACCCATCTGAGGGCGAGTGTGACTCGACTCTGCCGTGCACAGAGGATGTCATCAGCAAAACAGAGCTGATCACTAAGAATATCCAGGAATTACTCAGAGCTGCACAGGAAAATAAACATGAGAGGTAAGAAAATTCATCTTGCTTTTGTGTGGTGACAGACTGGTAGATTTTAGTGGTTGTGAAACGGGTGAAAGGACCCATTCTCCAGTCTGAGACTGGGTTTTCAGCCCTGGTGACACAGTGTCTCTTTTGTCTGTTAAGCAAATGATGGGATTGTGTCAACAGCTGGGATATAACACATGGCCAAGGTGGAAGGAGACGTGTAGATTCACAAATGGCTCATGTTTTCACTGCATGCAGTATGTTCAGTATTCACATAAGTATCAGGAACAGTCATTTGGATCCAATATTCTGAACACTGTCTCTTTGTTGTTCAACTTGCACTGGTATTCAGTCTCAGGTCAGTGGTGATCATTATGCATTCATGGGAGAACGATACCGTAGGTTAGCATTTCACTCATCCAGATCTGCACTTCAGCTGTCCTTTCACAGTGCAAAACAAGTCGCATGCAGTTGCTATGGTGTTTGGTCTGGTTTTTACCACCAAGAACCACTAGTTATCAAAAACTGCTTTTCTTACCCTTGGTTAAGTTTTGGATTTGTAAATAATTTTGTTGAGTCATAGTGTGTACAAAGCTTTTATTTGGATGATTAGAGCCATATTTGGTTCTACTTGTTTTCCAAGTTTTTATAATCATAAAATCATATTTCATAATCATATTTAAATCATAATCATTTTAAATGACAATTGATCTAATCAGCAAAAAGAAAATTTTTCCATTGTCTTTCTTTGTCCTAGCTTTGTCCTGTGTTCAGAGAGAATTCTTGTAGCAGTGACGGAAATGGCTACGCTATTCCCTAAGGTAAGCCTCGAGCCAATATGGAAACTTTGCCATAGTGGAGAATATAACCCTTTATATTCTTATTTGTTTCTGCATCCACACCTGGCACTTAAACAGTTAAAGGATTAGTTCATTTACTCACCCCCATGTCATCCAAGTCCAAGTCGAAAAGAAATTAAGGTTTTTGAGGAAAACATTCCAGGATTTTTCTCCATATAGTGGACTTCACCGGGGGACAACGGGTTGAGGGTCCAAATTTCAGCTTCAAAGTGCTCTACAAGATCCCAGCTGAGGAATAAGGGTCTTGTCTAGCAAAACGATTTAAAAGCCATTTAAAAAAAATATATATATATTTACATACTTTTTAACCACAAATGCTCGTCTTGCACTGCTCTGCGATGCCCCATGCATTACGTAATCACTTTTGGAAAGGTAGGCGGATGTACTGTGGTAGGGCGAAAAACTCTCATCTCATTTTCTCCTCCAACTTCAAAATTGTCCGACATTGTTGTTTTACCTTTTTTTTTTTTTTTTGTAAAGGCTGTTTGACTTCGACACTGGATCTGTACTTTCCAACATGATTACGTAATGCGTGGTGCATCGCAGAGCAGGTCAAGACGAGCATTTGTGGTTAAAAAGTATATACTTATTTTTTTATTTTATTTTTTTTAGAAAATGACCGATTGTTTCACTAGATAAGACCCTTATTCCTCAGCTAGGATTGTGTATAGCCCTTTGAAACTGCACTAAAACAATTTGGACCTTCAACCCGTTGTACCCCGGTGAAGTCCACTATATGGAGAAAAATCCTGGAATGTTTTCGTCAAAAACCTTAATTTCTTTTTGACTGAAGTAAATTATCTGAAAATTTTTAATTTTGAAGTGAACTAATCCTTTATTAAGGCTCTGAATTTGTCTCCCGTTACAGAGGCCATCCTCTGAGACTGTTCGCGGCTCCTTACGCCTCTTGACCTCCAGTGCCAGCCGTCTGCAGGGCGAATGTCAAAAGGCCACACCGCACGATTCCCAGCAAGTTATTCAGTGTGCCTACGACATTGCCAAGGCGGCTAAACAGCTAGTTACTGTGACTACCAAAGACAGTAACTGAGTTACAGTACAAACATCCGAGCGCCTTTCACCATGTACAATTATATTTGCTATTATCTTGTCCAGTATTATTGATCAAACTTTTTTATTTTATTTTAACATTTATGCGTACATACACTAACATAACTTTCAAGGCACTAAGCCTTGATAATCAACGGCCTGATTTGTGTTATTTTTTTCCTAGCTTTACGGTGCCGTTTTTAAATGTAAACTAATATTTGTTTTGCTTCCTATGGTGCTAATTAACTGATTTGTTTTATCTGTATTGCTCCTGTTTGTGGATAAACAGAACAAGGCCTTTACACATTTCCTACCTGCACATTTCAAATATACCACGTACGAAGTTTAAGTGAGACAAAACTGAAAATCATAAACAGCTATTATTGCTGAAATTCAGCTGGTGTAGTAAGTATTTCTTTGTCTTGAAATCCAGCTCACTCAAAAATGTGACCGTGATGTAGATGTCAGGACACACAATGCCTCATTTCTTGTGCAATAAATACCTTTAGCCTCGCTGCAAAATCCTACCTTACCCGTCCTGGTGTTGCCATTGTATTAAGTATTCAGAGTGTATAGTCTTATTATGGAGTGCTTTAGTATGTGAGCTGTTATACCTCATTCGTGTGTATGCTTGGGTGTCTATTATACACTTAAATATATATCACACATGCGGACATGTCGCCCTCTGCTCATGATTTTAAAACGTCATGTTGTTTATTTTCACCATCAGTAGTTTTTATTCATTTGCAGTCTTTGCAGCTTAATCCCAGGCATGTGTGTGAAAGTTATCATTCGTCCAGGTCATCAGAGAATGCCAGAGTTTATTCATAGAAAACTACAAAACGAAATCCTTTTACTATGAATTGACTCCGTCTGATGTTTTAGGGATGCTCTTGTGTTACCTTGTGTGTCCAAAGGATGTGTTCATGTGCTGCCTCGTCTGAAATAATACAAATAACACAAACAATTGCCTAACGGCCACCAGCTGCTGTGTAAGTGATTCCGGTATTATGTGGTATCGCTTTGTATTATTCAGTACAGTGTATGATATTTATATACAAGTTATATATGTAAGCTGCTAGTTGTCAGTTATGTATGCAACTAATCTGGTGCGAGTTTGTCCTATTTCCTGCTCTAGTAGCTGGTTGATGTGTACACATGCACTTAACCTGCTCAATTTGGAAGGTCACACTCACATTGGCCTTCATATGGGATATGCATCATGCAGTTGGTGCTGCTTCACTGAAAGTCTTGTTATTAAATATAAATTTTAACTGTACTCAAGCTACAGCTTGTCATTTTTTAAATGCACGTTCATTAATTATTTGCATGACATAATTGTAGTTTTTTTCTTTCTTTCTTTCTTTTCTCTCCCCCATACTGTAGAATGACATCCAAACTTAAAGGGTTAGTTCACCCAAAAATGAAAATTCAGTCATTTATTACTCACCCTCATGTCGTTCCAAATGATTCATAAAGCTTCGAAGCTTCATGAAGCAGTGTTTTGAAATCGCCCATCACTAGATATTGTTATATAAAGTCGCTATTTTGTTATTTTTGGCGCACAAAAAGTATTCTCGTCGCTTTATAATATTAAGGTAGAAGCACTGTAGTCTCATGAACCGTTTTTAAATATGTTTTTAGTAGCTTTCTGGGCATTGAAAAAGGGAGTATTATTGCTGGCGATGCAGGCCTCACTGAGCCATTGGATTTTATCAAAGATATATTTATTTGTGTTTCGAAGATGAACGAAGGTCTTACAGGTGTGGAACGACATGAGGGTGAGTAATAAATGACTGAATTTTCATTTTTGGGTGAACTAACCCTTTAAAGGGATAGTTCACCCTAAAATGAAAATTCTGTCATCATTTACTCACCCTCAAGTTGTTCCACACCTGTATGGATTTCTTTCTTCAGCTGAACACAAAAGAAGATATTTTAACCAAACAGTTGATGGAGCTCCACTGACTTCCATAATAATACTATGGAAGTCAGTGGAGCCCATCAACTGTTTGGTTACCGACATTCTTCAAAATATCTTCTTTTGCATTCAGAAATTCATACAGGTTTGGAACAACTTGAGGGTGAGTAAATGATGAAAATTTTAATTTTTGGGTGAACTGTCCCTTTAAGCTGCTCTGTTTATTAATATAAGTTTTTCACAAGGTTTATATGTAAGGTTTTAAGTGTTTATAGTCTACATATAACGGGATATAACCCATTGAATGAGTTTAAAAACATGTATAGCACGCTGCATGCCATTTGTCAGTAAGGAAGGATATTTAAAATGCTGTCATGATTTATTAACGCTATGGCCTCACAGCGGTGACTGACTGAACTCACTTCGGTTTTGCTTCAGTCGGTCAATTTGTCAGCGGCTCTCCACCCTCACCTGTTGATTTTTTTTTTTTTTTTTTTTTTTTTTTCTCTCACGACATTCCGGATGAGTTTAAATTAGAAACGCCCTTTGAGAATTAAAAAAGCCACAATAGCTAGCACTATTTACATGTTTTGTAATGGCACTTTTGCTGGATCAGCAGTTTGCACCGCTGGCAGACAACAACGAGATCGCTACGAAAACATTTCTGGAGTCAGTTTCTCATCTGCCACCTTTTTTCGGTGAGTCGTGACTTAATTATAGGAACTTACAAAATGCATAAGGCACAAAAAATGTCCCAAAGTCTGTTTCCAAAGCTTAAAGTTATTAATTCACGTGTTCTTTTTAACATGATGTATGATAAAATGCTTTTTTTTTTTTTTTTTTTTAAGATTAGCATACTATTTTTAATCATTTTTTGCATCTAAAATATCACCAAATAAGTTATATATTTTTTCAAACATATACTATTTTCAGGATTATATGCGTGTCCCTGTTTACATAAGATATATTTATTCACAATAAATTTCTTTTTTTTTTTTTTTTTTGTAAATATTTTATGATTTGTGCTCGTCCCTCAGTTTGACTTACCACTCCGTCACACTAACTTGTTTTATCTATAAATAATGCATTGTTCCTTTAAATGACATCACAAAGCCAAAGTGACATCATTTGGGCCTTATAGCCACCAAGAACAAAAACAGGAAACTATGTACTTTTTTTTATTTTATTTTTACATTTGTTGTTTGTTGCTTTTTCATGTTAGGCAGGGCCCGTCAAACTCAAACCTACCACCCCGTCACGCAAACTAGATAGGGAAAACTTTTTTATTAATTTTTTTTTTTTTCAATGAAAGCGATTTTGGACATGAAATCTGCCATTGCCTTTCACGTTTGACGTTTTAGTTTGACTTTTTAATGACTAAATTTGTCCAAACGACCAAACCTGTGTAATAAACTACAATGAGGTCATTAAACATTGAATACACTGGACAGAACTCATACTCTTCACCAAGGTCGGTTACAATACCTCATTTAACCACACGGCGGTGCCAAATTGTCATGCGCTTTTATCACTGTGTTCTAGGGTCAAACATTAACTTGGGCAAAAATTCCTCCTGAAGTGATCAAAATATGGGTACAAGTGTTGTTTTAATGAGTTCCTATTGTTTAACGTTTGCTATATTTCATAGTATTTTATTTTAGGCCTGTCTAGTTATAGATTTAGTATCCTGGCTAGTACAGTATAAATAGTTTATTATAGTTTTAGTAGAACAGGATGAACATTTAGAATAAATGTTTCCCAGATGGCTACAACTTTTTGGTACCTATACAACATTTCAAAATGGCTGCTTCACTATATCTATATATATATATATATATAAAATTATATAAAATTCTACGACATTTTTAAACAATGTATGATGTCAGGATTAGCTAACGTGTATCACAAAATTAGGTAACGCTTTAGATTACAGCCTGGAAAGTACTGCATAATTACAATGAATTTACAGCGTAACTTTCGATAATTATAGTGTACCTATAAAGTAAGTATGTGTAAGTATAGGGGAACAATATGTAAAGTCTTGGGAATAAAGGGGGAACAACCAGGAAAATAACAAATTATTTATACTGTAAGTATTTTAGAACTAAGGGGTACTTATACTATTATGATAGACAACAATCTTATGTTTGGGAGCAATTTAGTGAGAAAATGCACTGATTAAGTTGTTTCAAGGCAAGTAGAAAGGGATACTATTGCAATCTTTTTTAATACATGGGGAAATATACGTTTGTTTCATGTATTTACAGGGTAAGTATGACATTGCGGGCCGTAAATTAAAGTGGTGCTTGTTACACTCTTATTTCATGTAGTTACAGGGTAAGTAATTAAAATAAATAAATGAATAATAATAATTTAAAAAAAACGCAAACAATCTGATATAAAACAACTTAATTAAAAACAGGTCTACAATACTTATTATTAATTTATTCTTTTTTTTATTTATTTTTTTTTAATCAACTTTTCATTTCAAATTCTAAAGTCCTGACAGAAAGTAACACGTTTTGTCCTTTTTTGGTTGTTGTTTCTCTTGCTTGGCTTCCCCCTCCTTGTTTCTCAGCTGATGAATCTTAATTTGCTAATCTCCCATTGCTATTCTGTATTAAAATAAAATGCAGTACACACAGAAATTTTCTCATGGTTTAGGCTATTGAATCTCTTCACTTCCGAACAACTGTCACGAGCGCCTGCATGAGAGTCGACTTTGCGTTCGACGAAGCATATTGTAATGAGCAACTTAGAGCTTTCATGACGTTCTGGCGGGAGATTCATGTGAAACTCGCGCGAGAACTGCCGCCTCTGTTATTCTGTCTTGTTTGTTTCTCATTATCATTATCCGTTATTCTGTGTATTTTGTTGTGAACATTAATAATAATAATAATAATAATAATAATAAAACAAATAAATAAAAAAAACTGACGACATCCGCGTGACTTTTCGCGTGAGTTTCTCTGCAGGCTTACGTCACGCTTCAAGCATGAACTCTCAACCCTCTCATATACGCGCAGGTGACAGTTGGTCGAAAGTTTAAAATTTTAAAATATTTGGTATTTTTCTTACAAATACGTATTGTTTCACTTCAGAAGACATTGATTCATCCATTGGGGTCGTATGGATTACTGTGGTTATTGCTGTATGTGCTGTTTGATGCTTCGACTTTTAGGAACACATGAGCTTACATTATAAAGCGTTCCCAGATATGATTTATTTTTCTAAAAACTTTAGTTTGTGTTCATCTTAAGAAGGAAAGTCGTTTACATCACAGATGGCATGAGGGTAAAAGATGAGTAAACGGTGAGCACATTTCCGGGTGTACTGTATTTTCTTTTAATACAGAATAGCAAATGACATGGGATTCCCTCTTAAGATTCATCAGTGGAAAGAAAGAAAAAGAAGAAGAGGAACAAGAGGAGGAGGTAGACAAGCAAGATAAATAAGAAGTGTTGTAACTTTAAATCTGTGAGTAAAGTTGTTTTTCAAATAAAGGTTTCCTAGTGATAAAAGATTTTTTGCGGGGGTTTTTTTTTTTAATTACTTACCCTGTAACTACATGAAACAAACGTATATTTCCCCATGTATTAAAAAAATTGCAATAGTTCTTTCTACTTGCCTTTAAACAACTTAATCAGTGCACTTTCTCACTAAATTGCTCCCAAACGTAAGATTGTTGTCTATCATAATAGTATAAGTACCCCTTACAGTATTATACAGTATACTTACAGTATTAATAATTTATTTTCCTGGTTGTTCCCCCTTTATTCCTAAGACTTTATATGTTGTTCCCCTATACTTCCACGTACTTACTTTATAGGTACACTATAATTATCGAAAGTTATGCTGTAAATTCATTGTAATTACGCAGTACTTTCCGGGCTGTAATCTAAAGCGTTACCCAAAATTACTTTTCAGATTGCCTTGGTTCTAAGGTTTTTGCACCAATTAAGGCTGACATAAATGGAAACATCACAGTAAGTCGAAGGGCTAAGCTACATGTATGTGTTTATTAGTCAGTTTTTAAGGATACTTTCTATATCAAATGCCTTTGAAAATGTTTTGAAGAGTGTTCTGAATTCTTCCCAATTCTCACAAGAAAATTAAAGCTGTCTATGACTCAGATCCAGTGAAGTATGAGACTCTTCATCAGATACTGTTAGTTGAGAAAAGCATCCATGGCTCAGAGTGGCCTAAAGTTGGAGCCACATTGGCGCTTATGTGGTTAAAGAGGTAAGTTGTTCACTTAGTCACATTTTCTGCATGTTTTTTGATTTGTATGATTTTATATCTTAAAAAATAATGTCCAATACTAACAACAAATCACATTAATAGAAACTAGAGCTGCACAATTCTAAATACATTGAGAATCTCATTTTTGTAAGCTTTTTGTAATCTTTATTTCTGTTACAGCTCTCTACACTAGCAATGGTTGTCTCGGCCAACAATATCAATGACAAAATTAATCTGCAGCGGTCAGGTGGTACAAATCGAAACTTATAAAATCCAGAGTTTACAAGGACGTGAATGCTTTTTAAGTCAAAATCGTGTAATTCCAGCAATTTCGACATGACGTGAACGCTCCTAAAGTTATGGATCGTGAATCATCATTTGGGAACAAGATCACACGAGTTTCTGAATCCAGATTGCAATCTTATAACCATTAATTGTGCAGCTCTAATAGAAATATACTATGGATGTACAATTTATGATTTTTCATAAATTGTTTGACAATATCACCAGTGTTTTCCTCAGAGGTCTGCGGTTCATTCAGGTTTTACTGCAAAGTCTAGCGGATGGGGAGAAAGATGAGGATAATCCTAATCTTATTCGCATCAATATCACTAAAGCTTATGACCAAGCCCTCAAGAGGTACCACGGCTGGATCGTCCAGAAGGTTTTCAAGGTGGGTGTTTTCAGTAGTTTTGTGTGCATGGCAAGATGGGCAAGTCATTTTGTTTTGTATGTTTATGAGGCCTGGAAAAACTTGTCAAGGAAATTATCTTGAACATACTCAGTAAATATACTTTTAAAAATCCAGTGATCATAAACAACTGAAAAAGGCATGGAATTTAATTAGTCAAAAAATGTGGGTCATCTAATAAGGTATGGCTTTTTGACAATGATTGCTTACCCAGCATTTTGTTTGGTTTTGCTGTAGGCTGCCCAATTTGCTGCACCGTGCAGGTCAGATTTTCTTAAAGCTTTGTCCAAGGATCAAGAAGTTGCAGAGGAGGAATGCTTAGCAAAAGTTCGCCAGTTCTTGATAAACTTCACTGCAAATGTAGATGCCATTTATGAAATGTATTCCGTAATGAATGCTGAACTGGACTACTTGGTTTGAAACATCCTACAAATGTCAGTTTCTGAAGTTCACTTTCAAATGAAAATTACCCCAAGCTTTACTCACCCTCAAGCCATCCTAGGTGTATATGACTTTCTTCTTTCTGATGAACACAATGGTAGATGTATTAATAAATATCTGGACGCATCCAAGCTTTTTTATGGCAGTGAGCGATGCCAACGAGTATGAGCTGAAGAAAGTGCTTCCATCCACATTCAATACATTGTGTAAAGTGGTATAAATTAACGTGACTTGACTGGGGTGATGAATTCCAGATCTTGTGCAAACATATCCACATCCCTATAATCAGATGCTTTCTTAACTACTGTTTTCTCACCATCTTCTGTTCATCTAAGCCGCTTTGTGAACGAGGCCTTAAAGGGATAGTTCACCCAAAAATGTAGATATATTAATAAATATCCGGACGCATCCAAGCTTTATAATGGTAGTGGGGGGCAATATTTTAAAGCAAAAAAAAAATAAAAAATGCATCCATCCATCATAAAAATAATACAGCTGCAGCGGGTTAATAAAGGCCTTTCAAAGCGAAGCGATGGGTTTTTGTAAGAAAACAAGTCGACTTGCACCACAAGAGTAACCCGTGATCTGATGCATGACGTAGGATATAGGAGTATTGTAACCTTAAGACGCCTCTCACGGTTCAAACAAATAGGGCTGGGCAACAAGCTCCTCTTCTCATATATCAAAATCCTCCGACATTTTTCTTTAAAAATTCTCGTTTTAGACTTCTAATTCGTGACCAGTGTCTTGTTTTGCTCTATCTTCTGTGCTTCCACGTTTGTCATTGCGTCATGCGTCGGGTCGGGTTACTCTTCCGCCGCAAATCGATGATACAGCCGCATTAGATTAGACTTAGAGAAGCTTTGTCCTTGTGTTGTTGTATGACAGTAGATGTTTGTACATGTAGAATTAATTCTCTAGTGTCTAGCGTGGATGAGGATATGAGGACTTACATGCTGTTTCATAAAGTGATGATGCTTCATTTCCATGATTCAGCAAAAACAGCTTGTGTTGTCTGTATTCTGTGAATAAGGAACTATAAGGAATCTGGATACATGACACTGGCTAAACAAGATTTCCCAATAATCCTTGCAGTACAGTATAGTATAATATAAAAAGTTCATAGGATAAATTGATAAATAATTTGGAAGGAGTCACGCTGACATTTTAATGAACTTTTATGGATTTCTTTTACTTAAGATAACATGTAAGTTCATATAAATGCCTTTAATGGTGTTATTTATTGTGGGAATGTCATAAATAGTTTATTCATAAATCATTCAGTAGATTGCCTGTTACTTTGATTTAGATTTGCATGTAAATGTTTTTATCAGCATTCTGTAAGCTTGTAGATATGCATATCTGTTTATGATTTCATATCAAGACCCAGTAGTGGTTTTTGAATAACATTAACACATCCCGTATGAACAGCTTCTTTCCTTGTTCTGTGCTCCCTTCCTTTCGGCAATTGTGGTTTTGTAAGGCTCATTGCCTATATTAATTTACAGGTCAAGGGGGCATAGCAGCTGCTGGCCAAACCAGATACTGACTGCTACTTTTGATGTTGTTCAGGGACTCATTGTTCCATTTCTGTTCATTAAATATCAGTAAAACTTTAGTTTATGAATCTTTTTATGTTTATACCAATATTTATATGGTAAGACATTTGCTGGAAATAAAAGTTTTTGATCTATATAACACAGATGCAAAATGACCAATAAAAGTGATTAAACAAAGCACATAATATCTACCTTTATTATTTATTCCAGTATATTGAGGACTTATGCTGCTTTCTCAGTTTATTTAATGAGCTAATTCAATACAATTCATAAAACTTTGTCACTTAATTTCAATGTGTGTGGAAAGAAGTTTACTAGTGAAAATAGTTTACATATGGAAGATATATTATTGCACACTGTATCAGCCAAGTGAATTTTGTTGGAATTTTTTGTTGTGCCAATGTAAAAACTTAAGAAAAAAAAAAAAAAAAAAAAAAATTGAACATAAAATGCAGCAAACATACTCTCTGAAATGAGGTACATACTATTAAGATACATGTGTAAATTACAAATATAAATCCTACAAAGATAATCATATCCTTTACAAATGACAGCTTTACCAGTTTAATCACAATTAATGTTCTGTAAAAATATTGACCAGAGAGGATGCTGGCTGAAATATTTTCAGAGTTAGGATGTATTTAACTGTCTTTTTAAACCAGGGATAAAATAAAGCATAGACCAGAGGATTCATACCTGAGTTAACATACACAACCCATGTCAAAAGATTTATGGTTGTGGAAGAGGTTACTGATATAGAACAGATATAGTACGGAATCCAGCATATCAGATAAACTGTCACAATAATTCCTAATGTCAGAGCAGCTTTACTCTCAGATTTCCTCTTCATTAAACCGTTCATTACATTTTTACCACCCTTTAGAGAATTTATAACTTTCACTTGCTGATGTACAACATAGAAAATCCTCAAATATAAAGTTATGATCAGGATACAAGGAAAAATAAAACCCAATAACAGATCAATGACTCTCCAGATGAAAATCATAACATCTGTTCTCTGTGAAGTGTCATTATATCCACTATTAATTACAAAGACAGTGTTATAAGCTGAGGAGCAAACCCAGCTCAGACAGATGCTTGTTAACGTTTTAGTCATGGTTATTTTCTGTGGGTACAGTAAAGGGTGACACACAGCCACATAACGATCAACAGCAATTAAAACTAAATTAGTAATAGATGCTGAGAAAAGCACTGAAATAAATATTAAATAGAGTCCACAGATAGTGTCTCCAAAGTACCAACACATCCCTATCAGCCTGGTGGCCTCTATGGGCATGACAAGTCCAATAAGCAGGTCAGCCACAGCCAGAGAAAGAATAATCAGGTTGGTTGGAGTGTGAAGCTTCTTGAAGTGAGAGATGGAGATGATCACCAGCAGGTTCAGAAACACAGTCCATGCTGACAGCAATGATACAAACACATACATGATATTGTATTCATGTCTGGAGCGTTTCCCCTTGATACATGATGAGTTGATGGCAGGAAAGCAGTATTGAGTCTCATGATCCTCTGTCTCATAGGCCATGAGTGAATCTCCTACTGCAGGAGTTTGTTCTGCTCTCGTTTCATTTATACAGTGTCTGGATCAGTCAGACCAACCCATCTCCTGCCAACTCTGATGTAACCTACAGTAAAAAAAAAAAAAGTTTTATGTTTATTTTTGTGTTTATTCATTTATTTTTTGAACATTAGCTTTAAAATGCAATTCATTTCTTCAGTCCAGATTAGGATTCTCTGATGCTGTTCAAAAGTTCACAGATTTTGTTTTTATATTTTCTTATTGCTTTGTATTTTCACGTGAAAGCAATGCACAGATGGAACTGAACTGAATACAGGTGTGGTGGTTATTGAAGCCGAAAAAAATGCATTCATCCATAAAAATAATCCATATGGCTCCAGGGGGTTAATAAAGGCCTTCTGAAGCAAAGCAATTGGTTTTTATAAGAAAAATATCCATATTTAAAACTTTATAAACTGAAATTACTAGCTTCCGGCAGACGACCGTTCGCATACTGTGCAAGCAGGGCTGACGCGTTCCTATATAGGCAAACTAAGCAGACGCCCAGGGTGGCAAGAAAGAGGGATTTCGTTTTCGAATTAATGAATTAATTAATTTTTTAGACATTAGTTTGGAATTATTTCACTTATATCAAAAAGTTATCACCCGATTTTATTTTAAATCTAAATGAACTTTCCTTCATTCTACTAAGTAGCTACCACAACCCACCCCGCCCCCACCCAATAGCGGCATAACACCATAATGTACATTCAAAAATGTCATCAAAACGAATAAAACTATCCAGACATGAATACAAAAGATGACGACTTTTACTGCTGGAGATGACTAATGATATTTAAGACCGACACTCGCTTCTGAAAGGTAGGCTTTTGTATGTTTGTGTGCATCCCCGGGCCACGGACTTGAGGCTAGCGTGGAATTTTCTCAGTCAAACCACTGCCTGCTGTTACTTCTGATTGCTTTTGGGGGGAAAGGCTGCCCATAACTGCTGGTCTAGGATCAGTTTTCTCCGTAGTAATAGCATATTGGCGAAACAAGTTTGGCAAACAATCCAGTGCGTATATGCAAGTATGTGTTTGCAAACACAAAGGTTTCTATTAACAACTTGTTTTTGCAGCGTTGAGCAATGTAGCCAATCACATACTGTTGATTTTTTAGAACGCAATGGCCGGAGGTGTTTAAGTTAGCACTGAACAAAAACTTGAGCGGTGAGTGGATTCTGAGTTATGCACGCTCTCAAATCCTCATTATAACAAACCAAGAGTAGGCATTATGTAAATAAAAGATTCATTGTGCAGACAGCTCATTATAACAGAACTCTGAGATTGCGATGAAAAAATATGTCCGCTTTTTAGTGATTTCTGCCATGCCAAATCCCTTATAGTCTACAGCATGCTTGCTTTTCTGTTAAAATTAACAGTGGTTTGTGAAAGTAAATGCTTTAAGAACAAATTATTTATCAGGAGCATTTATGATGGGCTATGTAGGTTGTGCGGCGACACATATTTCCTTGTAATAGTTTCAATGAGCTTGCACACCGGGCCTTTCTAACGATTAATGCTATATAATATTGTGCTACCACTACTGTACTTGCGTTATTATAAGGGTAGGTTTAAGGTTGGGGTAGGTGTAACTGTTAATAAAGCCATAAACCACGTTAATATGATTAATATAAAACCTCCTATGTTTCTGCTGTTGCCTCATCATAACGCAGTAGTCCAGCACCACCGGCTGCACACTGTCATGATCTAAATAAGACTGTATCTGCATTGCAAACCCCTCCATGTTGCGGTTGTTGTTGTTTTTGGCGTATACCTACGAACGCAACGTCATTTCCATAGAAACCAATGCAGATATTCCGGAAAACGAAAAAGCGCCATGGACACACAAATTGGATTTGAACACTTGTGATACACAGTGTGGACATTCAAATTTTTAGATCAGATTCCATTCGGATACACAGATAATCGGATTTGGACTGACAGTCTGAACGAGGCTTTCAAGGGGCACAAATCGGAATTGAAATGATCAGATTCTATGTGGTTTGTACTGTTCACACTGTCATGGGGAAAACAGATATGAGTTACATGTGGCAAAAAAAAAAATCCTCCAACATTTCTCTTTAAAATTGTTTTATTTTACACTTCTAATTCGTGAATGGTGTTTTGTTTTGCTCTGTCCTCTGCATTTCCACGTTCGCCATTGCGTTGGGTCAGCTTCCAACGCAAATTGATACGTACGCCCGTCTGCCAGAAGCTAGTTATTATACTTAATAAAGTTTTAAATAAGGAAAGGAAGAAGGAAATATCTCGCAAACGCTGACTCTTTCAAGCTTTATTTAACATCACAACTGGCATAACATATGGAATACTCGAAGTCAGATACGCAAATGATTATTTTTTATGTCACTACAGGGAAATAACCCGATTTATTAATAAAGTAGTGTAAATGTGGTTTACTTGCATTGTCAGTTTACTGGTTTGCATGTAATCAGGAAAAACGTCTCCGGTTACGTATGTAACCATGGTTTCCTGAGAACAGACAGGGAAAGAGACACTGCGTTTGAACGCATATGGGGAATGTCATCATGTGAACCGGTGTCTGAAAGCAATTATCAAATCAACAGACAGAACAGAAAACGCACGGATTGTGTGTGTCATCTAGTGTCAAAAACCTGAGACACAGATCCACACACTTCCTGAAACGTTTGTTAGACATAGCAAACATTTGTTAGACATAGGTAAATTCCTTACCAGATTTGAAGAATCACAATCAAACAAAACAGTCCCTTCAGACGATAAGGTACTGACTGCTTCTCTAGGCCCTCCTTTTATACTTCCGGGTCGCGTCTATAATGACGTCATAGGCTGTTGCCGGCCAATAGGATTGGTGAGATTTGATAATTGCTTTCAGACACCAGTTCACGTAATGATTTTCCCCATATGCGTTCAAACGCAGTGTAGAGTTCCCTTTCAAAAGGGAACTGGTTATTTCAATAAGCTGATACTTGTGAGTTATCAGCTTACTGGTCTGCATGTAAACATGCTCAGTGTCTTCATGATTACTTTCCCTGCATATAGCCTGCATGTAAGCTGCTTTCTGTACTGCGAATGAGATTATAGCGCTTTTCCCACCTGACGCTGATGTAAGTTAGCCTAAGTAAGTTAGCTTGTGTTGTTGTAAGTCATACAACAACACAAGCTTTGTACTTGTGTTGTTGTATGACAGTAGATGTTTATACTTGTATAAATGCAGCATTAATTCTCTAGTTTCTAGTGTGGATGAGGACATGTATTTTCAGAGTTAAGATGTGTTTAACTAAAATAAAGCATAGACCAGAGGATTCATACCTGAGTTTGCATACACGACCCATGTCAAAACATTTATGGTTGTGAAAGAGGTTACTGATATAAAACAGATAAAGTACGGAATCCAGCACATCAGATAAACTGTCACAATGATTCCTAATGTCAGAGCAGCTTTACTCTCAGATTTCCTTCTCACTGAACCTTCCATTACACTTTTAGCACCCTTTAGAAAATGTATAACTTTCACTGGCGGAATGACATCTTTAAAAAGATGCAAACTCACACCGTGTATGCTATTATAATAAAGAAGAGAAGAGAAAAATGTTCTTTCAGGAGTGCTGAAGCACCCAGGGGAGATGCAGAGACTGGAACAGCAGCAAGAAGCTCTAGACCAGACTAGCTTGTCATGGGGGCCAGTTCATGAAAAGCATCCCAAATGAGGGGCCGGAGAGATGACACAACAGCAATATAGGAGTCCATATGTTGTATTTTTGCACCATAAGACACCCAAGTAGACTTTTTTTCCTGCATTTAAACATGCTCATGTTGTATTTTGAAACTGCATAACAACAACATTTTGTGTGTGTTTATGTTCTTTATGGGAAAATGCTTATGCAATTTAGCTTATTGGGTTCATATTCTGGTAGCATCTGTTTGCTGGTATATAATATGCATCATCAAATCTTTTATTAAAAAAAAAAAACTGTGTAGTTTACAGCAGAAATGGCGACAAACCATCATGGCAGCTGCCTGTGACTCCTGGCACGAACATAACAATTTTACGTAACAATTTTTTAAATAATAATAATAATCCTATGGGAACTTTGCCACATTATTTTAAAACACCACCGCACGCCACGGAGAACAGTGTACTTTTTACTGAGCAAACAGCAGAAAAAGCAAGATCGAGATCGTGGCAGCTGCCAGAGGAAGTGGCGCTGTGACCTGCCGCTGCCAGGATTTGCGCTTGCTCTCTTTCTCATCGCGTTTCACGGGAGAGGCTACTCGCGCCACTCGCCTCATGCTCTGTGCTGCGACTGCAGCTCGTGCTGTATGGAACAGACGCGCGTCACTTCATAACTGTAGGGCCCGTTGTCCGACTTAACTAAATTCATTCTAGAGATGTCTTTTTCACACTAGGATACTTGAAGGGCCGAAACAAATTAGCTTAGGGGCCGGAACAAATTAGCTTAGGGGCCGGGTTCGGCCCGCGGGCCACCAGTTCTCCACTGGAACAACACCAACGAACTGAAGGCTCGTAGAATACACACTCCGGTGAAAAGCGAAGCAACAACGAAGTGCTCGGCTCCGAAGCGAAAACTTGAATGAGAGTATGCTCGCGCTGCTCCTTATATACCCACAGTACTCGGCATTGGGCTCTCAGGAGAGACCCTATTCGTCAGTGTGTTCTGACGTAATGTTGAACGTGACCGACTGAAAGGGAACTTACGTGATGTTTCATAAAATGATGATGCTTTGTTTCCATTGTTCAACAAAAACAGCTTGTGTTGTAATCCTATGAATAAGGAACTATAAGGAATCTGGGCTCTGGATACATGAAACTGGATCTACATTTTAATACATTTTATGGATTTTTCTTATAAGATAAAGTTTAAGTTCATATAAATGCCTTTAATTGTGTTATTTATTGTGGGAATGTCATAAATAGTTTATTCATAAATCATTCAGTAGATTGCCTGTTACTTTGATTTAGATTTGCATGTAAATGTTTTTATCAGCATTCTGTAAGCTTGTAGATATGCATATCTGTTTATGATTTCATATCAAGACCCAGTAGTGGTTTTTGAATAACATTAACACATCCCGTATGAACAGCTTCTTTCCTTGTTCTGTGCTCCCTTCCTTTCGGCAATTGTGGTTTTGTAAGGCTCATTGCCTATATTAATTTACAGGTCAAGGGGGCATAGCAGCTGCTGGCCAAACCAGATACTGACTGCTACTTTTGATGTTGTTCAGGGACTCATTGTTCCATTTCTGTTCATTAAATATCAGTAAAACTTTAGTTTATGAATCTTTTTATGTTTATACCAATATTTATATGGTAAGACATTTGCTGGAAATAAAAGCAGTTGAAAGTTAAAGGACATTCTTTTTCTTTCTTTCTTTCTTTCTTTCTTTCTTTCTTTCTTTCTTTCTTTCTTTCTTTCTTTCTTTCAAGAAAGTTTAGTTCTGTATGACTGTCCTCTATTTGTCATTGTGTTTTTGATCTATATAACACAGATGCAAAATGACCAATAAAAGTGATTAAACAAAGCACATAATATCTACCTTTATTATTTATTCCAGTATATTGAGGCCTTATGCTGCTTTCTCAGTTTATTTAATGAGCTAATTCAATACAATTCATAAAACTTTGTCACTTAATTTCAATGTTTGTGGAAAGAAGTTTACTAGTGAAAATAGTTTGATATATTATTGCACACTGTATCAGCCAAGTGAATTTTGTTGGAATTTTTCTTTGTGCCAATGTAAAGAGAATGTTAATGTAAGGAGAGAAAAAATGCAGCAAACATACTCTCTGAAATGAGGTACATACTATTAAGATACATGTGTAAATTACAAATATAAATCCTACAAAGATAATCATATCCTTTACAAATGACAGTTTTACCAGTTTAATCACAATTAATGTTCTGTAAAAATATTGACTAGAGAAGATGCTGGCTGAAATATTTTCCGTGTTAAGATATATTTAACTGTCTTTTTAAACCAGGGATAAAATAAAGCATAGACCAGAGGATTCATACCTGAGTTTGCATACAAAACCCATGTCAAAATATTTATGGTTGTGGAAGAGGTTACTGATAAAGAACAGATATAGTATGGAATATAACAAAGCAGATAAACTGTCACAATGACTCCTAATGTCAGAGCAGCTTTACTCTCAGATTTCCTCCTCACTGAACCTTCCATTACACATTTACCACTCTTTAGAGAGTTTATAACTTTCACTTGCTGATGTACTACATAGAAAATCCTCAAATACAAAGTTATGATCAGGGTACAAGGAAAAATAAAACCAATGAAGAGATCAGTGACTATCCAGGCAAAACCCATAGTAAAAGAACACTCTCCATAGCACCTCTCTGTTCTGTGGGAAGTGTCTAAATGTCCATTATTAATTGCAATGGTAGAGTAATAACCTGAGGAACAAACCCAGCTCAGAAAGATGCTCACTAAAGTTTTAGTTGTGGTTATTTTCTGTGGGTACAGTAAAGGGTGACATAAAGCCAAATAACGATCAACAGCAATTAAAACTAAATTACTGAGAGATGCTGAGAAAAGCAATCCAAGGATTATAACAAACAGTCTACAGAAAGTGTCTCCAAAGTACCAACACGTTTCAATCAGCCTGGTGCCCTCTATGGGCATGACAAGTCCCATAAGAACATCAGCCAAAGCCAGAGAGAGAATAATCATGTTGGTTGGAGTATGAAGCTTCTTGAAGTGAGAGATGGAGATGATCACCAGCAGGTTCAGAAACACAGTCCATGCTGACAGCAATGATACAAACACATACATGATATTGTATTCATGACTGGAGCGTTTTCCCTTGATACATGATGAGTTGATGGCAGGAAAGCAGTATTGAGTTTCATGTTCCTCTGTCTCATAGGCCATGAGTGAGTCTCCTCCTGTTAGGAGTTTGTTCTGCTCTCGTTTCATTTATACAGTGTCTGGATCCGTCTGACCAACCCATCTCCCGCCCACTCTGATGTAACCTACAGTTTAATTTTTTTTTTTTTTTTTTAAATCATGTTTTAAAATCTGATTTATTCTTTTTTTTTAACATTAGCTTTAAAATGCAATTACTTACAATACAATTTCTATACTATACAATTTCTTCAGTCCAGATTAGGATCCTATGATGCTGTTCAAAAGTTCACACATTTTGTTTTTGTGTTTTATTTCTTCATTGTCTTCTCATTGTTTTGTATTTCCACATGAAAGCAATGCTCATGTTAAACTGAACTGAATACAGATGTGATGGTTATTGCTTTAATCAGTAATCAGCTACTGTAGACCACCCTTCCTTTGAGTGGCTTCTGAATATCATCTGAGGGGTCCCCTTGGTTTGAAGATGTTATAAAGGAAAAAGGGGTTCAGAAATAGAGAGATGTCATTCACTGGAAGAATGCTTGAGTCGTCCATAATCCTCCCAGTCCATCCTGTAAAATAATGTAATAAGTAGGCAATAACTGTTTCCTATACAGAACAAATGATCAAAAATGGTGAAATATTCTGTATACTGTGCAGTAAAAATGCTATTAAAGCACTCAAAAAAATGAATAGTTGGATTTACTTAAAAAAGAAGTGTCAAGTGGTTCCACGCAACTATATTGAGCAATTTGTACAAATAACAATTTAGTTGTATGAACAAAAGAAATTCAAGTAAAGCTGACAAAATTTCTTTGAGTAAATACAAATCATTTGAATGTCACTGTTACTTAATATTTATATGTGCAGTTTACTTAATAATGTTATGCTTATTACGTAATACATTTATTGACTTAATTTACCTTATTAAATGAACTATTTGCTCTATAAAATGCACTCAAAAAAAAAACTCAATGAACAAACTCAACTGAATTAAGAGCAAAAATTCTATCCTAAACATGCGTATATGAGTGCAGACAGCCTAAACACAGGCGCCACTCTTCTGCATAATGGTAACCACAAAATTCAAAAACATTACAGAAACTACTCTAAATGTCCAACAATCTTAACATTAAACACTAACATAAACATATTTTCCTTTACTGAAAAACACATAAAATAACACTTTAATCCCTAAATTTACTCTCCTAATGCAGTCCCTTGCAAAGCATGCTGGGAACTACAGATCCATTGCCCAGTTAGTTATGTCAACATTAGTTTGTGAGTTTCACTCAGCAATGTTAAGTTGACTGAACAAACACTTACTAAGTAAAGCTGACAATACTCATTTTTAGTAGAAACAATGCAGTTAAATTACGTTCATGTAGTTACATGAGTTTTTTTTAAGTACTGTGAACAAGGGTGGTTTGAGTGAAACTAACAACAGTGAAAGTTCTTTTTTTTTGAGTGAGTGTTAGTTCACCCAAAAATGAAAATTATCCCATGATTTACTCACCCTCAAGCCATCCTAGGTGTATATGACTATGTTCTTTCAGATGAACACAATCGGAGATATATTTAAAAAATATCCTTACTCTCCAAATATTTATAATGGTAGTGAAAGTTTAAAACCTTATAAAGTAAAATAACTAGCTTCTGGCAGATGGCCGTACGCATCGATTTGTGGCGGAAGAGTGAACTCTGACCTGATGCATGCGCAATGACGAACGCAAACGCACAGAGGATAGAGCCAAACAATACACCGGTCACAAAAACCCAACGCTTTGCTTCAGAAGGCATTTATTAATCCCCTGAAGCCGTATGGATTATATTTATGATTCAAAACAGGCCCCCCCATTCACTACCATTATAAATCTTTGGAGAGCCAGGATAGTTTTAAATATATCTCTGAATGTGTTCGTCTGAAAGAAGATAGTCATATACACCTAGGATGGCTTAAGAGTGAGTAAATCATGAGATAATTTTCATTTTTGGGTGAACTGTCCCTTGAAACTAAACATATTTGTAATAAAAGGGATAGTCCATCTAAAAATGAAAATTCTTTCATCAGTCATTCAGACAGTTTTGGTTCCCATATGGAAAAGAAATACAATAAAAGTGAATGGAAAGTGAAACTGTCTGGTTACCAACATTCTTCAAAACATCTCATACAGGTTTGGAAAGACATCAGGGTGCGGTTGATTCCCCCCTCTGAGAAAAGAGAAAGTGTTGTTTTATTTACTGATATTTGTCAAAAGATTCAGACAGCATAAAATGAAGATTACTGATTTTAGAAAGATTTCAGTTAAAATAATTGGGAAATAGTTTATTGGAAATTATAAATATTATTCTTTAAAATAATCACTTATTTTTTCTCTTTCTAAGAAAGCATCTGTAATGCTGGGGTGTGGAATGAGCAGACAGAGGAGTGAATCTACGTGCAGGAACAATTTAATAATAATAATAAGTCTCAGAAAACAAGAAACACGAAAAAACCACATACATTCAAACTTTAACAACTCATAACCAAGAGTGAACACAAGGACTATAAATACACAGAGAAAACTAACTAAACAAGGTAATAAGGGATAAGTTCTCCAGGTGCAGATAGGCCAGGGCGAAGCAAATGACCACCGCAGCAAAGCAGACGGGCTTAAAGAGCCCCACGATGAAGCAGACAACCACCACAGCAGTGTGGTCGAGGCTGAAGACCTCCGCGGCCGAGCAGATGACCAGCACAGCAGTGCAGTCAGGGCTGAAGATCTCCATGGCGAAGCAGATGACCACCACAGCAGAGTAGTCGGGGCTGAAGATCTCCATGGCGAAGCAGATGACCACCACAGCAGAGTAGTCGGGGCTGAAGATCTCCACGGCGGAGCAGATGACCACCACAGCAGTGTAGTCAGGACTGAAGACATCCACGGTGGAGCAGATGACCACCATAGATCCATAGTAGATGAGTCGTTCTGTAACGCTGGGGTGTGGAATGAGCAGACAGAGGAGTGGATCTACGTGCAGGAACAATTTAATAATAATAATAAGTCTCAGAAAACAAAAAACATGAAAAAACCACATACATCCAAACGTTAACGACTCATAACCAAGAGTGAACACAAGGACTATAAATACACAGAGAAAACTAACTAAACAAGGTAATAAGGGGGCGTGGCAGATAGGAAGCACCTGGAGAACTTAAGTCAACATAAACTATAAAGCAAAACACACGACAGAAAATAACATAAGAGTCCAGACACAGGGAATTTGTGACAGCATCTCATTACTAAGTGTCATCCTTATGGAGCTTTGTTTTCAATTCATTAACTTTAATAAACAATTAACCTGTCTTTTCAGGTTGCAAACAAGCATTGTTTTGATCTTTCTGTTTTGAGGCCAAGTTGTGTTTCTATTTTGTTTCCTCCTGTGTTAAGCACATCTACATCAGGACATACATCTTGGGCATATACACTAATAAAAATAAACCTTGAGTTTGAATCACAGCATTAACCACAATTAAATTTACAGTTCTTACAACAACATGTGAGAAGTACGCTACAGATTAAAATATAGAAGTGCCGGTGTTGTGCTGAATTTTGACCCCCTGCCAGATTATTATCCCCCTAGTATTGGTAGGTTTAGGATTAGGTGTGGGGAGGGGTTATCCTCTGCACGTCTGCGTTCGTCATTGCGCATGCGTCAGGTCAAAGTTCACTCTTCCGCCACAAATCGATACGTACGGCCATCTGCCAGAAGCTAGTTATTTTACTTTATAAAGTTTTAAATATGGATATTTTTCTTTGAAAAACCCATCGCTTCATTTCAGAAGGCCTTTATTAACCCGCTGGAGCCGTATGGATTATTTTTATGATTGATGGATGCATTTATTTTAGGCTTCAAAATAAATGCATCCATTTGGGTTAAGATTAGGCAATCAGGTAGCAATTTCAATGAGGGGGGTAATAATTTGGCAGGGGGTCGAAATTCGGCACTACACCGGTACTGCGTACCATTTCGAGCACTGGTTAAAATATCTTAAAATTGCAGTATGGAAGATTTTGCCCTCTATGGCTGAGGTGTAAAACTGGCTTCAAAAAAGGATGCAAAAGTATCATAAAAGTATAGGAAAGTGGTCCATGCAACTCTGTGTTATGATATTGTTATGGTTCTTTATTCTGCATTTATTGTAATTGCATGGAAAACAGTCTTCAGGATTTATCCTTTTGGGTTCTACTTTGGAAGATGTGAGGGTGAAAAAATAATGACAGATAGAAAGAAATATTTCTGTAATTGCACAACAGTAATCAAGCCAGATTAGTGACCTTTTCTGGTAAAATCTTCATAAGATTTAGCAGATCCTAACAAATAAAATACACTCATGAATTAAGGATAAGTTTAAGTGTGTTACTGTGATATTCTGTCTTATTAGAGCCTGGTCAGTATATTAATATTAAATAATAAAATAATAATTATTTAATGTAAATACAATGGGCTTTGCAACTGTAGGTGGGCCTCTCTCTCGGTAGTCACATGGGTTGATCTGTCATATACAGTGACATGACTTTGTTCATTTTGTTTACTCTTACTGATGTCAGAAAACATCAATCATGTGAACACTCAGAGGCCCAATTATAATTGTTATGCATGTATTATTGCTTTGGAGATGATCCTCCACTGAACCGTTCATTAAAGGTGTGAAATACTGTAAACACAGGACTCATGAAATGTCCTCATATTTCTTGTTTATGTCGTAATACCAGTATAATACCCATGTCATTATACAAATTTGTGTCCTCATAATCAAAAAAATGCACACAGACATACACACACGCATGCACGCATACACACACACACATACACACGTTGGGTTTTCATGTTTTATGGGGACACAGACAATGATTTTTATATTGTACAAACTGTCTATTATATCCCCTGAACCTAACCCTACATCTAACGCTCACAGAAAACCTTATGCATTTTAACATAAAACAACAACAACAACAGCAGCAGAATTTAGTATAATTTATAAGATGTTGTCCTCATTGGGACCAAAAAAATGTCCCCACAAGGTCAAACATTTCTGGTATTACTGTTTTTGTGTGGACATTTGGGTTTACCAGGATACATTGCCCTATTAGGGCATAAAAAAAAAACAAAAGTCATGTGATACACATACTTCAAACAGACTCAAGTATGATAATGATAACAAAATTGGATGAAAAATTCTTTCTCAAGAGGTTAAAGCGTATGTATTCTGTGGTGCACGCTGTCTGTTTAAGGGTTAATTTCAATGTGTGTATATAAACTTTAATTAATTGTTCAATTCCGACAGTATCTGCATTTCACATACTCTCTGAAATGAGCTACATACTATTAAGATACATGTAGTGTAAATTACAAATATAAATTATTCAAAAATAATCCCATCTACCTTTATGAGTGACAGCTTTACCAGTTTACAATTATAATTGAAGTTCTGTAAAAATATTGACCAGAGAAGATGCTGTCTGAAATATTTTCAGAGTTAAGATGTGTTTAACTGTTTTTTTAAACCAGGGATAAAATAAAGCATAGACCAGAGGATTCAGACGTGAATTAATATACACAGCCCATGTCAAAATGTTTTTGGTTGTGGAAGAGGTTACTGACATAGAACAGATATAGTATGGAATCCAGCAGAGCAGATAAGCTGTCACAATAATTCCTAATGTCAGAGCAGCTTTACTCTCAGATTTCCTCCTCACTGAGCCTTCCATTACACATTTACCACCCTTCATCAGAGAGTTTATAACTTTCACTTGCTGATGTACTACATAGAAAATTCTCAAATATAAAGTTATGATCAGGGTACAAGGAAAAATAAAAGCCATGAATAGATCAGAGACTCTCCAGGCAAAACCCATCATAACATTTGTTTTCTGTGAAGTGTCTAAATATCTATTATTAATTACAAAGGCAGTGTTATAAGTTGAGGAGCAAAACCAGCTCAGACAGATGCTCAAACACATACATGATATTATATTCATGTCTGGAGCATTTTCCCTTGATACATAATAAGTTGATGGCAGGAAAGCAGTATTGAGTCTCATGATCCTCTGTCTCATAGGCCATGAGTGAGTCTCCTACTGCAGGAATTTGTTCTGCTCTTCTTACTGTCCTTTCATTTATACAGTGTCTGGATCAGACTGACCAACCCATCTACCGCCCACTCTGATGTAACCTACAGTAAAAAAAAAAGTATTTTATTATTATTTTAATTTTATTTCTTTTCTTTTTTTGAACATTAGCTTTGAAATGCAATTAATTTATTCAATCCAGATTAGAATTCTCTTAGGCTTCTCTCAGGCTTAGTGCATGCATTTTATTTTTGTTTCATTTCTTCACTGTCTTTTTATTATTTTGTGTTTCCACATGAAAGCAATGCACAGATGGAACTGAACTGAATACAGGTGTGATGGTTATTGCTTTAATCAGTAATCAGCCACTGTAGACCACCCTTCCTTTGAGTTCATCTGAGAGGGTCCCCTTGATGTGGTTAAGATGATGTCTGTGAATTAGGAAAGGGGTCCAGAAATAGAAGGTATGTCTTCCATTGGAAGTCAAGAATGCTTGAGTGGTCCAGAATACCCCCAGTCTACCCTGTAAAATAACTATGGCAATGTAATAGGTGGACAATAACTGTCTCCTATTCAAAACAAATGATAAAAAAATGGAAATATTTTCAGTATAACGTGTAGTGAAAATGCTATTGAATTGAACATATTTGTAATAAAAGGGATAGTCCACCTAAAAATGAAACTTCTGTCATCAGTCACTCAGACATTTTCGGTTCCCATTGACATCCAATATATGGACAACAAATACAATTAAAGTCAATGGGAACCGAAACTGTCTGGTTACCAGCATTCTTCAAAATATCTCAAAAAAGACATAAAGGTGACTCCCCCCTCCAAATGTCTTCATTTCTTCAGTTCCCATTCAGTCCATCACATTCGACATTACATCGATACTGACGTTATGGGGTCTCGCCTGTGAGCCCAATCACCTCCAAGTGGTAACTAAATGAGCCAATGGACATTGGCCAGTGAGATTTGCATGCCGAGTAGAGCTGTGAATTTTTGGCTAGACAGCAAATCGATTCTATTCACTATTCATAGGTGTTCGATTTGATTCAAGAACGATTTTTGCAAATTCAGAACAATTTGATTCGAAACTATTCACATTAAAATTTGATGTGATTCAAATAAATTTGATTCTGCATTTTATATGCGTTCATAGGGTTTTTGAAATGCTTCCCCCAATGTGTCTTAGACAGCGGCCTTCAGAATTACACAGCAGCCTTCAAAAGGTCAGAGTGGGGCAAAAATAAACATTAATGTTATTTGTTAATGTTAGTTCTCCTATGATAAGGCCCCAGCACTCCTCATGGCCATCACACTGAGCTGTCTCCAGACATTCAGCCCTTTGTCAGACCTTGCCTTTCTATGGGCTGGAGTGCCCTTAGAACAAATGTCCAGGCATGTTGTTGTTACAATAGATGTCTCCAGAACTGGTTGGGGGGCTGTGTGAAACAGGTTTGCAGCCTCTGGCTTTTGGACAGGACCTTGACTGCACTGACATACCAATTGCCTAGAGTTGCTAGCAGTGTTGTTCACCTTGCACCAGTTTCGGCTGTTGCTTAAGGGCAAGCACGTGTTGGTCAGCACGGACAACACTGCGACTGTTGCATACATCAACCGCCAAGGCGGGGTATGCTCCTGTTGCATGTCACAACTCACAACAGCTCACGTTCCCGTGAGAATGGAGACTCTACCCCGAGGTGGTCCATCTGATCTGGAGTCGATTTAGGGACGCACAGGTAGACTTGGTTGCCCCCCAGGAGTCCTCCCACTGCCAGTATGCATTTCCCCCAGTGGGCCTGCTCGCACAGACATTGTGCAAGGTCAGGGAGGATGAGATCCTCCCTGGCTAGGTAGGACCTAGTCTCAGCCTCAGATGTCATGCCCACAGACCTTTGACTGAACGTTGGATGCATATGGCACACTTCACACTTCAAACACTTCAGGATTTTGAAGTCGTTATCTGGTAAGTTGAATTCTACAGGATGTCCAGGAGATGTGTGTGTCGCGTTTTTTAATGGTCCGCCTGGAAACAAGTGCCATGATATCAAACCCCCTCGTGGAAGAACTGTGACAATGAGCACCTTCCAGGATCAACTAAATGCTGGATTTCAAAAGTATGTGAAGTTTGCAAATCCATTGTTGCAGTAAACTTGCAGTGTGGAAGCACAATGTTCTTGAATTAATAATTTATTAGATGCACTCCGGTCTGTTATTGTAGGGACATCGACCTTACATTTTCACACCCCTAAACATGACATGGAACAAAACAAACTGTGACTGGTTTTGTTACATGACAGTCAAACGTCCTTTTTGGTGGTCTTTGTCCAATGAAAGCTGCGATAGAGTCCAGACCTTCTGCCGTCAGTCTGAAGGTCTGGCTACACGAGACTAGGTATGACCTACTGCAGAGATCTTCCATATGTAGTAGTGCCACAAGGGTCAGTCCACCACGTTACCTCCCTCTCTGACAGACTGAATGGGAACGTCTCAGTTACTGATGTAGACCTCGTTCCCTGAAGGAGGGAACAGATATGTTACGTCCCCCCTGCCACAGCCCTGAACCGCCGCTGAATGGCCAGGATCCTGTTTTAGCTCCTCAGCAAAACATGAATGAAGTGAATAATGCCGGTCATATTTATACCCGTATATCCGGGTAGGTCTGACTCGGCATGCAAATCTCAATGGCTAATGTCCATTGGCTTGTTAAGTTACCACTTGGAGGTGATTGGGCTCCCAGGCGAGACCCCATTACATCAGTATCGACGTAATGTCTCTGTTCCCTCCTTGGGGAATGAGGGTTACGTCAGAAACTGAGACGTTCTCTCAGAAAGTAATATTTAATTTACTGAAATTTTCCATAAGACTTTGGAAAAGTCTATGTATAAAAATGATTGATTTTAGGAAGATGGTCAACTTCAGTCAGAATAATTGGGAAATAGTTTAATGGAAATTATTATTATTCTTTAAAATAATCACTTACTTTCACTCTCTAAGAGATAATCTAAGTGTAATCTTTTTGTAGCTTTGTTTTTATTGTTTATTTCATTAACATTAATAAACAATTAATAAACAATTAACCTGTCTTTTCATTAGAGGATGTAAACAAGCATTGTTTTGATCTTGACATTTTTTTCCTTTCTTTGAGGCCAAGTTGTGTTTCTATTTTGTTTCCTCCTGTGTCAAGCACATCTACATCAGGACAGCTGTTGTTTCTTATATATCTTGTTATACATATATTATACATATTAGGAATATACACTAATAAAAATAAACCTTGAGATTGAATTGCAGTATGAACCACAAATAAATTTACAGTTCTTACAACAACATAAAAAATGTCATTAAAATTTTGTTAAATTCTGTAATTATGCTTTATATAATTTTGAAGGCTGAAACAATCTGAAACACGTCCTTCTGATAAGGTATTGAACGTGGAACGATTTTTAGGATTTGTCCTTTTGAGTTCTACTTTGTATGAAGTACAAGTAAAGATGATGAAGTAAAATCATGTATTGATTTTAATATGAAGGTGAAAAAATAATGACAGAATTTTGTTTGTTTGTTTGTTTATGAGAAATATTCCTTTAATTGCACAGCAGTAATCAAGCCAGATTATGACCTGAGTGACTTTTTTCTGGTAAAATCTTCATAAGATTTAACAGATCCTAACAAATAAAATGTACTCCTGTGTGTTATTGTCACACTTGATCTGGAGAAAAGTCTGCCAATGGATATGTTCTGAAAACTTATTAGACCCTGGTCACTTCTTTCTTTTTTCAGTATATTAATATTAAATAAGAAAATAATTATCATTTAATGTAAATACAATGGGCTTTGCCAGTGACATTGTGGGAGGGCCTCTCTCAAGGTAGTCACATGGGTTGATCTGTCATATACAGTGACATGTCTTTGTTCAGTTTGTTTACTCTTACTGATGAAATATCAAATTATGTGAAAACTCAGAGGCCCAATTATAATTCTTATGATTTATTTTCTGCATGTATTATTGCATTGGAGATGATCCTCCTCTGAACCATTCATTAAAGGTGTGAAAAATGTACACACTGCAGTGATGCAATAGTTTCTCAGATGATCAAAATAAATGGTGACATATTCAGATGGTCATTATAAACAGGCCACAGACAGTTGTCAAACTACAAACATTTCAATCAGTTTTTCGGCCCTCCGTGAGCATTACAATGACACAGATTTGATCTTGAGTGTGTGTGTATGCTAAAATCCACACCAACGTTAATATTTATAAAAACGGCCACATCAGGGTCTGAGCAGACGTACGCACTTTTCCTTGTCAGAGTACTGGAGATTTTTTGGAAATCTAAGCAATTCTTGCAGCTCGCCATCCTAAATTAAAGGATGTGGATGATGACTGGTGATCTTTTATATGTAAATGACATTAATTAGGCATTGAACTGAAACCATTCAGCTGCGTGCAAGTTCAAGATCTTTCGCGATTTATGGATTTCACATATGAAAGAGAGGCGTACGCTCGTTTTCGTTCATTCTATGAATCACACCTGCACATCTGAGAAATGATCGTAAGATATAATTTAGGATAATAACAGATGCAGCATTACTGATGAAAGTGATTGAGCATAAACTACATACTATCTACCTTTTCATTATTCTAGTAGATTTAGGATTTATGCTGTTTGCTATATTTTCCTAACAATCTAATGCAACTCAATTCATGAACATTTTGTCTCTTAAAATTACAAAGATAATTCATACAATGATAATCACATCTGCCTTTACGAGTAACAGCTATACAAGTTTAATTACAATTGATGTTCTGTAAAAATACTGATCAGAGAGGATGCTGGCTGAAATATTTTCAGAGTTAGGATGTGTTTAACTGTCTTTTTAAACCAGGGATAAAATAAAGCATACACCAAAGGATTCAGACCTGAGTTTGCATACACAAACCATGTCAAAATATTTATGGTTGTGGAAGAGGTTACTGATATAGAACAGATATAGTATGGAATAAAGCAAAGCAGATAAACTGTCACAATGATTCCTAATGTCAGAGCAGCTTTACTCTCAGATTTCCTTCTCACTGAACCTTCCATTACACATTTACCACCCTTCATCAGAGAGTTTATAACTTTCACTTGCTGATGTGCAACATAGAAAATCCTCAAATATAAAGTTATGATCAGGGTACAAGGAAAAGTAAAAGACATAATCATATCAGAGACTGTCCAGGCAAAACCCATCATAACAGAACACTCTCCATAGCACATGTCTGTTCTGAGTGAAGTGTCTAAATATCTATTATTAATTACAAGGCTAGTGTTATAAGTTGAGAAACAAACCCAGCTTAGACAGACGGTTACCAAAGTCTTAGTTGTGGTTATTTTCTGTGGGTACAGTAAAGGGTGACACACAGCCACATAACGATCAACAGCTATTAAAACTAAATTACTGAGAGATGCTGAGAAGAGCAATCCAAGGATTATAATAAATAGTCCACAGAAAGTGTCTCCAAAGTACCAACATGTATCAATCAGCCTGGTGGCATCTATGGGCATGGCAAGTCCCATAAGCAGGTCGGCCACAGCCAGAGAGAGAATAATCAGGTTGGTTGGAGTGTGAAGCTTCTTGAAGTGAGAGATGGAGATGATCACCAGCAGGTTCAGAAACACAGTCCATGCTGACAACAATGATACAAACACATACATGATATTGTATTCATATCTAGGGCGCATTCCCTTGATACATGATGAGTTGATAGCAGGAAAGCAGTATTGAGTCTCATGATCCTCTGTCTCATAGGCCATAAGTGAGTCTCCTCCTGTTAGGAGTTTGTTCTGCTTTCCTTACTGTTCTTGCATTTATACAGAGTCTGAATCAGACTGGCCCACCCATCTATTGCCCACTCTGATGTAACCTACAAAAAAAAAAAAAGAAAAAAAAAAAAGTTCTTTTTTTGAACATTAACTTTTAAATGCAATTAATTTCTCCAGTCCAGATTAGGATTCTCTGGTGCTTCCTCAAAGGCTGTTGAGGGGTCCCCTTGGTTTGAAGATAATGTCTATGAAGGAGAAAGGGGTCCAGAAGGCATGCCATCCATTGGAACTCAAGAATGCTTGAGTAGTCCATAATCCTCCCAGTCCACCCTGTAAAATAACTATGGCAATGTAATAGGTAGGCATTAACTGTCCCCTATACAGAACACATTATCAAAAATTGTGAAATGCTCTGCATACTGTGCAGTGAAAAAGCTACTGAATTGAACATATGTGGTAATAAAAGGGATAAATAGTCCACCAATAAATGAAAATTCTGTCATCAGTCACTCACACTGTATTGATTATGTTAAGAAGTGGGAATTATCAAATTTCCTACAGCATGTGAAGGCAGCAATAAGCCCTGTGTTTTGTTCTGTTCTTTTTGCCCTGTGTCACTTATGTTATACCTGTTTTCTACTCTGTCATGTGCTTCTCAATAACCCACTGTGATAGAATACTGGACCCTCGATAATGAGTATAATAAATGGACTTACCAGCCGTCCAGCTGCTCTGCATGGAGCAGGAACAGCAATCCCTTGAGTTTCACACCAGTGGATTTTTACAACTGCTGTGCTTAACAGTCTGGGGTCTGAAGGCGTTTTGGGGCCCTGAAGAAGTTTTGACATGGCCTGACATTTGTCCTTTTTTTCAGTTGCTTATAGACATAGTGTAATTACACTGTATTCAGCATGAAGTAGGCTACCATAATATGTGAGCAACATGTATGTAGATGTTTGTATTTTGAGAGAATAACATTTATATGTGGTAAACAAGCAAAAAATTTAAGTCACTGAAATAAGACCACAAAACACATACTGAATATGTGTCCACAAGACTTTTGAGTATTGGATGTTGAAGCCTAGAGTTCCCTTTCAGTTGGTCACGTTCGACGTATGTCAGTAGTGACCGATGAATTGGGATATCGCTAGAGAGCCCTATCAGCTTTGAGTGTATAAAAGCAAGCCAATGGAATTGGTGTGCAATATTTCCATAATGTGCACCGCCCCCGCCAGGTGGTATAAATAGGAAAGCAGATGCAATTGCACTCTGTCTTTCGCTTCGGAGCCAACTTGTGTTCCTGTCGAGACCGAGAGTGTGTTTCTCAAGCCTTTGTGAAGAGCTGTCTGTTAGAGTGTTGGTGTTACGGCACACTACAGTGAGGCCGCGACTTCCTGAGGAGCCTGAGCTATTGCTCTCAACTGCTGTTGTCACAGCATTGTTTTGCCCTGCTGGTTTGCGATTTAGGCCGGTTCCTTGCGTGTGTACGGTCAGGAGATCAGTCTGTACCTGCAGTCACATCGTGGCTGTTCCCTGCGTGCCTCAGGAATTTGTGTTTTGTCTCGTTCCGCCGCTGGCTCTCCGGAGTCCAGCGGTGCCCACTTCCTCACAAAAAGAGCAGTTTCCCAAACCTCCAGGTCCCAAGAGGGCGCGGTTGGCAGTGTCAGCCACTCTCAGCCCCATCTCACTTTGCCAGCTGGTCCCGGTGTGTTGGTTGAGGCCGCCTCCCATGTGCCATCTCCCATACACACTGTCACCTTGCAGAGTCCGACCCCACTTTGGGCCACTATGCCGTCCGAGTCGGGTCCCAGCACTCTGCCTCGCTGCCCCACCCCCAGTATGTCTGTGGTGCCTATGTCGCTCAGTGTCTGGAAACCTGGATAGCGCTTCCCAGCCTGTCCCGCTGGCTCATTCCCACTATCAGACTCGGCTACGTGATTCAGTTTGCTTGGCTTCCCCCGGTCTTCAGGGGTGTTCACTACATTCACGTGTCACTGGACAATGCACCAATGCTCTGGGCGGAGATTGCTGTCCTCCTGGCGAAGGATGCAATCAAGCCAGTCCCTCCAGCCGATATGAAGTCAGGGTTCTACAGCCCCTACTTCATTGTACCCAAGAAGGGCGGTGAGCTACGGCCAATCCTGGATCTGCGTGTCCTGAACCGGTCTCTTCGCATCCTGTTCAAGATGCTTACGCAGAATTGGTTTGCAGTGATCGACCTGAAGGACGTGTATTTTCATGTCTCGATTCTGCCCCGACACAGACCCTTTCTACGATTTACGTTCAAGGGTCGGGCATATCAGTACAAAGTCCTACCCTTCGACGACTGGCTCATCCTGGCCAGCTCGCAAATGCAGTTGTGCAAACACAGGGACATGGTGTCACCTCAGCCTCACCTCAGCCGGTTGGGTCTTCGGGTCAGTTGGGACAAGAGCAAACTTGCCCCCGGGCAGAGGATCTCTTATCTCGGTATGGAACTGGACTCGGTCGCCCAGACACCGAGGAGCGCGTCCAGTCAGTGTTGAACTGTCTGAGTACGCACAAGCACAGGACAGTGGCCCCACCGGAACTTTTTCAGAGGCTCCGGGGGGAATAGGGCATCCACAGTGGTAGTCATGCCGCTCGGACTGCTTTATATGAGGCCGCTTCAACACTGGCTTCACGGCCGGGTCCCGAGATGGGCGTGGCAGCATGGCAGCGTGGCACGTTCCGTGTCCCCGTGACACCAAACTGCTGTTGCACTTTCACCAAGTGGTCAGACCCTTAGTTCCTGCAGGCTGGAGTTCCCCTCGAACAAGTGTCCAGGCATGCTGTGGTCCACACAGATGCCTCTGCCACAGGGTGGGGTGCCACGTACAACGGGCGTGTAGTGTCGGGTCTGTGGACTGGGCCTCAACTGCAGTGGCATATCAATTGCCTCGAGTTGCTAGCAGTACATCTTGCACTGAGCCGCTTCCAGCAGCTGTTGACAGACAAGCACGTACTGGTCCGCTCGGACAGCACTGCGTACATCAACCATCAGGGTGGTCTACGCTCCTGCCGCATGTCGCAACTCGCCCCCCATCTCTTGCTATGGAGTCAGCAGCATCTAAGGTCGCTTCGTGCCATTCATGTCCCAGGTGTGCTCAACCATGCAGCCAACAAGGTCTCATGGCAGCCTCCGCTTCTGGGCGAATGGAGACTCCATCCCCAGGTGGTCCAGCTGATTTGGCAGTGCTTCGGCAAAGCACAGGTAGATCTGTTTGCCTCCCCAGACACTGCTCACTGCCAGTTGTTCTTTTCCTTTACCAGTGGCACGCTCTGCACGGATGCTCTGGCATGGATGCTCTGGCATGGATGCTCTGGCATGGATGCTCTGGCATGGATGCTCTGGCATGGATGCTCTGGCGCACAGCTGGCCCCGGGGCCTACGGAAATATGCGTTTCCCCCAGTAAGCCTTCTCACACAGCTCCTGTGCCAAGTCAGGGAGGACGAGGAGCAGGTCTTGCTAGTGGCTCCGTATTGGCCCACTCAGACCTGGTTTTCGGATCTGACGCTCCTCGCGACAGCACCTCCCTGGCCCATTCCTCTGAGGAAGGACCTTCTGACTCAGAGATGGGGCACCCTCTGGAACCCGCGTCCCGACCTGTGGAAACTCCATGTGTGGTCCCTGGACGGGATGCAGAAGTTTTAAGTGATCTCCCCCAGTTGGTTGTAGACACTATCACTTCCGCTAGAGCTCCTTCCACTAGGAACCCCTATGCGTTGAAGTGGAACCGAGAGGACCCCCAATCATATTCGGTCAGGTCTGTGCTTTCCTTCCTGCAGGAGGGCTTGGAGCGAAGGTTGTCCCCCTCCACCCTCAAGGTGTATGTTGCCGCTATTGCCGCACATCACAACGGAGTTGAAGGTAAGTCGTTGGGGAAGCACGACCTGATCGTCAGGTTCCTGAGGGGGGCGAGTAGATGAGGATGAGGAAGAGGAGAGGGACAAAAACAGACAATAAACAGAAACAATAGTCCATGGGGGAGTGGAGGGTGAGAGGAGCCAAGGGGAAGCCTGGAGCAGGAGGAGCCAGATGTTGGTCCAGAGACCAACCATGACGAGGCCCCAGGGTGGAGTCGAAGGCGGGAGATGCCATAGTGGAGAGTTGAGAGGCTCCACCCTGGGGACGGCCGATGAAGACGCCACTGACGATGGAGATCCAGGTAGAGCTGGCATGCCGGATTGCCCACACGACACTGCTGGATCTGGAGACCGAGATGGAGCCGGGATGACAAGCATCCGAGGTGGAGACTGGGAACCTGAAGACTGAGACGGAGGGGGTGGGACAGAGGACAAAGAAGGAGACAGGGGGGAAGGAGGAGCCAGGTGGAACCGAAGGTGCAGGCTGGACGACGTCTGACCAAGTCAGAGCCTGTGGGACGAGGGAGCCCGGTGGAGTCGCGAGGCTGAAGGTTTCCAGTGGAGCCGAAGGAGGGAGGAGCCACGGCGGAGGCGATGCGTCGACATGCCGCGGTGAAGTGTTGGGTTCGGAGGCTGGAGACGGAGCCAGGGTGTCCTCTGGTCCAGGTGGAGCTGGTGGCCTGAAGCTTCAAAGTGGGTCCACACACTTGGGTGATGGAGCTGAAGAGGGGCTGAAGGGTACCAGTGGAGGCAGGAATGATGAGACGGCAGTCAGAGGAGGCGGGAACACAGGAGACACTGGGCTGGATGGAACCAGCAGTGAAACGGACATTTCTAGACTGGACGGAACCAGCAGGGACACGGACAGTTCAGGGCTGGATGGAACCAGCGGGGAAAGGAGACACAGAGAATTAACCTCCTCAAACACATCCAATAATCCAAAAAGAGTTCCAGTGGCCATAGCGATCCCATCCACAGCGGTGAGGTTGTGGGTGGACCTTTCCTCCCAGCCCTCAAACTTCACTAACACTCCCTCGGTAGCACACGATGTAATGGGCTCACGCACCTGGTCAGACACACCTTGTGGCTCACACCACGGGACAATGACTCCTTCCGTCCTCTCTTCAGGTTTGGTCTTGTCCGTCACGGCAGGTTGAAGTCCACGGTCTGCGGTGGGCTCTCGTCTCTCCATCGTGCATGTAGTCGATGGCGGGTGGCTGGTCTCTGGATGTGGTCTGGGGTTGGGGTCATCCTCAGCAGGGCCGATGGTGAATGGGGAGTTATTGTTCACCAGCACTCACTCCACGAATGCGGCGAAGTCCTCTGTTGGACCACCCCCTGGAATACGTGCCAGGCAGAGAAGCTGGACAGCGGGTAGATTTATGAGGGAAAAAAACTGAAGGAAAATGCTGCAAAAAAAAAATCACTGTTGGGTCTGTTCTTTTGTTTTTACGTTAGCGTGTAGTATAAAACATCAGGCAGACGAAGAGGAACAATAAATTAATAACTATTAATAACAATTAATAACTAAACTCAGAATATCAGCATACACATGACATACATCAAACGAGAATGGACAGAGACTGAAAGAGAACACTAGGTATATATACAAGAGGCAAACAAAGGGAACTTAACGAGGTAATTAACTAGACACAGGTGAATCAAATGAACTAATCAAACAGAATGGGGAAAACTAGGTCACGGGAAAAACAGAAACATGAGGACTGTAACACTGGGGACATTAGAGACTTATTTTACAAATAGTAAAAAAGGGCATAATAGGTCCCCTTTAAATTTTTGTTTTCTTATATTATTGTTCTATTTCATCTCTACTGTGTAATTCCTATGTATGGCTGCACTATCATGTATATCTGCATTATGTCTATACTTACTTCCACACTGGAAGCTTCTGTCGTCAAGACAAAATCATTGCATGTGTGAACATACTTGGCAATAAAGCTCTCTAATTCTGATTCCTCAGCACAGGCCGTTTCCATGGTTTTACCTTTGAAGGGTGAGCATATCAGTACAAGGTCCTTCGCTTTCGGGTTGTCCCTTTCTCTTTACTAGTTTACTTTAAGACACACTTTAAGGCTACTCATACTTTAAGGCTGTCCTTCCCCCAATGAGGGAAGTTGGCATTCGCATCCTCAACTACCTCGACAACTGGCTAATCCAAGCTGACTCTCAAGAGTTGTTGTGTGCACACAGAGACATGGTCCTCAAACACCTAGCCCAATTGGGCTCTCCCCCGTTCAAGCTCTCCCCCATTCAGAGCATCTCTTTTCTCTGTGTGGAGTTGGAAATGGTAGCATGCCTTTCAGAAAGCCATGCTCGTTCAGTGCTGAGTTGCTTGAATTTGTTCAAGTACAAAACAGCGGTCAAGTAAAGTTTCCCATGATTGGTGAACCCTCGACCACTTTTCTCCCTCACTAAGCATGTTTGTGGTAGTTGAGTTTGGTGGAGGAACTCATTACCAGATCCATTACCTGTGGTATGCATCTTTTCAGGTGAGCCCTCGTATTTATGTTAAGTGCTCTATATGTGTTGACTCCCTAATGGCGGTCCCATATGTATATTTTTCCACTGTTCAGTTTCCCTGACGTAAACCCTGAGTCTTCCCCTGACCTGTCACTGTGGTTGGTTCTTTCTTCCCCAGTAGGTGGAGCACTCCACAGAGACTATATCCCAATGTAATAATTCCCATTTGTAAGTCCAAAGGATGTATTTTCCACATTCTTTCTCTGCAGAAGGTGAATACTTCCTAGTGTTAACAACCAGGTGAGCTTAGCTGTAATTAGACTATCTAAATTACCTTTTTCCATTGCAATGGTGAGTTTCCTTAAATAAAGAGAGACTTGAGATCACACTTTCTGGGCGCTGGAAGGTTGCGAGGGGGTGAAGTGCACTTGTTATTTGGCATGCTAGGCTCAGACATGCTGTCAAGTCCAAGTCAAGTCTCAAGTCTTTGAGGTCCAAGACCCAGTCTAGTCTCAAGTCTTTGAGGTCCAAGTCAAGTCTCAAGTCTCAAGTCTCAAGTCTTTGAGGTCCAAGTCTAAGTCAAGTCTTTGTTCTATTTTTATCAATATATTTTTTCAGCTAGTTGTTATTGTAATTAACAGTGTATTTAAATATCAAAACAGATTACTTTTACTTTAAAATTGTCTAATAAAGCACACAAAATACTACTTAAATAATTTCTATTACTTTCTAACTTTATACAAAATTATACCATTTAGAACCACCGCAAGGAAAAAAGTGTTGTGTATTGTGAGCTATATGAGTTGCTGTAGTTTGCTGTAGATCTGCTGTAGTGCCTTCAGATGCGTCACACGCTTGATGGCTTGGTGTGTTTATAGATGATTTGTGATATTCGCTGCTGCAGCACATATTCAGGAATGAATGTGGTGTTTCGTGCCATCATGTGGAGTAGTCAAAAGACAAAAGACTTTTTAACAAGTCTCTGTCTTCAAGTCCAAGTCAAGTCTTGAGTCAAGTCTCAGGTTAGTAGTTCACGAGTCCAAGTCAAGTCGCAAGTCATTTATTTTTGCGACTTAAGTGCGACTCGAGTCCAACTCGCAGACTCGAGTTTCCATCTCTGGCTAGTCTTGCCAGCAGCTGCACTCCTAGAGCTCGTAACACAGCTCAGTAGTTGTGACATTTAGTATAGGGACCCCTAGTGTCAGTTTTCAACACAACGTTGAAAGTGACCGACAGAAAGGCAACGTTACTATTCGTTACTATTTCGTTACTATTCGCTACTATTCGAGGACTTCGTTACTATTGTAACCCTTATTCCCTGACGGAGGGAATGGAGATGTTGTCAAGTCAAGTCAAGTCACCTTTATTTATATAGTGCTTTTTACAATGTAGATTGTGTCAAAGCAGCTTTACATTGATAACTGGTACATTATTTTGGCTGCACAGCAGCTCTTAAATAATAGTGTCAATGCAGGCAGATCTAAGCACTGTTGAATATCAAATGTCAAGTCAAATGTCAAGTGTTCCCAACTAAGCAAGCCAAAGGCGACAGTGGCAAGGAACCCAAACTCCAACAGGTGACATCAGGTGGCAAACAGGTGGCAAACAGATGTTAAAATGGAGAAAAAAAACTTGGGAGAAACCAGGCTTAGTCGGGAGGCCAGTTCTCCTCTGGCGAACAGTGCTTTGTTACGACTCAGGTTGCTATCATAAGTCCAATATAGGGTTACAACAGTAACTGAGACGTTTTCATTATTTAATAACTTAATACAGCAATCATAGTTTAATATAATCCCAATAATCATAAACAAAATCCTCCATAAAGTGATGTTTAGTAGTTCCAGATTGGCATTAATTTATTCATACCCATTTTCATGAAATAAAATTAAATAAATCATAACATAAAACCTTTCAACAAATTTGAAAAGTTATATTAAGATATTTTATAGTTTTATTGTTAGGCTTCACTGTTAATTCTTCTGTGATTTGAAGTTGTTTGAGTAAAATTAACATTTTTGTTTTATGAACTACTGGCAACATTTCTTCCAAATTTGAAGTAAATACACTGTAATTTAAAGTATTTAAAATGAAAAAAAAAAAAAAAATGATGCCATGTTTTTCAGACGTTGCATAATGCAAAGAAAACAAGTTTACATTCATTTTTAAACAACACAATATTAATGTTTTAACTTCAGAATAGTTAATAAATCAAAATTTGGTGGAATAATCTGATTGCCAGTCAGAGCTTTCATGCATCTTTTTCTCCAGGGCTGTAGTTCCATATCAGTGGTTCCCAACCCTGATCCTGGAGTACCCCCAACACTTTGGGACCAGGATTGGGAACCACTCTTCTATATGACTGTCATTGTGTTTTTCATCTATGATAACACAGATGCTGCATCACTGATGAAAGTTATTAAGAATAAAGTACATACTATCTACCTTTTCATTATTCCAGTATATTGAGGATTTGTGCTGTTTACTTAATGATCTAATGTAACAGTTCATGAACATTTTGTCACAGTGTGTGTGTAAAAAAGTTTAGTTAATTGTTAAATTTTGACAATATCTGCATTTGAGATTTAAACAGCAAACATAATTAAATGAGCTATATACTATTAAGGTACATGTTTTGAATATTACAAAGATGAATCATACAATGATAATACATACATACTTTTATGAATGACAGCTTTACCAGTTTAATTACAATTAATGTTCTGTAAAAATATTGACCAGAGAGGATGCTGGCTGAAATATTTTCAGAGTTAGGATGTGTTTAATGGTCTTTTTAAACCAGGGATAAAATAAAGCATAGACCAGAGGATTCATACCTGAGTTTGTATACACAACCCATGTCAAAACATTTATGGTTGTGGAAGAGACTACTGATATAGAACAGATATAGTATGGAATAAAGCAAAGCAGATAAACTGTCACAATGATTCCTAATGTCAGAGCAGCTTTGCTCTCAGATTTCCTCCTCACTGAACCTTCCATTACACATTTACCACCCTTCATCAGAGAGTTTATAACTTTCACTTGCTGATGTGCAACATAGAATATCCTCAAATATAAAGTTATGATCAGGGTACAAGGAAAAATAAAAGACATGAACAGATCAGTGACTTTCCAGGCAAAACCCATCATAAGAGAACACTCTCCATAGCACATGTCTGTTCTGAGTGAAGTGTCTAAATATCCATTATTAATTACAAGGCTAGTGTTATAAGTTGAGAAACAAACCCAGCTTAGACAGATGCTCACTAAAGTTTTAGTTGTGGTTATTTTCTGTGGGTACAGTAAAGGGTGACACACAGCCACATAACGATCAACAGCAATTAAAACTAAATTACTGAGAGATGCTGAGAAGAGCAATCCAAGGATTATAAAATACAGTTTACAGAAAGTGTCTCCAAAGTACCAACACGTCTCAATCAGCCTGGAGCCCTCTATGGGTATCACAATAAGTCCCATAAACAGGTCGGAAACAGCCAGAGAGAGAATAATCAAGTTGGTTGGAGTATGAAGCTTCTTGAAGTGAGAGATGGAGATGATCACCAGCAGGTTCAGAAACACAGTCCATGCTGACAGCAATGATACGAACACATACATGATATTGTATTCATGTCTGGAGCGTTTTCCCTTGATACATGATGAGTTGATGGCAGGGAAGCAGTATTGAGTCTCATGATCCTCTGTCTCATAGGCCATGAGTGAGTCTCCTCCTGTTAGGAGTTTGTTCTGCTCTCCTTTTAATTTTTTAATTTATACAGTGTCTAGATCAGACGGACCAACCCATCTACCACCCACTCTGATGTAACCTACAAGTAAAAATGTCTTTTTAAAAATGTATTCATATTTATCTTATTTCTTTTCTTGTAAACATAAACACTAAAAAATTGCACTGAAATGTAATTCATTTCTTCAGTCCAAATTATGATTCTCTGTAGTCCATATAACTCTGTGCTATAGCTCTAAAGCACTATAATAGTTTTGCATGATATGTTCAAATCAGACAAACAAACATTCAAACAAATCATTCAGATCATTTCACTGAAAACCCCCAACTTAAAAGTCAAGTCAAGTCACCTTTATTTATATAGCGCTTTTTACAATGTAGATTGTGTCAAAGCAGCTTTACAGTGATAACTGGTACATTATTTTGGCTTCACAGCAGCTCTTAAAGAATAGTGTCAATGCAGGTAGATCAAAGCACTGTTGAATATCAAATATCAATTGTCAAGTGTCCCCAACTAAGCAAGCCAAAGGCGACAGCGGCAAGGAACCCAAACTCCAACAGGTGACATCACCATAATAAAACAATAATTGACATAATAAAACAATTATTAATCATGAATGGGACATCCGTACTGCTCTCATGAAACTCACATAAAGCCATCATGTAGCACAAAGTGGACCACTTCTATACTGTTATGGTGCTTTATTCTGCTTGTTTGTTTTTTTGTTTTTGTTTTTGTGATTGCATGGAAAACACTCTCCTACTTCTACTTTGGAAGAATATGAGGGAGAAAAAATAAAGATAGAACTTTTATTTTATTTTATTTTGAGAAATATTCCTTTTCCACATGGGTTGATCTGTCATATACAGTGACATGTCTTTGTTCAGTTTGTTTACTCTTACTGATGAAATAAATTATGTGAAAACTCAGAGGCCCAGTTATAATTCTTATGATTTATTTTCTGCATGTATTATTGCGTTGGAGATGTTCCTCCTCTGAACCATTCATTAAAGGTGTGAAATACTGTAAACACACACACGCACTGCAGTGATGCAATAGTTCCTCAGATGATCAAAATAAATGGTGACATATTCAGATGGTCATTATAAACAGGCCACAGACAGTTGTCAAACTACAAACATTTCAATCTATTTTTTGGCCCTCCATGAGCATTACAGGCCTGTCAGGATTCATGTGTAGTGAATCTCAAACCACCACTAAAAAGATGACAGTTTATAATCATATATACTGTATGTACATTAGTTTGTGCTTTATTAAAAAATATATCTAAAATAAATCCCCCCAGCCCACCCCCTACAAAAGTCATGAATAATCTGAGTTTGCTTCTTGGGGTTTAAGAATAACGGTTCATCATAAAATAACGGTTCATCAAAATGGGAATCAATTCAAATTGAGAAATTGATATTTTCAACCTTACCCTATTTTAAGGGTTCATAAAAATTATTAGTACAGTAAAAACTGTTTCACCTTTGGATTTCATTAGGGCTATATATATATATATATCCATTTAAATATCAGACTTTTGTGAAAATTATTTTTGCAGACCAGTCAAACTCAGCATGTGCTATAGGGAATCTGTGTAACAGGTGCAGTTTTGCTTTGTTCATTATAAAAATTTATATCAGGATTTTAACCCGGCCCCCATGCATACTTTAAAATTACACCACTAGACTTAGGAAGAAGTGATAGAACTTCTAACAATAAATAAATAGGTACATGATGCCCCTGATCATTAGACCATGCATTAAACCCATTTGTCGGATTTAACACACCCTCACAGGTAATGGAAAAATTCTGACTCGGCTTATTCAACTCTAACAGCACTTAATTTACAAAGCGCCATAGATACGGAGGCCCTAATAAAGCATTGTTTTATTTAAAGGGAGGTTCACGCATCAATAAGTAACTAATGAATAAGTAGCTGAATTATCATTGTGGTAATTAGTTAATTACTTGTGCGTGGGAGGATTTCTGTTGTGTTGTGGCTTGATTCTGGTGTGGCTTGATTCCACTGTGTTCTTATGTTTCCTTTTTAAATGTCATTGTGTCACTATTGGGCCTCCATACAAAAGAAGAAAGGGCAAACACACACCAGACTGATGCAACATCTGCACAACAGCTGCTTTCTTCTACAGGGTCACTGTTTTCATTATTTAATAACTTAATACAGCAATCAATCCATTCATTAAACTATTCCAAAAGTCATATGAAAGTGTGTAAACTGCCAAATCTAACTGGATTATTAAAGCAGTTTAAAATAATCCTTGTTCGGATCATAAAAAATCATCCTGCATGATGTTTAGTAGTTAATTAATTTATTCACATTAATTCATTCACTCCCATTTTCATGAAATAACATAAAAAAATGACATCAACTTACTTGAAGAGTTACATTATGATATTTCATATTTTTATTGTTAGGGTACACTGTTAATTCTTTTGCGTGTAGCTGCAACCTTTAAATGCAACTGGATGAATTTGAAGTTACTTATATTTAGTTTCAGGTGTTTAACTCTATGAGGCACATTTAAACCAGTATAATACATTTGACCCTTACACATAGTTCTATACCAGTGTCTCCCAACCCTGGCCCTGGAGTACTTCCATCACTGCACATTTTGGATGCCTCTCTTATGTGAGATCTTGGAGTCATTTTAAATTTTTGAGTTTTGATTTGAATCAGGTGTTTGATTAGAGAGACATCTGTGCAGAACTGGGCTACTCCAGGAACAGGGTTTGGAACCACTCTTCTATATGACTGTTCTCTTTTTGTCACTGTGTTTTTCATCTATGACAACACAGATGCAGCATCACTGGTGAAAGTGATTAAGCATAAAGTACATACTATCTACCTTTTTGTTACCAGTACATAGAGGATTTATGCTGTTTGCTAGGTTTACTTAATGATCTAATGTAACATTTTGTCACTTAAAATTTCAAAGATAAATCACACAATGATAATCATATCTACGTTAAAGAGTGACAGCTTTACCAGTTTAATTACAATTAATGTTCTGTAAAAATATTGACCAGAGAGGATGCTGGCTGAAATATTTTCAGAGTTAGGATGTGCTTAACTGTCTTTTTAAACCAGGGATAAAATAAAGCATAGACCAGAGGATTCAGACCTGAGTTTATATACACAACCCACATCAAAATATTTATGGTTGTGGAAGAGGTTACTGATAAAGAACAGATATAGTACGGAATAAAGCAAAGCAGATAAACTGTCACAATGATTCCTAATGTCAGAGCAGCTTTACTCTCAGATTTCCTCCTCACTGAACCTTCCATTACACATTTACCACTCTTTAGAGAGTTTATAACTTTCACTTGCTGATGTACTACATAGAAAATCCTCAAATATAAAGTTATGATCAGGGTACAAGGGAAAATAAAAGACATGAACAGATCAGTGACTATCCAGGCAAAATCCATAGTTAAAGAACACTCCCCACAGCACATGTCTGTTCTGTGTGAAGTGTCTAAATGTCCATTATTAATTACAACGGTAGTATTATAAGCTGAGGAACAAACCCAGCTCAGACAGATACTCACTAAAGTTTTAGTCATGGTTATTTTCTGTGGGTACAGTAAAGGGTGACACACAGCCACATAACGATCAACAGCAATTAAAACTAAATTACTGAGAGATGCTGAAAAGAGCAATCCAAGGATTATAATATACAGTCTACAGAAAGTGTCTCCAAAGTACCAACACATCTCAATCAGCCTAGTGGCCTCTATGGGCATGACAAGTCCAATAAGAAGATCAGTCAAAGCCAGAGAGAGAATGAGCAGGTTGGTTGGAGTGTGAAGCTTTTTGAAGTGAGAGATGGAGATGATCACCAGCAGGTTCAGAAACACAGTCCATGCTGACAGCAATGATATAAACACATACATGATATTGTATTCATATCTGGAGCGCATTCCCTTGGTACATGATAAGTTGATGGCAGGAAAGCAGTATTGAGTCTCATGATCCTCTGTCTCATAGGCCATGAGTGAGTCTCCTCCTGTTAGAAGTTTGTTCTGCTCTCCTTTTTGTTCTTTCATTTATGCAGTTTCTAAATCAGACTGGCCAACCCATCTACTACCCACTCTGATGTAACCTACTTAAAAAAAGTCCATTTTAAATTCTCTTTTTTTTAGTTTTTTGAACATTAGCTTTGAAATGGAGTTAATTACTTAATTACATTTCAGATAAGGATTCTGACTGATCTGATGCTGTTACAGGCAAAAGTTCATGCATTTTCAAGGTCAAGGTCGTATTTATTGTCTCCCTTAGGATAATGTTTTATTTGGCTAAGAGAACTGCTGCAACATCAACACACAACACATATAACATACAATATTAACAACCAGCCTAATCCTATAATCCTGCATCATAAAACAATACCATTAAAATAATAAAGTACTTAAGAGAAGACTACACAACACAACCCTCAACTGCCTATTGTTATTGCAGTTGCTCTTTAATTAATTTAACAGACAAAGGGACAAAAAAGTATTTGTATCGATTATGCTTGCATAATAAAACCCTGTATCTCCCACCAGAGTTCATCAGTGTTAATGGCTTAACATGGTCAACATTGCAGAAAATGCCAAGAACCCTTTGATTAAAATATTTATTAGTTTCAGTGACATGTATTCATTCATTCATTCTAATTTAGTTTTTATTTAATTTTACTCAACAAACTCTGTTTAGTCTGTTTTTGGGAAGGTTAGCAACTTCTTGAAAAGTTACTGGCAAGTGACATTAACAACATGTGCCCAAGAAGTAACTGCTTTTATTACACCATCAGGGTTATTACCTTTTCTCTGTGTGTGTTATGATTTGGGTCTTTTTTCAAAGAAGGGATGTGATGTCCCAGCCTAGTGTGCGTGTGCTTGTGGTTTATGGTGTATGACAATTGCTGTGTCTGGTCTTCCTTTTTGTTGCAGTTTTTTTTCTTCTGATGCCCTCTATAGTGTCAACTTCGACCACTGGGTGGCGCATATCCCTTTTTGTTGTTACACAGCAGAAAAAGGAAGGAAACAATAGGAAACAGTGCTGGTAGAATGGATTGGTCACTTGTCTGTTGTCTGGCTACCAGTTTCTTTGAAGCTGTTGATTTGTCAAACAAGCAATGACAAGTGTCTCCTTTTCTCCTGATAACAGACAGAAATAAATCATCTGAGAAATCAGTACAGTAAACTCTGAAGACCAATTATAGTCATTATAGTTTGCTGTTGAGTAAATGTGCACTTGAGGGTGCTGTTAACACCTGTGCTGAATGCAGAAACGACCTATTCATTAGAGGTGTGAAATGCACTGATGCAATAGCTGCTGCTCATTATTCAGGGGTCAGTTACATAATATTTTGTTTTGATGTATTTTAGAAGTAAAAGTAGTAGAACTTGTATTTGACAAGTAGTTATACAAAAAAAATCCTTTTGGTGCAGGTGCCAACAGTACAGAGAAACACAAAGCCTTCATATATACACAATGGACCACTTTTGTTATGGTGCTTCATTATGCATTTATTGTGACTGCATGGAAAACAGACTTCAGGATTTGTCCTTTTGAGTTCTACTTTGGAAGAATATGAGGGTGAAATAATGACAATTTTTATTTTTGGGAGAAATATTCCTTTTAAGAGTAATTAAGCCAGATTATGACCTGAGTGACTCTTCTTTTTCTGGTAGAATCTTTTTTAAATCTTCATAAGATTTAACAGATCCTAACAAATAAAACACTCCTAAATTCGTGACCGGTTTTAAGTGTTACTGTTAAACTTGATTTGAAGCAAAGTCTGGCTATGGATATATGTTGCCTGATAAAAACTTTTTAGAGCCAGGTCACTTGTTTTTTTTCTTTCTTTCAGTATTAAATAGGAAAATAATTATCATTTGATGTAAATACAATGGGCTTTGCAATTGACACTTTGGGTGGGCCTCTCTCTCGGTAGTCACATGGGTTGATCTGTCATATACAGTGACATGACTTTGTTCAGTTTGTTTACTCTTACTGATGTCAGAAAATATCAATGATGTGAAAACTCAGAGGACCAATTATAATTGTTATGATTTATTTTCTGCATGTATTATCGCTTTGGAGATGATCCTCCACGGAACCATTCATTAAAGGTGTGAAATACTGTAAACACACACACACGCACTGCAGATGATCAAAATAAGTGGTGACATATTCAGATGGTCATTATAAACAGGCCACAGACAGTTGTCAAACTACAAACATTTCAATCTATTTTTTGGCCCTCCATGAGCATTACAGGCCTGTCAGGATTCATGTGTAGTGAATCTCAAACCACCACTAAAAGATGACAGTTTATTATCAGTCACTATTTTATAAAGAAAAGTCAAACTGTCATTTTGTTTAATCAAAGTAGTATTTAGTATATTTAGTATTTAAAGGTTTATATTACAACACAATTGTGGGGAAAGTGGATTTGGCCTGTAACTACCAAATATTCAGTGCTGACCTGGCTGGTCACAGTGCGGTCATATACATATTACTGACACCAAACACACTGAAAAAACATGAAGCATATATACACAACTGACTATCAACGTGTCTGAATGTCAAAAATGTCAAAAGCAATATAAGAAAATAAGGCCATGGCAAGAACACAGGCCTAATTATGGTAAGCACTGCTTATTTACGACATAGCATAAAAATAGCTTGTTCATGATAATTTAAATGTTAAAAAAAAAAAAAGAAAAAAAATTAATGTGCTAGTGACATTTATACATTTGAAATTCAGTGTTTACATCTTTTTTACAAATTGAGACAAGAGAATTGTACATTATCCCTTATGTGTTTTTGGGGATGTTTTCATCCACTATGGGGTGTTTGAGTCTTAACGCAGTTTCAGCAAAAGGAATGATTTTTGGTGACAAATCTTTTTTTGATACATATTTTAGGAAAATGCTTTGAAAAACTTCAAAATCTCAAAATACACTGTGGGCAAGTTTACTACCCTTTCGCCATGTTCAGGATGAAAACATTCACTAAATTAAACTGAAAAAAAAAAATCCAGTCCACAATCACTTTTTATATTGAAAATAAGTCACTTTTTTCCCCCCAAAATCAGTGACATCATTTATAAACTTGGCAATAAAAGAGTAAAAATCCTGGATTTTAAATTTTTTTTAATGTTTTGATTAGGACTGAGGTTATTTAACAGATTTATGCAAATAAAAAAAATAAAATTGAAAAAATATTTATCTAATACATTTTACAGCGGTTTAATTTAGTGGATGCCCGAACATAACGAAAGGGTAGTGAATTTGAACAATACACAATGGCGTCCCAGTTTTCCAAAAAGAACTTCAAATTTTGATTCGTCTGACCACAGAACAGTTTTCCACTTTTCCACAATCCATTTTAAATGAGCCTTGGCCCAGAGAAAACACCTGCACTTCTGGATCATGTTTAGATATGGCTTCTTTTTTTTACCTTTTAGCCGGCAACGGCGAATGGCATGGTGGATTGTGTCCACCGACAATGATTTCTGGAAGTATTCCTGAGCCCATGTTGTGATTTCCATTACAGTAGCATTCCTGTATGTGATGCAGTGCCATCTAAGGGCCCGAAGATCATGGGCATCCAGTATGGTTTTCCGGCCTTGACCCTTATGCACAGAGATTGTTCCAGATTCTCTGAATCTTTGGATGATATTATGCACTGTAGATGATGACAACTTCAAACTCTTTGCAATTTTTCTCTGAGAAACTCCTTTCTGATATTGCTCCACTATTTTTGGCCACAGCATTGGGGGAATTGATGATCCTCTGCCCATCTTGACTTCTGAGAGAAACTGCCACTCTGAGAGGCTCTTTTTATACCCAATCATGTTGCCAATTGACCTAATGAGTTGCAAATTGGTCCTCCAGCTGTTCCTTATATGTACATTGAACTTTTCCGGCCTCTTATTGCTACCTGTCCTAACTTTTTTGGAATGTGTAGCTCTCATGAAATCCAAAATGAGCCAATATTTGGCATGATATTTCAAAATGATTCCTAATGTCAGAGCGGCTTTACTCTCAGATTTCCTCCTCACTGAACCTTCTATTTCATGTTTTCCAGCCTTCAGAGAGTTTATAACTTTGCTTATGTACAACATAAAATATCCTCAAATATAAAGATATGATCACAGTGCAAGGAATAAGGAAAGATATGAACAGATCCATGATCCTCAATGAAAAAGAAACTTTTAAATAACACCCTCCATAGCACTCGTCAGTCTGGGCTGTGTCAAAATATCTGGTATTAATTACAAAGGCAAAATTGCCACTGAAGCGGACAATCCAGCAGAAACAGATGCCCATAAAAGTTTTAGTCAGTGTTATTTTCTGTGGGTACAGTAAAGGGTGAAACACAGCCACATAACGATCAATAGCTATTAACATTAAATTACCAGAGACACAGAAAGAAGCAGTCCAAGGATAACTACAAAACCACCACAAAAAGTGTGTCCAAAGTACCAACATGTCTACAAATAATGGATAACATATGACCATATATACTTGAACAACTGACTCAAAAATGAAAATTCAACCATTGTGTTTACTCGCCTTGGTGTTTTCTAACACCTTATGACCTTTCTTTTTCAGAACACAAAAAAAGAAATTTAAATAAAAGAGAGGTTCTGTTCACGCATGTACATATAATGACAGTGAATGGTGACCACCTTCAAATTTTAAAAAAGCTGCAACAGTATCATAAAAGTATCCCACTCAAAACTCTTCAACTTGCTTCATGGAACCGGCCTCTGTTCTGAAATACTTTGTTCTGCTCTCCTTACTGTCCTTTCATTTATACAGTGCCTGATCAGAACGACCAACCCATTTACTGCCCACTTGGATGATTATGCACAATGATGTAATTATTTCTTAATTTTTTAAAACTTGTTTAGGTACATAATAATAATAATAATAATAATATATATATATATATATATATATATATATATATATATATATATTACCATGCACTATGATAATACAACTAACCCTTAAACAGTTCTGTATGACTGTCCTCTTTTTGTCATTGTGTTTTTGATTTATGATAATCAAAAACATATGAAAATGTAAAAGTATATGAATGAAAAGTATAAAGTACTTAATGCTTTATCATTTATTCCAGTAGATTGATGATTTGTGACTCTTGCTCAGTCTACACAATAAGCCAACACAAAACAATTGAACATTTTGTCACCTAATTTTACTGTGTTTGAAAAGTTTGCCTGGTACCAGTTTAATTACAATTAATGTTCTGTAAAAATATTGACCAGAGAGGATGCTGGCTGAAATATTTTCAGAGTTAGGATGTGTTTAATGGTCTTTTTAAACCAAGAGTAAAAAAAAGCATAGACCAGAGGATTCAGACCTGAGTTTGTGTACACAAACCATGTCAAAAGATTTATGGTTGTGGAAGAGACTACTGATATAGAACAGATATAGTATGGAATCCAGCACATCAGATAAACTGTCACAATGATTCCTAATGTCAGAGCAGCTTTACTCTCAGATTTCCTCCTCACTGAACCTTCCATTACACATTTACCACCCTTCATCAGAGAGTTTATAACTTTCACTTGCTTATGTACAACATGGAAAATCTTCAAATATAAAGTTATGATCAGGATACATGGAGACAGAAAGGACAAAATCAGATCAATGACTCTCCAGGCAAAACTAATTATAATGGAGCAATCGCCATAACACACATTTAATCTGTGTGTGGGGTTAAAATAGCCATTATTAAATATAAGGGTAGTGTTATAAGCTGAGGAGCAAAACCAGCAGAGACAGATGCTTATTAAAGTTTTAGTCAGTGTTATTTTCTGTTTGTACAGTAAAGGATGACACACAGCCACATAACGATCAACAGCTATTAATACTAAATTACTAAGAGATGCTAAAATAATCAGATTGAGGATTATAGTAAACAACCCACATACATCGTTTCCAAAGTACCAACATGTCTCAATCAGTTTAATGGCTTCTATGGGTATCACAATAAGTCCAACAAGCAGGTCGGCCACAGCCAGAGAGAGAATAATCAGGTTGGTTGGAGTGTGAAGCTTCTTGAAGTGAGAGATGGAGATGATCACCAGCAGGTTCAGAAACACAGTCCATGCTGACAGCAATGAAAAAAACACATACATGATATTGTATTCATATCTGGAGCGTTTTCCCTTGATACATGATGAGTTGATGGCAGGAAAGCAGTATTGAATCTCATGATCCTCTGTCTCATAGGCCATGAGTGAGTCTCCTCCTGTTAGGAGTTTGTTCTGCTCTTTTTATTGTTGTTTCTTTTATACAGTGTCTGGATCAGACTGACCAACCCATCTACCACCCACTCTGATGCTGCATAATGTTGTAATTATTTAATCATTGTATATATTATTATATTTAGCCACACAATGACAGGGTAAAACGGTGCCAAAGCTAATATTACACAGCACAGTGACTTCTGATCGAGAGGTACAGTATAAAATTTCCCCCCTCATTATCATCTTCATTATCTAACTCATCATTATCTAACATTAAATCAGTTTTAATGGAACGTGCATGATAAGTTATTAAAAGCACAATAAACTGTGCAAGAGAACTGTTACGTGACGTGTGTATCAAAAAGGCACAAGGACGAAGGCGAATACGAGGAGTAGTATTTAACCACGGAAACAGGCAGTAAACACAATATACACATCGAACATCAACGAGAACGGACAAGGAATGAAGGAGAACACAGGGTATAAATACTTGTGACAAACAAAGGGAACTTAACGAGATAATTAACTGGACACAGGTGAATCAAACGATTAATCAAACAGAATGGGGAAAACTAGGTCACAGAAAACACGACACATGTGACAAGAACACTTTATTATAGTGTCCTTGATATATACTGTATGTTACATGTACTTCTTGTAGTAATAACAGTAAATTATGCACAATTACAGGCAACTAACTCTAAACCAAACCCTAATGCTATAGAAGTACATGCTGTTCATTAATATTACTCAGTACTTAAATGAATAATTACACTGGACACCTTAACATAAAGTGTAACTGAATTTGGTGCTCACATGTTGACAGATGGCTTTCTGTGCACACACCTGAAGCACACATATAAAGCCACCTTTCAGACAGCTGCGATCCCGAATTTTTTCGGTTGATTGAGTTCTGTGGCTTATTGAATGGTCAAATACACACACTTATGTGTCTAAATGCCAGTCTTGGCAAGTGTCCTCATAAACATGTTTTAAGTGAAATTCAACATTTAAAAACGAATGTGTAAATTGGATCTGTGCATTAGGTGACAGCAGCTGAATAAAACTCGTAAAACTAGTATTTTTTTACTTGAATACTCGACTAAATACCTGAAAAACTTAAATGATGACTTTTAAATGACTTTATGGCTTGTTGTTAAAGAAATGTTTACCAGAGGGGCTGTTAACACTTGTGCTACATGCAGAGATGATTCTCATGAGGGCAATTTCACTTCCATGTTGGCTTCCGGATTGGGCAATGGCTGAGCTTAACAAGAACAAGTTTGGGAATCAAAGTCTTTGTAAGAATTAAATATCATGAAAATGTTTAAACTGTATTGATTATTTATTGGTGAGACTACATAGGTCCCATTTAATAATTTACTACAGCAATGAACCTATCCAATAAACTAATGCAAAAGTCATGTGAATTTATCAAATCAAAATTTGATAAATTCATATGATTTGATATGCATTTATATATAAAAAATTATAAAAAGGTAAATGTGTGTGACCTGCCCAAGCCAACTGGAAAAATTAACCAAAGGAACTGATTAGAAAACAATCAATTCATATTTTTATTGTCAGGGCTCCACTGTTAATTCTATTGTGTGTTGCTCCACCCCTTAAATTCATTTTGGGTGAATTTGAAGTTACTCTGTTTCAGATGTTTTAACCCTCTGAGGCCGGGGGACTCAACAGACAGCCCGAAGTTTCTTTCATTTAAATGATGTTGACAATCCTGCAATAAACTGCACTCTTGCTAAAACTGCCATAATCAAGGAAGCTGACAGCGCTCCACAATGAATCACTTATTTACATTGTGTTTACACTGTTGGTTATGAGAGGATTTATGAGCCTGTGACTGAACAGAAAACTCGGTTTTGAGCAGATTCTGACTAAATTAAGGGTAGAGGTAAAAATAATAATTAATAATAATAATAATAATAATAATTAAACCTTTGTAAAGTGACCCTGAGTATAAATAGGCACTATAAAAATTATTAAAAAGGCATGGCGGAGAATAAAAAGACTATAAAAAGGTGCAACTTTTTGTCTAACTGACAGACTGTCTCAGATCAGCCAGTGAGCAACAGTCAGACCTGAAATTACTTGTGAAAAGAATGCAGACTCAGAATTTTTACTACAAATTTAATTTACTTTTCATCACTTCTTGTTAAGTATATTTGCTCAAGAATGTTTTCTTTATACATTTTGGCATTTTTTTCATACTCTTAGTATGATTTTTTATTTATTTTTTTTGCATTAAGAATACAGCAAGACAAACTATTAATGCGTATCTGGCTTGCTGTCCGCTGTGGAGGGGTTCGAGGAAGCCGCTTCAACTCGAGCTTGGATATACCCCCCAGGGACTACTACACTCTAAAAAATGCTGGGTTAAAAACAACCCAAGCTGGGTTAAATATGGACCCAGCAGGTTGGGTTAAAGGGCACCTATTATGCCCTCTTTCACAAGATGTAATATAAGTCTCTGGTCTGGTCAAGTGTCTGTGAAGTTTCAGCTAAAAATATGGGGGTGAGCAAAAACATGCCGTTTACTATATTACTATATGGCTGGCTTAAAACAAACCCAAAATTGGTTGAAAAAAATGGCTGGGTGAAAACAACCCAATCCCTTGGTTTGTCCATATTTAGCCCAGCATTTTTTAGAGTGTAATGCCTGGAAGAGGAATACGATAGATGAGATGCCTAAATTATGTGGTGGAGTTGGGGAGGTGGAGGGATGTCGAAACAACTGATGCCAGAGCAGGGTGAGTAGCTGCTTATATGCTCTGGTCGTTAATTGAAAGATTAGGGTTCCCTCCTCTTGAAATTATGTTTGAATTTCACTAATTTAAAGATTAGATGGGTTCACTCCTCCCGAAATTACGTTGTAAACTTCACTTTATTTTCATGTTGACACTTTAAATAGGAGCAACCATTAAAGGACTAGAAAGACTTATCTAGGTAATAAACTGCATTTGTAAATACTCAGTAAAACTACAAATAATAAATAAAAGTCTTACAACGGAAGTTGTAATTTGTGGCCCTTTGCATTTTATGTGGTTTAAATGCAGCCCTCTTGGCCTCTGAAATTGAGTACCCCTGCTCTGAGGCATGTTATAAGCCATTTTAATCATTCACTTTGTGATGAACCACCATAATATGCTTGACCCATACATATAGTTCTATATAACTGTCCTCTTTTTGATTTCTGATAAAACAGATTCAAAATGACTGATGAAAGTGAAGCATAAAGTACATAATATCTACCTTTATAATTTATTTCAGTATATTAAAGGTTTGTGATTCTTGCTCAGTTTACTCAATAAGTTAATGAAACAACTGAACATTGTCACTTTTTTACTGTGTAAAAAAACTTTGCTTAGTTGTTAAATTCTGACAAAACTCGCATTGCATCAGTTTGAGAATTATACAGCAAGCATACATACTATTAAGATACATGAAGTGTAAATTACAAAGATAAACTGTTTATTTACCTTTATGATTTAATAACAATATTGCTGTTTATTTGAAATTACTCTCATGGTTTTACCTATTTAATTACAATTGATTTTGTGTAAAAATATTGACCAGAGAGGATGCTGGCTGAAATATTTTCAGAGTTAGGATGTGTTTAACTGTCTTTTTAAACCAGGGATAAAATAATGCATAGACCAGAGGATTCAGACCTGAGTTTGTGTACACAACCCATGTCAAAACATTTATGGTTGTGGAAGAGACTACTGATATAGAACAGATATAGTATGGAATCCAGCAGAGCATATAAGCTGTCACAATGATTCCTAATGTCAGAGCAGCTTTACTCTCAGATTTCCTCCTCACTGAACCTTCCATTACACATTTACCACCCTTCATCAGAGAGTTTATAACTTTCACTTGCTGATGTGCAGCATAAAATATCCTCAAATATAAAGTAATGATCAGGGTACAAGGAAAAATAAAAAACATGAACAGATCAATGACTCTCCAGGCAAAACTCATCATAATAAAACACTCTCCATAACACATGTCTGTTCTGAGTGAAGTGTCAAAATATCCATTATTAACTGCAAAGGCAGTGTTATAAGCTGAGGAGCAAACCCAGCTCAGACAGATGCTTATTGCAGTTTTAGTTGTGGTTATTTTCTGTGGGTACAGTAAAGGGTGACACACAGCCACATAACGATCAACAGCAATTAAAACTAAATTGCTAAGAGATGCTGAAAGAAGCACCGCAATAAATATTGAACAGAGTCCACAGAAAGTGTGACCAAAGTACCAACACGTCTCAATCAGCTTGGTGCCCTCTATGGGCATGACAAGTCCAATAAGAAGATCAGCCAAAGCCAGAGAGAGAATAATCAGGTTGGTTGGAGTATGAAGCTTCTTGAAGTGAGAGATGGAGATGATCACCAGCAGGTTCAGAAACACAGTCCATGCTGACAGCAATGATACAAACACATACATGATATTGTATTCATATCTGGAGCGTTTTCCCTTGATACATGATGAGTTGATGGCAGGAAAGCAGTATTGAGTCTCATGATCCTCTGTCTCATAGGCCATGAGTGAGTCTCCTCCTGTTAGGAGTTTGTTCTGCTCTCCTTACTGTCCTTTAATTTATACAGTTCTAGGATCAGACTGGCCAACCCATCTACCGCCCATGAGTAGAATTATAGATCTAAATTTATCTTTAAACTACAAAAAAAAAAAAAAAAAAAAAATGTAGCAACGTTATACTTTCTCTGTTGCAGTTCATTTGTTTGACAAGCATACCCTCTGGGCTAGAACTTCAAATCTTTGGCCAAGATTGCAAATATATATATATAGTCGCAACACACACACTGAGGGTGTATTACACAGACAGGGTGAATTGAATGGGAGTATATGACTGTATAAAAGTAGTTTCCAGGTACAGAAATTGAATAAAGTAGCTAATCAAATGTAAAACAATTGCATATAATCTTTACTGCATAAATTAAATAAAGATTAATCGCTATTAATTATTAATTAAGTTACAAAAGCTATTCAGTCAAGAGCAATGGGTGATTTCCTTGTCTTCTGTTGTTTGATTAACATTAAAAACACATATAGACAGCAGGAATATAGACTGCTGTCACTTTAAGACATAATGCACGGATTACAGTACTCTGATACTGAACACATGCATTCTTTCTCGAGTGTTTAAGTTCACTTAAGACATAACCTACTATGTTTGCTAGGATACCAAGACAGGCATGTTGACAATTTTTGTGTGATTTTGTCAGTTCAAGCGCAAGACTTCAAGAGAAAGCAATATTTGGAGAAATCAATATTTGCGCGCTGTACACGCGCTTCCGCGTGCATGCCTTCGGATGAGTGCACAAATCTTCTCAGAGTTCTGAGAATAAATGACACTCATCTATGCTCATATAGAGCATATGGCACTCATATTGAACAAAGTTTAGGGGAAGCCAGAATGTGTATCTATCGACAGAAACATACATTAGCCTAACTCTGTCTGTCTGTTTAACATACATTAGCCTAACTCTGTCTGTCTGTTTTATTTGTTTTCAACAAACCATATTATAGATGCGTCATCAGATATAAGATGAACCGCGATGCAAGTGCGTGCCGAACCGTTTGTGGAGAACGGTACAGTTCGATTTTTCACAGAGAACAGTTACACCCCAAATGCACAGGCATGTAGTCTTTCTTTCTTTCTTTCTTTCTTTTAAGTGACATCACCAACTACTGGCCTGACATGCATAATACAGTGCTTTTATTCATTTCCATGAATCTGTTTGAGCGTTGTCATTTGTACCGTTTTTTAATAAATCATTGTTGTGTAAATGTACCCTGAGTCTCCATAGTTTTCCTTGTTAGTTACAATGATGACTAATCACCTTCACCTGTTTCTTGTTAGCCTCTTACCCAGTGTATTTATACCCTTGCATTTCAGTCCTTGTTTGCTGGTTATTGTCTTTATACTTCAGCTCTAAAGCTGTTATGTTCCAGGTATTGTTGCAGGTATTAATACATAACGTTTACAGGTACAAAACGTACATTTTTGGACATTTGGATAATGTTGAATTGTACAATATGAAGGTATTGACAGCAACATAAATGTATTTACGTTAAACGTAATTATTAGGGCTTTTCACACAGCACTTAACACTGTGTTACAGTCATTCTAAACACCGCTTTTAACCCCAGGTAAATGAACATTTCACACTTGTAATTTAGAAGCGGGGTTAGCACCCTGACCCGCATTGCGGTGCTAACTTTGTACAGTGTAATGATGCAGCGTTAGAATGTTATGACTAGATGCTTAGTCATATTCAAGACTGTCTTTTTAAACCAGGGATAAAATAAAGCATAGACCAGAGGATTCAGACCTGAGTTTGTGTACACAACCCATGTCAAAACATTTATGGTTGTGGAAGAGACTACTGATATAGAACAGATATAGTATGGAATCCAGCAGAGCATATAAGCTGTCACAATGATTCCTGTGTGCCGAACCTGTCTTGTCCTTTACTGTCATCACTCCTCCTTTTATGCTCCTCCGTGAGACACGAGACCAGTGTGGCACGCAGGTGACACTTATTAGCATTTTCTGCCTAAAACCCCCACGCTCAATTACGCTTTACCATAATGGCGGCTGCAGGACCTGAACCGTGGTGTGCAGACACTCAGCTTTCATCCCTCAAGAGAGATTCAAGCCCAGGTGGAACCAATTACTGTGGTCGAATCGCAAAAAAGCATGCATTTAGTCCCCTCGAGAGTAAAGTGCGTTAGTTCAGATGTCAGATTCTGTCATTCTGAAAAGAATCATACGAGACCAGCACGAATGCATCGCTATGCAACTCCCTTGAAAGCCAAAACTCAGTTGTATAAACGCTAACTACTATCGCTCAGGAGAAAACAGAAAAAAACAGCTTCTTACCGGTCTCGTGTAATCAGTTTCGCAAAAGCATTATATCTAGCACACTTTGACTCTTCGAAAAAGCTGGATTCTTTGACTCTTTGATTCTTTGAAAAAGTCCTCACAATGCGTGCATTCAGCTGCCTGTGAGAACTAAACACACATGCTCCTTACACGTATATATATATATATATATATATATATTATTTTGAATCAGATCAGTTACTTTTACGTATCCGGTGCCTGCTGGTTCCTGCTACTCCGCACCAGAGGTCGCCAGTTCACCATTTCATGGCACACACAATCACACATCACTCTGAACTACATTTCCCATAATTCCCCATCTAGGAACCAATCACACACTCACGCCTGTTTCCCATCAGTGACACTTTATAAGCTGCACTCAAACATAGACACTTTGCTGAGTATTGTTTAGCCCTTTATTGTGCCTTGTATTCGACCTTGTCTCCGTGTTCCTTGCCTTGCCTGTGTTTTTGACTTTGGGCTGTTTCCTTGATTATGATCGTTTGATGCCTGCCTTGACCTTTGCCTGTTTTTGGACTACTCTTTGCCTTGCCTCTCCTGATCCTGTTTGCTGGTGGTTGACCTCCTGCCTGTTTGACTACGCTCTTTTAATAAAGCTTGCACGTGGATCCCCTACCCTGTCGTCCAGTTCCCCTCCGTTACAGTTACATTGATAATGTAGCATCACAAATCATGAAGGTTGTAGATGTTAAGCTGTGTCCTGAGTGACTATTTTGGTCACATAATATTAAATATGACTTCAGTTCAGTACCCTTTGCAAAATATGGTGTGAGCCTCTCACAAAGGTCACATGGGTTGTTGTTGTTTTTTCATACAAGCAATGACGTGTCTTATTTACTTCTAATAACAGACAGTAATAAATCTTCTGAGAAATAAATTACAGTAAACTCCTGAAGACCATTCGTAATTGTTATGGTTTGTTATTGAGTAAATGTGCCCCTGAGGGTGCTGTTAACACCAGTGCTGAATGGAGAGATGATCCATTCTTTAAAGATGTGAACACAAGCACAGGTAAACACACACAGAGAATGCACTGATGGGGTCAGTTAAATGATGTATTTTAGAAGTAGAAGTAAAACTTTTATTCAACAATTAGATACACAGTGTTTTACTTGTTGTTTATACATACATAAAAATAAATGGAAATTCCAAAGTAATATTTACTTGTTTTTGTCATCAATAATTTATATTTGCAGATTGAAAACTCATAATTTGAATTAAGAATATTTAGGGTAAGTTAAGTTTACAAACACTATACAACCTATACAATACTAATTAACCTTCTAGTACTGTATGTTTGATAGCAATGTTACCTTATCTAATTTTGATGCATCTCTCTCTCTCTCTCTCTCTCTCTCTCTCTCTCTCTCTAAAAGAGAATGGCGGACATAAGATTTTATTTGTTTTATTCTTAACTTATTAATTGTATCTGTTAATGATTTTTAAATGATTCGTTAATGAATGTTAACAATTCAGGCATTGAATAAAAAATATTTTTATGTAAAATGTATAGTAATTTAATATTACACCATTATTGGTATTTAAACTACACAAATTAATTTCTATTTCTAATTCAAGCCAACAAGAATTTAGTTCACCCTTTACTTGAAAACATATTCTATTCAATTTACTAGAAACTTCTGAGTGAAAATTGTATCCTAGCTTTTGTCAAGTAAATCGTAGTGTGGTACAGGTGCCAACAATACAGAGAAACACATTCTAACAACAAATTCCAACAGAACAAATGAATCAAACAAAAAAGTAAATGTTTCAGCTGACAACTGATTGGACATGTTCCTGGATCAACATCCCTGTGAACAAATCATTCACAACTGTAGTGAATCAACTGATTCACCGATCCAACTCAAAAGAATGATTCACTCATGAATCTTCAATTCAAATAACTGTGTGATAGTTTATTTTATGTATTATTATTATTATTGAATATCACTTGTTTGGAGGGCCTTGGTTTAAGTTTAAATATTAGTCTGACCTTTCATCAGAAGTTGCATTGGAGGGCTGTTTTGATCATTTTGAAATCTTTTTGTCTTGAGGCTGAAATATAAAACTACACATTTTGAATAAGTTTTAGGAAAAATGCAGCTCAGTTGTTACCATTCTTTCGTTTGATGTTTTTTTTTTCTCTCTGTGCCAAGCACATCCACATCAGCACAGCTGTTGTTTCTCATGTAATAAAACTCATTCTATAAAGAGAGACCACAAAGTGTCTGTATACATTGTTACAAATTAACCACAATTAAATTTACAGTTCTTATCACAATATAACATGTAACGTGTAATATTAGTTATGGTGCATTATATCAGAGGGTGCAGCTTGAAAGTGTGCTTTACCATTCTGAAAGCCGAAACACAAACACATTGTGAAATACAGCAATCATGAATGCTCAATTATAAAAATGTCCACCAAAGATGATGCTGACTGAAATATCTTAAGTGATAGGATGTGTTTAACTGACCTTCTAAACCAAGGGTAAAATAAAGCATAGATAAGAGGATTCAGGCCTGAGTTAATATAGAAGACCCATGTTAGAACATTCACTGTTACAGAGGAAATTATTGTATTCCCTGCAAGAGAAAAAATATAGAGAGGTAACCAACAGAGAATATGAATTGCCACAATGATTCCTAATGTCAGAGCAGCTTTGCTCTCAGATGTTCTCCTCACTGAACCTTTCATTAAACATTTACCACCCTTCATCAGAGAGTTTATAACTTTCACTTGCTGATGTACAACATAAAATATCCTCAAATATAAAGTTATGATCAGGGTACAAGGAAACAGCAAGGACATGAACAAATCAGTGACTATCCATGTAAAACTTATCATGACATAACATTCTCCATAACATGCATCTGTTTTGTGTGATGTGTCAAAACGTCCATTGCTGCTTGAAAGGGCAGTGATATAAGCTGAAGAGCAAAACCAACAAAGAGAGATGGTCATTAAGGCTTTAGTTGTGGTTATTTTCTGTGGGTACTGTAAAGGGTGACACACAGCCACATAACGATCAACAGCAATTAAAACTAAATTACCAAGAGATGCTGAGAGAAGCACCCCCGTAATTGCCATAAACAGTGCACATAAAGTGTTTCCAAAGTACCAACACGTCTCAATCAGCTTAGTGGCATCTATTGGCATCACAATAAGTCCTATAAGCAGGTCGGCCACAGCCAGAGAGAGAATAATCAGGTTGGTTGGAGTGTGAAGCTTCTTGAAGTGAGAGATGGAGATGATCACCAGCAGGTTCAGAAACACAGTCCATACTGACAGCAATGAAAAAAACACATACATGATATTGTTTTCATGTCTGGAGCGTTTTCCCTTGATACATGATGAGTTGATGGAAGGAAAGCAGTATTGAATCTCATGATCCTCTGTGTCATAAGCCATGAGTGAGTCTCCTCCTGTTAGGAGTTTGTTCTGCTCCCCTTGCTGTCCTTTCATTTATACAGTGTCTGGATCAGACCGACCAACCCATCTATCACTCACTCTGATGCTGTATAATGACATCATGTTTTTCTTTTAATAGTCCCATCCTTGGCAGTGAAATTGCTGTGGCAACAAGCACAATACTCAGTAATACAAAGGAAGTGCAAGGTGGCATCTATCAGCGAGTGGTGAATGCCACAAAAGTGATTGTCCACGAGACAGAGACATGTGCATGTCATGAACAGCTGCACTCTGCAAATAAAGATTCATTTATTATATTTATTATTTGCAGCCACATATTGTTAAACCCACCATCTCTATCAAAGTAAGCTGAGCTGCAATACCAATGTACAAATCTGTACCTGAACTATGCCAGTGTGACACCCCTACGGTCTAATACATGTCTGTGCTGTTGTAAAGTATTCAGACTGATTCCTGCCTCCTGTCTGCATTCTGATCAATGCCCCAGGATGAGTATTATAACCTCCTAAGCATCTGTGGTCTTTCTCTCATACACACAGTTTGCAATGGGGCCTTGTACACACCTTGTACTTGGTGTGACACTTATCACTGATATCAATGATATAGATTGAAAGTGAGTCTATATATATAGTTATAATATATATAAGTCTACTTAGACAGTTGCCTTACAAAAAAGTTTGACATTATCACTTTGCTAAGCTCATAGCACGAAATTTTAAAAGTGTAGTTAACCTAACAATGAAAATTAATTTAATGAAAATCATTTACCATCTACCTTGCAGCCTACCATCTTATATGCATAAGAATTTCTTCAGGTGAGAACAGGGAACGAGACACTGCGTTTGAACGCATATGGGGAACGTCATCACGTGAACCGGTGTCTGAAAGCAACTATCAAATCTCACCAATCCTATTGGCCGGCGACAGCCTATTACGTCATTATAGACGCGACCCGGAAGTATAAAGAAGCGCCTAGAGAAGCAGTCAGTACCTTATTATTCCAACAGGCAATGTACTCAGTAAAAACACTTCTTACCCTTACAGAAAGTAACTTATTACCCTTCTTACCCTTACTTCCTGATCAGTTTCATCGCCTTAGCATACCAGACAGCTTAGAAGACCTCGATGTTGCAACAGAAACTATTGCCTCTGTCTATTCAAACACATTAGACTCAGTTCCTCCTTTGCGTTTAAAAAAGATTAAGGAAATTAATCCAACGCCGTGGTACAACGAGCACACTCAGGCCCTAAAGGTAGCAGCCAGAAAAATGGAACGCAGCTGGAAGAAAACAAAACTAGAAGTATTTCGCATTTCGTGGAGAGAGAGAATGGTTGAGTACAGAAAGGCCTTAAAATCTGCTAGATCTGCCTATTTTTCAAAACTTTTAGAAGAAAATAAACAAAACCCTAGGTATTTATTTGATACAGTGGTTAAATTAACAAGAAATAAAGCTTCAACTTCTGATGTTCCCAAAGAGCACAGCAGTAATTACTTTATGAACTTCTTTACTTGCAAGATTGATAATATTAGAAAAAAAATTATAACCATGCAACCGTCTACTACAGTATTGCGTCAGACAGTGCATTGTAGTGTCCCTGAGGAAAAATTCAATTCATTTAGAATTTAGAATGAGAGGAAGAATTGTCTAAACTTGTTAAATCGTCAAAATCGACAACATGTATGTTAGACCCTATACCGACTAAGCTATTGAAAGAGATGCTTCCAGAGGTCATAGATTATCTTCTTAATATCGTAAATTCATCTTTATCACTAGGATACGTACCAAAATGGCTATTATTAAACCTCTTATTAAAAAACCACAACTTGATCCTAGAGAATTAGTCAATTACAGGCCAATCTCAAATCTCACTTTTCTGTCAAAAATACTTGAAAAGGCAGTATCATCACAACTATGTTCCTTTTCAGAAAGAAATAGTATCTATGAGGATTTCCAGTCAGGATTTAGACCATACCATAGTACTGAAACTGCTCTCATTTGCTCTTATCATCAGATCGTGGTTGTATCTCTCTATTAGTGTTACTGGATCTTAGTGCTGCATTTGACACTATTGATCACAATATTCTTTTAAATAGACTCGAAAATTATGTTGCCATTAGTGGAATTGCATTGTCATGGTTCAAATCATACTAATCTGACCGTTATCAGTTTGTAGAAGTAAATGAAGAGAGGTCATATCGATCACAAGTTGAATATGGAGTACCGCAAGGCTCGGTACTAGGACCATTGCTTTTCATTATGTACATGCTATCATCAGGAAGCATGGCGTTAGTTTTCACTGTTACGCTGATGATACTCAGCTCTATATTTCTTCGCGCCCTGACGAAACTTACCAATTCACAAAATTAACGGAATGCATAGCTGATATAAAAAATTGGATGACCAGTAATTTCCTACTACTAAATTCAGAAAAAACTGATATTCTAATTTTTGGACCAAAAACTGTTGTCAAGAATGTTGTCTAACACTTGATGGCTGCTCTGTTAAGTCTTCGTCGTCAGTTAGGAACCTGGGTGTGCTCTTTGATACCAATCTTTCATTTGAAGACCATGTTTCTAGCATCTGTAAAACCGCATTCTCCCATCTTAAAAATATATCTAAATTACGACATATGCTCTCGATGACAAATGCGGAACAGTTAGTTCATGCGTTCATGACCTCAAGGCTAGATTACTGTAACGCTCTACTAGGTGGTTGTTCTGCTTGCCTGATAAATAAACTACAGCTCGTACAAAATGCAGCAGCTAGAGTTCTTACTAGAACTAGGAAGTATGACCATATTAGCCCGGTTCTGTCAACACTGCATTGGCTTCCTGTTAAACATCGTATAGATTTTAAAATCTTGCTAATTACCTACAAAGCACTAAATGGTTTAGCTCCCCAGTACCTGAGCGAGCTATTAATGCATTATAGTCCTTCGCGTCTATTGCGATCTCAGAATTCAGGCCAACTAATAATACCTAGAATATCAAAATCAACTGCAGGTGGTAGATCCTTCTCCTATTTGGCACCTAAACTCTGGAACAATCTTCCTAGCATTGTTCGGAAAGCAGACACACTCTGTCAGTTTAAATCTAAACTAAAAACACATCTCTTTAACCTGGCATACACATAACATATTATCAATTTCTTTTTTCAAATCCGTTAAAGGATTATTAGGCTGCATAAATTAGGTCAGCCAGAACCGGGAACACTTCCAATAACACCAGATGAATACTCGTTACATCAGAAGAAGAATGGCATCTACGCTAATATTAGTCTTTCTGTTTATCCCGAGGTTTACCGTAGTTAACCGGATCCGGGCCGCATCCAGGTGAGACCAATGACCTGCGCCTTGATACGACCACAACGCAGCCCTGAAGTATCAGCAGAGATTGAGTCAACTAGATCATCCACTGTGAAGGCCTCATCAACATGACAACCAGTGGCGCATCTCCTCAACAACTGTCCATACCGGTGTGATGAATACGATCCTCAACTGGATGGAACTGAATTAAATACTTTGAATGTTGCGATCCTATCTCACTTATGATAGCAACCTGAGTTGTAACAAAGCACTTTTCGCCAGAGGAGAACTGGCCCCCTGACTAAGCCTGGTTTCTCCCAAGGTTTTTTTTTCTCCATTTTAACACCTGTTTGCCACCTGTTTGCCACCTGATGTCACCTGTTGGAGTTTGGGTTCCTTGCCGCTGTCGCCTTTGGCTTGCTTAGTTGGGGACACTTGACAATTGACATTTGATATTCAACAGTGCTTTGATCTGCCTGCATTGACACTATTCTTTAAGAGCTGCTGTGCAGCCAAAATAATGTACCAGTTATCACTGTAAAGCTGCTTTGACACAATCTACATTGTAAAAAGCGCTATATAAATAAAGGTGACTTGACTTGACAGAAAGGGGAGTACAAAGAATATATGCTGCCATGCTATGAAGGAGGCCAAAGAACAGCCTACTCCTTCAAATGATCACGGGTATCAACCTCTGGCAGTGCTAGTTCTAAGTGAGCAAAACTCTGACTAAACATCTACCAACAAACTTGTGATAAACCAAGCTATTGTGCTCTGAAGGAGGCGCTAACAAAGTCTTCTACTCCAAACAACACAATCAACATCTGTGGCAGTGTTCAAAATTTAAAGGGAGTTACATAAGAACCAAACTGAATAGTGAGGTTCACAAACAAACTCAACCTGAGCTATGCATTCCAACAGGCCATATACTCAGTAAAAAAAAACACTTTTTACCCTTAATAGCAAGGAGAGTACAACCTAGTCACCATGCTCTGAAGGAGGCCAGCACAAAGCCTACTACTACAGAAAACAGGTGCTAACCTGTGGCAGCAATAGAGTTAAAGGGCTCACACTGTGTAGGGCAAAATAGAACTAGAGCATTAACAACCCTGAGAAACAGGGGAATGCTTCACTTTTCATTCATACTACCCTGAAATTGTGAATTTCAAGGGTGGGCGCTTTTCACCAAAGACATCTGTACTGAACCTTAGGGAACAGGGGCTAAAAGAACACTAACACTGTTTCCCTCAAGCTTGAATCTTAATTCAAGGGGTTCAGACTAAACAAAGTATAGAATGAAAAGCTCTAAAAAAAAGTGTTACACTAGCATTTTCTATTCACATAGTGATAAGGGGCCTACCACCTGAGACAACTGCACCAGGGAGACTTAGTAATAGTCTGCTACCTTAGCTGCTATCTATCCTGCACCTACACCAAAGGGGTAATGGGGCTCAGCCTGACAACTCTGACAAGAGGAGGCCAGAACTAGGAAACTACACTCTACTGACAGGGGTAGTAATAAAAGGGGTGAAATGCTTCAGTATAATCACTAAACCCTAGTTCTAGCCTAGGCCAGCTATAGCTGTGGGCCTATAAGGCCACACAAAAGCATAGATCTGCCTGTGGCTAAAACTCAACCTCTAAAATTCTCAATAGAGAAGAGGAAACTCTGAAATAAACTCTAAAAACAAGAGCTCAGAGGAGCGAAACTCAACCTAAGTCAAACAATGTCAGGCGGCCCAAAGGCAGACAGTTAACATAGATCTAACTGAAGTAAATTCCCAATTCTCAATTCCCTTTCTATTTCTTTTACACACCCAGGAAAAGCTATACAGGAAAACTACGGTCAATATATTAAAATTTATAAATATAGACCAAACTTATAACCTGCGGCTCGAAGAACGGAGACTTACCATCATAGAAGGATGGAATCTATGGTCCTTTTAAGCTGGTAAAAAACAAAATAAATAAATAAAATAAAATAAAAAAAATAGCATGACTTCATGTCAGATCAAAATCATGTTATAACAATCATTGGTTACCTAATCGTGGGTCATATCTGTGCCACATATGAGGAAAAAATCGGAATTCGGTCATTTGTAGTAAACATAACCTGGCTCCATATGGTTATTTTGTGGAGGAGATGGGGTGGAGATGTATGTATACACAATCTTCCACCTCCTGAGTATAATTTTTTATCCAGGGGCTTCTTACGATCAGGCCGAGGGCTGGGCCCATGATGTAGATTTTTGTGGCTCGCTTTTTGGTTACACCCAACTTGTCACAGATTTTTATTCTGACTTCACTCAGACTCGAGTGTTTAGGAGTGGAAAAATGTTCCCAAGTCCAACTGAGTGCAGGGATTTAATGAAATACACTCGGGACAGTTGACGGAATTGTCACTGGCCTGATCAGGTCAGTACTGCATTGTTACAAAGGTCTATCATTCGCATGTGTTTTTAAATCTTGCCTGTTTATACAATGAATTTGATACTTGCAAGTTGTCTAAGAAGAGTTTCTGTGCGCACACACTCACCACTCTCACAGAAATCACCTATCAGTAAGCGAAAAAGCTGAATTAAGTTCTCTTTCGCATCTTGTGCTCCTACACACAAAGATGTCAAAGTGCCCGTCTCAGTGAGTATTCACGTAAACACAGTCAGTTATGTCTTAAGTGACCGTAAACAGTTGGGAAAAAATTGGATGTGTCAGTATATATGATCCGTGCATTCGATCTTAAAGTGACAGCAGCCTAATAAACCTTCTGTTGTTTGTGTCCTTAATGGTAATCAAACAACAAAAGAAAAAGAGAGAATGATTCACTGCTCTTGACTAAGTAAATATGGAAATATACAGTAATTATATGCAGGTGTGGCTTGTGTATATAGGCAGGCAGGGCAAAGCCCTACCAAAATATTCATCAGCTTGAAAACATAGATCCATACAATAAACTTCCAGTAATGTAATTTGTTAATCATGAATGCATTCAAAAATAAACAGTTTTGAGTTGGCCCTGAGTTATGGAAATTACATTAAATTGCACAGTGCATGCCATTGTAAAGACTGTAGGTCTGTCCACTCCTCTGTCCCTTTACGCATTTTCGGCTTTTCAGGTCCCACGCTACCTCGATTACCACCCCCTGCCTTGAATTCATATATTTATATTTATGTCAAGTCCTGCCCTATTTTTTTACATTCAAAACGCTGTTTCAAGCAGAAATATGTCACAATACAGAAATCAAGTCAGCCATAGCTTCTATATTTTTTTATTATTATTATTTTGAATCAGATTGTTACTTTGATAATGTAGCAGCACAAATCATGAAGGTCACAGCTGTTAAGCTGTGTGTCTATTTTGGTCGCATATTTTTAAATTTGGCTGGTTTTGTGTACAAATTATGGTGTGCACTTCTCACAAAGGTCACATGGGTTTTTGTTTTTTCATACAAGCTGTGATAACTGTCTTAATTATTTCAAATAATAAAAAATTATATATATATATATATTTTTTTTTTTTGCAGAGTAAAAGAGAATTTTTTTTTGTACAATGTTGTATGGTAATGTAATATTCAGACAGTTTCATTAAACTTATTATTAAACCTACACAAATTCATTTCTAATTCAAGCCAAAAAGAATTGTGTTTACCCTATACTTGAAAACATGTTCTGTTCAATTTACTTGCAATTTTGAGTGATAATTGTATCCTAGCTTTTTTTTTTTCAAGTAAATCTTACTCCATTTGTGTGTGTGGTGCAGGTGCCAACAATACAGAGTCACTGATCTGACTCATAATAATAATTCACTAATGAACCTTTGATTCAAAGAACTGTGTGATAGTTTATTTTATTGGATGAAAAAGTATGTATTATTCTTTTTATTGAATATAACTTGTCTGGAGGGCCTTGGTTTAGGTTTATTAACAAAAAATTAATCTGTCCTTTCATCAGAAGTTGCACTGGAGGGCTGTTTTGATCATTTTGAAATCTTTTTCAAATATAAAATATAATATGACATATTATGAGTACATCTTGTGAAAAAATGCAGCTCAGTTGTTACCATTCTTTCATTCAGTGTTTTTTTTCTCTGTGCCAAGCACATCCACATCAGCACAGCTGTTGAAAGAGAGACCGCAAAGTGTCCATATACATTGTTAAAAATTAACCACAATTAAATTTACAGTTCTTACCACAACATAAAATGTAACATGTAATATTAGTTATGGTGCATTATATCAGAGGGTGCAGCTTGAAAGTGTGCTTTACCATTCTGAAAGCTGAAACACAAATACATTGTGATACACAGCACTCATCAATGATAATTTGTAAAAATGTCCACTAAAGATGATGCTGACTGAAATATCTTAAGCGATAGGATGTGTTTAAATGACCTTCTAAACCAAGGGTAAAATAAAGCATAGATAAGAGGATTCAGGCCTGAGTTAATATAGTAGACCCATGTTAGAAAATGCATAATTACAGAGGAAATTACTGTATTTCTTGTTAGATAAAAAATATAGAGAGGTAACCAGCAGAGAATATGAATTGCCACAATGATTCCTAATGTCAGAGCAGCTTTGCTCTCAGATTTCCTCCTCACTGAACTTTCCATTACACATTTACCACCCTTCATCAGAGAGTTTATAACTTTCACTTGCTGATGTGCAACATAAAATATCCTCAAATATAAAGTTATGATCAGGGTACAAGGTAACAGCAAGGACATGAACAGATCAGTGACTGTCCATGTAAAACTCAGCATGAAATAACACTCTCCATAACATGCATCTGTTTTGTGTGATGTGTCAAAACGTCCATTGCTGCTTGACAGGACAGTGGTATAAGCTGAAGAGCAAAACCAACAAAGACAGATGGTCATTATGGTTTTAGTTGTGGTTATTTTCTGTGGGTACTGTAAAGGGTGACACACAGCCACATAACGATCAACAGCAATTAAAACTAAATTACTGAGAGATGCTGAGAGAAGCACCCCCAGAATTGCCATAAACAGTGCGCATAAAGTGTCTCCAAAGTACCAGCATGTCTCAATCAACTTTATGGCATCCACAGGCATCACAATAAGTCCAATAAGCAGGTCAACCACAGCCAGAGAGAGAATAATCAGGTTGGTTGGAGTGTGAAGCTTCTTGAAGTGAGAGATGGAGATGATCACCAGCAGGTTCAGAAACACAGTCCATGCTGACAGCAATGAAAAAAACACATACATGATATTGTATTCATGTCTGGAGCGTTTTCCCTTGATACATGATGAGTTGATGGCAGGAAAGCAGTATTGAGTCTCATGATCCTCTGTCTCATAGGCCATGAGTGAGTCTCCTCCTGTAAGGTGTTTGTTCTGCTCTCCTTGCTGTCTTTTAATTTATACAGTGACTGATCTGACTGGCCAACCCATCTACCGCCCACTAAATCACTAAATTAAAAATTATAATAAAAACAAAAGCACAAACTATGTGCTAACTGGTAAGAGGTAGAATGCACTGCAGTAACACACGCATTCACCACTCTGAATTACATGTTCATCTAATTACAGTTACTGTTCTCATAAAAATACTATTACTTGTGTTACAAGTAGAATTTTAGATCTAAATGTAACTTTAAATGACAAAAAAAAAATAGCAAAATTATATTTTAGGCAGAATTATTGCATTTCATTTCTCTTATGCACTCCATTTGTTTGACACACATGCCTGTTGGGTCAGAACTTCAAAACAGCCAGTAGATGGCTAAAGTTTTCCATGCATCCACCAGCTGTTCAAGATTTCTAGATGTTATGCTTTGAAAATAACATTTGCATATTTATTTAGACATTACCTAACTATTGTTTGACAAAGTTTGGAATATATATATTTAAGCATACTTTTTTCCAGTAATGTTTACAATCATATACTATCATTCAATTCACCCTCTGTCTGTTTATAAGTTTGTGTGTTGTGAATCTTTTGCACTCTGGATGTTTCGTATTCTCACCTAGGACTCCTTCTGGCCAAATGGGTTCCCTAATCGTGGGTCATATCTGATCTGTGCCACATATGAGGAAAATTGGAAATGGGTCACTTGTAGTAAACATAACTTGACAAGGTTACTTTGTGGAGGAGATGGGGTAGAGATGTATGTATGCACAATCTTCCGATGTGCATACATACTCAAATACAACTTTTCGTAGACTTGGACTTTTATTTTGACTTCACTCAGACTCAAACAACAAAAGAAAAAGAGAAAAATGATTCACTGCTCTTGACTAAATAACTTTAATAATAATAATTTATTTCCTTTTCGAAAGGGAACTCAACTCTGCGTTTTACCGCATATGGGGAACGTCACATGTGAACCGATGTCTGAAAGCAAGAATCAAACCACTCACTGGCGACAGCCTATGACATTATCATAGCGCAACCTGGAAGTATAAAAGGAGCGCCTAGAGAAACAGTCAGTATCTTTTCGTCTTTCAGGACTGTTTTGTCTGATTGATATACATATATATTTTTTTTTTTTATGTATACATGTATATATATTTTATAAATATATATCGTGCTCAGATGCTTGTTATGGTCAGACTGATGGCTGGGCCCATAAAGATTTTTTTCTGACGGCCCGCTTTTCCGGTTTGATAATGAGAGGATCTTTTAGGCTTAAAAGTACCCTAGATTCCATCCTTTCATGTAGAGGAAAAGGAGAATGAGGAATCTTCAGTCTTCGAGCCGCAGGGAGGTAAGCTGGGTCTATATTTTATGTTTTAAAATATGACAACCTTGTTTTTCCTGTATAGTTTTTTCTGAGCATGTAGACAGCCAGGAGGTCCGTCTCGAGCTGAGGCTCAGAGACTGGGCCAGAAGTCCAGTATAGCCTCCTCTTTTTGGAGCAAGTCGCAGAGACGGCGGGACTCGACGAGGAAGAAGCAGGTTTTAGGGGAGGTGATCGATCACATATGCCAGTAGCGTTGGAAAATCGATTCCCTCTCGTTGCGAGGGTAGCTTTACATCTGCCCTCGCCCCTTCTTCCTCCGCCTCCTGGGTTTTTGGAATTCATTTAACATACTCAGGCGCTTCTTTAACAGTCAGGCTGATGGCTGGGCCTTTGTTAATATTTTTCTATAGGCCCGCCTACTGGCTTGATAGTGGAAGAGGCTCTTTTAGGTTCTAAAAAAACCTTAGATTCCATTCTTCCTTGTTAAAGAAAAGAGAAAGAGGAGTCTTTGGTCTTTGAGCCGCAGGAAAGTGAGCTGGGTCTATATTTATGTTTCTAAATATGTTGATCTTGTGTTCCTGTATAGTTTTTCCTGAGTATGTAATCAGAAAAAGTAAGAGGGGTTTTTGGGCAAACTGTCCCCTTTAAAGACCACTAGCTGGCGCTACGTGTTGCTGAAGTTGTAGGCCCTGCTAAGGCCTCCTTTCAGATTACATGTTGGCACAGTTCTGTGTTGGTCTTGCAGGATCCATTACCGCCATCAGCCACGCCCGTCTCTGCTAAGAGTAGGCCCTAGGTCAGGCCTCTCGTAGAGTATTATGGCGGAGTGTGTACTCCTCTTGCTTTAAGAGTAAAAGGTGTTTTTACTGAGTACATGGCCTGCTGGCTGGTTGGGTCGTGAGGTCCACTAGCTGACACCACATGTTTTTGAGGTTTAAGGCCCCGCTAGGCCTCCTTTCATATTATATGTTGGCACAGTTTTGTATGGTTACCATCACTGCTATTGGCCACGCCCGTCTCTAACTAAGAGTAGGCCCTAGGTCAGGCCTCTCACAGAGTATGGTGGCGGTATATGCACTTCTCTTGCTTTAAAGAGTAAAAAGGTGTTGTTACTGAGTCCATGGCCTGCTGGCTAGTGTGGCTGTGATTGCCACTAGCTGACGCCACGTGTTTGCAAGTTGTAGGCCTTGTAGGCCTCCTGTGTAGCATGTTGGAGTTCGATTGTGTACTCCTCTCACTTTGAGGGTAAAAGGTGCTTTTACTGAGTACGTTTCTGAGTGGCTTGCCTTTCAGGTGAGTTTTTGTGTTAAACCGCACTGTTGTTCGGTTTTTCTGCATTCCTTGAGCATGGTTTCTCCTTTAGCTCTAGTTGAGCTAAGTAGCTACCTCGTAAGTAACTTGGTTCTATTTTTGCTCCTAGAACTTTAGTGGCCACTTGACTAGCGCCGCATGTTGACAGGTAGGCCCTCTGGGCCTCCTTTGAGAACATGCTGGTGTATGTTGTAGTGTACTCCTCTCACTGAGAGAGTTAGAGGTGCTTTACTGAGTATGCTACTGGTTGGCCAGGGCCCCAGGTGACTTATTTACCTCCTTGTAGTTCGATTATTTGTCCCTCCTGGAGCTTGAAGCACTGCCACGGGCTGACGCCACGTGTCTGACTGAGGTTATAGGCCCGTTTTTGGGCCTTCCTTAGTTCATGATGGTTTATGTTGTACTCCTCTTGCTTTAAAGAGTAAAAGGTTCTTTTACCCAGTGCACTGCTCGCTGGATGGTGTTGTATGGACTGTTATGTGGGCACTCACAGTCTTATCTGCTGTTACTGAAGTCATGTGGTTTGTTCTTGCTTCCAGCAAGTTTAATGTTTAAGTGTGCGGCCTTTCAGGCTGCCCTTGGACTTCCCACTGTTGTGACTTAGTATATTAGCATAAATATGTAGTTTCTACTTCACGTAGAACTTTTGTCATGTTGTAGGCCCCTCTCTGGCCTCCATGATTATGTGCCTACAGTATGGTCTATCTGTACTAATTGTACTCCCCTGCTAGGGTTGTTTTTGTAATAGTGCTTAGCTCCCTAAGCTGATCATTGGTTGAAGGCTTCCATGAGGCCTCCCGTTTAAGATCAGCCCCATGCTGGTTTGTGCTCCCCTGTAGCAGGGTGTTTTCAGCGCACAGCCTCCTCAGTGCAATCAATTAAGCGCTTAGTAGATCCTAGGGTTGAGCAGAGTATACTCCCCTCAATAAGAGGGTTTATAGCATTCAGCTGAGTTCTGCTCTCCAGGATGCCCATCTCTACGCGTGGGTTTGAGTTGCTTACTGCCCCTTCTGCGGTCGCTCTTATTTGCTGTCTTCTCTGAAGAATGCGTTGTTGAGATTCTGTATTCAGACAGGGCTGGCCAAGACCAAGTTTGTCGTTCGTCAGACCAGGTCGGCCTCCCTGGTGGCATTGGGGTGACTCCGTTCCCCCTTCTAGTGGCTGGCCGGGGTTCTTTTTGGTTGCCTGGCCACATTCCCTTAAAGGGCCCTTCTTTACGGAAGATTTGGTCCCAGAGGCCTTGGAGCAGCCTTGGTAGGCTTTCTACGGAAGGCCTCTTTGAGGTTCAGCTTGGGCTGTTGGCCGTGAGAATGCTGTCACTGACAGCCTTTGTGTGACCCGAGGGTGAGTTGCTATCTGGTGTTTCTTTAGAAACCACTTGACGTTTGTCTAGCCATCTTGGCATGCACTCTCCTCAAGCATGGCGGCGTGGGTATATCGTTCCCCATATGTGGTAAAATGCAGAGTTGAGTTCCTAACCATGGTTCCCTGAGAACAGCGAATGAGACTCTGTGTTGCTTTGCCATGCTTCGGGGCTGCCTGCTGAACAGTCCCTCAAGACGATAAGATACTGACTGATTCTCTAGGCGCTCCTTTTATACTTCCGGCTCGCGCTATGATGATGTCATAGGCTGTCGCCGGCCAATAGGATTAGAGTGGTTTGATTCTTGCTTTCAGACATCGGTTCACATGTGACGTTCCCCATATGTGGTAAAACGCAGAGTCTCGGGCCCTGTTCTCAGGGAACCATGGTTACATACGTAACCTGAGATGATTTAATGCATACAGTGAAGATTATGCAGTTCCAATTTTTTACATTTACTTTTGTCTGTAGTAGGCTATTTCTATAGTATACTATATAGACCTTCATGAAAAACACTTTATTTCATTTGCATTTTTAATTCATATATTTATTTGTCCTTTTGCTTGTAAACTTTTTACCTACATTAGTTTGGCTAGTATTCGTTTTTTTTTTTTTTTTTAAACATGGTCGCAGATTCCATTTCAAAGGAAAAGAATGTTTCTAACATCGTTGAAGCAGTAGTTTACATGGGTCAAAAGTCAAAAACAAAAGTCAAGAAGAGGACTCACCATCCTCGTCTCCAGCATATGAGGAGCTTTTAGAGGTAGTGACCAGGGCTGTAGAGACACCGAGGTGTCGAGGTCGTGGCTGAGACTGGTGCAGTATCGTGTGTTCAGCCCCCAAACATCAACATATAGTAACATCGTGGGGCTGAAACACCACGGGTATGGGGTGATGCCTCGGGTAGAAGAGACGCTTGCGAGCTATTTCTCTCCCGAGTTTGCATCTTCCCTGAAATTCCCCGACACTGCCCACCAGACCGCTAAAAACAAAATCAGCGCTGGTGGGCAAAGCTTATATGGCAGCAGGTCAGGCAGCAGCTTGCCTTCATACAATGTCAATATTGCAAGCCTATCAAGCCGACCTGCTGGGGGAAATTGATAATAGTGGAGAAGCAACTTTTGAGACAATACAAGAGCTTAGGAAAGCAACTGATTTATCTCTCTGGGCCACCAAGGAGACGGCCAAGTCAATAGGCCATTCTATGGCAGTCCTGGTGGCCACGGAGAGGCACTTATGGCTCAATCTTTCAGACATCAAGGAAAAAGATAAAAACATCCTCATGGATGCGCCGCTGTCTCCTGTGGGCCTCTTCGTTGACTCAGTTACATCGGTCATCAAGAGGTTCCAGGAGACAAGAAAGCAATCAGTGGCGTTCCAGAGGTTCCTTCCCCGCTGCTCTCATCCCCCTGAGAATGCTGAGTGGGAGCAGCCTCAGCCGTCAACAAGCTCCTCAGCGCACAGAGAGCAGCAAAAAGTGAGTGTTGCCAACCGTGCTCCCCCGCAGAGGGCTTGGGGACTGGGGTGGGCAACATAACCAAAGCCTTCGAGGGGTAAGACGGATCTGTGGACTGTCATTATCACCAAGAAGGCTTCGAAGGGGTCCTGACGTCAATGGCCCAGGACCTTCAAGGGCAGCCCCCTCCGGAGAGGGTCTGGTATCAAAATACTCGGTATCTGCCCCTCTTCGGCGTCCTCAGGGGGCCGTTCTGCTAACCCTGCCACCTCGTGTGCTCCAGGGCGCAGCGGTCTCCACCGAGGAGGGCCGGTCATCACTTGATACGGCTATTCCCTGCCGGTTCGCCGCTTCAGGGCACCAAGTCAAGTGCTCAAAAAACACCAGAGGCCAGTCTCGAGAGACTGGTTCCCTTAGTAAATTTTCTGGCAGAATGGAAACTTCTCCCGAATATTTTGCAATGGGTGCTGCTCACAATAGAAAAGGGTTACAAAATTCAGTTCTCACCCGCCCCAATTCAACGGGGTGAAGAGTCTCTGGTAATGGAACAGGAGGTTCTGACACTCTTGCGAAAAGGAGCTATAGAAAGGGTTTCTCCTCCCAGCAAGCTCCCATTATAGATTTACGCATGCTAAATCGATCTGTGCAAAAGCTCAAGGTCAAGATGCTCACACTCAAACAGATTATGCCACAGATCAGGTCCAAGGACCGGTTTGTGGCGATAGACCTGAAAGACGCTTACTTTCCATCCATCCTCAACACAGGAAGTTCCTCAGGTTTACTTTCGGGGCGAAGCTTACCAGTACAAGGTTCTACCCTTCAGCCTAGCACTATCCTTTTCGCATGATCAAGGTTACGTGGCGATGCTTTCATGCTTTGGTCATGTGGAAGAAGCCTTGGTTCCTGTCCCAAGGACCTGTGTTGGGGGCTCCTTGTCGTCGCGTAATGCTAATGATGGATGCCTCTCTCATGGTTTGGGGGGCGATCATGAGTGGTCGCTCAGCTCAGGGTCTCTGGATGGACCATCTTCTTTCCTGGCCTATATCTACCATCTTAGCCCGTCGGATCCTACTGTGGGCCCAAGGGAAGCTCCTCTCGCTGAGAGCAGCCTACATCCCAGGGCATCAAAATGTGGGAGCAGGCATCCTGTCGAAGCAGTGGCCAAGGCCTCTTGCTCAGGAGCTCGTCTGGAAAAACTTCGGTCGAGCGGATGTCGGCCTGTATGCTTCGGGAGAAACGACCCAGTGTCCACTGTTGTTCTCTCTGTCACATTCAGCACCCCTGGGTCTGGATGCCATGGTACAGACGTGGCTGAGGCTGCGTCTGTACGCATTTCCCCCGATTGCTCTGCTCCCGGGATTTCTGGAGAGGGTGTGCCGGGAGTCCGTCTAATATTGGTAGCCCCATTCTGGCCAACCCGAATTTGGTTTTCAGACCTAGTGTCTCTCTTGAATGGCTGTCTGATGGAGATTCCTCTCAGACAGGACCTTCTGTCTTAAGCGGGCGGCATGATACTTCATCCTCGCCCAGAATTATGGAGACTGTGGGCCTGGCCTCCCAGGGCCCATTGTACTACAGGCTTTCTGTCCTCCTTTCTTAAATTCAGATTAAAGAAAACTTAATCTGCTGTGCCCAGTGATGGCTTTAGACACCTACGTCCACAGAGCTGCCCTGTGGCATAAAACCGACCAGTTGTTTGTATGTTATGGGTCTCCCAAGAAGGGAGGCCCGGCGTCTAAACAGAGAATGAGCAAGTGGGTGGTTGAGGCCATCTCACTTGCTTACGAAGCGGCCGGACAGCCATCTCCTTTAGCTGTCCACGCCCATTCTACCAGGGGTATGGCGCCCTCAAAGGCTCTGATGTCGGGAGTTTCCATCCACGACATATGTGATGTGGCAGGGTGGTCCTCCCAGCATACATTTGTTAGGCTTTATAACCTTGATGTCGGCTCCACTCCGGGGTCAGCTGTCTTAATGATAACAGACAGGTACTTGGCACTACAGTGTAATTGGGACAGCGTTCCCATTGCGTTCGACGCAGGGTCGACAGTTCCCATGAAATGAAATGTCTCGGGTTACGTACGTAACCCTGGTCCCCTGAATAGGGAAAGAGACACTGCGTCGCTTAGCCGTACCCTCGGCGTACCTGTGAGCGTCTTGCTTCAGCCATAATCAGAAGCTAGCGTTCTTTATTCTGGGTATGCTTTATAGTTTCCTGGTCAATGACGTCACCCGCTTCTGACGTCTTGTCACGTCTTTTCACGAGTGCTTCATGATGCAGTCACGCAGAGGCGTTCCCATTGTGTTCGACGCAGCGTCTCGTTCCCTATTCAGGGAACCAGGGTTACATACGTAACCCGAGACGTTTTGTTTGATTGCGATTCTTTAAATCTGGTAAGGGATTTTACTATGTATTAACAAACGTTTCAGGAAGTGCGTGGATCTGTGTCCCAGGTTTTTGACACTTGATGACACACACAATCTGTGCGTTTTCTGTCTGGGAGAGGAGCATGCACGGACAGTGCTTGAGGGCGCTGTCTGTGCAAACTGTGAAAAACTAAACTAAAAAAACAAAAACAACAATGTCCGCTCTCGTTTGGCCCTCTTCTTGAGGTAAGAGCAGCCGACATCTCTGGCCAGTGGTTCTGGTCCTGCCCGTGCTGAGGCAGATCGGCAACTGAAATCATGGGGTTCACAGATGGGCTTGCTGAGGAATTAGAAAGAGGTGTAATCTCTCCTAACCCCTAGCGGCTGATGAGGGCAGGCTTCTGTATGATGATAATGTTCTTTCTTTGTCATTATCTGATTTGGCAGCGAGTGCTCTTCTGGTTTTTAGCCCAAGAGAGCAGGAGATGGCTATTAAAAAGGAAGAAGGTGAGCCTTTTGAAATTTCAAAGCCTCCCTGCCCCGCGTATACGGAGCTGTTTAGGTTATGGAGTGTGCCTCTGGCAGGCTGCAGCTGCCATGAGAGTGTGTTAAGAAAGGGATTGCACGTGGATGGCTCCACGTACAATTCCTTTCCGACCATAATCTGACAGCTCCTGTGAGCATGGAGGAACCCGTATTCGGCTCGTATTCACCGACAACAGCGAGCTAATTTCGTTTACGTTGAGGGAATGAGTCAGCATGGGTATGTGTTGGTGCCCCCTCTATTGACAAGTTGTTTGCTAACTATCTTGTCATGGGGCGGGCACAGATATCAAAGCTCTGGTCCTGCCTTTGAAGCTCTTTTAGGTGACATCTCGCTTGAATGGCAGGGCATACGCGGCAGTGGGTCAGACTGGTGCTGCCTCACACACGATGGCAGTGTTACAGGCATTACCAGTCTGATTTGCTGAAGGATCTGGGTCAGCAGCAGCATCATTAAACCTGCTTACCGCTCAGATCCGATTCTGGGCCCAGACAGACAGGAGGTCCTGGCCCGTTCCGATCCGAGGATCGAAGACAGGGCCAGAAGTCCAGTATCGCCTCTCGGGTACCTCCTCCTCCTCGGGGTAGGTCCCAGAGAAGGCGGGACTCTGGGAAGAAGAAATATTTGAGGGAGGTTCATCAATTACGGACAGCAGCAGCGTCGGCAGTGGTTATCTTTGTGTTGGCTATATGGCCACCTTTTTCAGCCACCATATGGTAGAGTAGCTTTCTCCTCTGGTCATAGCTAGAGTTTGTATTAGAGATTGGCACTCTTTACTTCAGTTAGATCTATGTTAAGCATCGGCCTTCGGGCCGCCTGACATTGTTTGACTTGGGTTGAGTATCGCTCCTCTAAGCTCTTGTTTTAATTTGTTTATTTCAGAGTTGCCTCCTCTCTATTGAGAGTTTTAGAGGTTGAGTTTTAGCCCCAGGCAGATCTATGCTTCTGTGTGGCCTTATAGGCCCACAGCTATAGCTGGCCTAGACTAGAACTAGGGTTTAGGTGATATACTGAAAGCATTTCACCCCTTTTATTACTACCCCTGTCAGGAAAGTGTCGTTTCCTAGTTCTGGCCTCCTCTTATCAGAGTTGTCAGGCCAAGGCCCATTACCCCTTTGGTGTAGGTGCAGGATAGATAGCAGCTAAGATAGCAGACTATTGCTATGTCTTCCTGGTACCATTGTCTCAGGTGGTAGGTCCCTTATCACTATGTGAATAAAAAATGCTAGTGTTGCTGTGGCCCCGCTTTTCTAGAGCTTTTCATTCTATACTTTGTTTAGTCTTTCCCCCTGAACCCCTTGAATTAAGATTCAAGCTTGAGTGAAACAGTGTTAGCTTTCTTTTAGCTCCTGTTCCCTAGGGTTTAGTACTGATGTCTCTGTCTTTGGTGAAAAGCGCCCACCCTTGAAATTCATTTTTTCAGGGAAGTATGAATGAAAAGTTAAGTATTTCCTTGTTTTTCAGGGTTGTTAATGCTCTAGTTCTATTTTGCCCTACACAATGTGAGCCCTTTAACTCTATTTCTGCCATAGGTTAGCACCTGTTTTCTGTAGTGGTAGGCTTTGTGCTGGCCTCCTTCAGAGCATGGTGACTAGGTTGTACTCCCCTTGCTATGAAGTATATGGCCTGTTGGAATGCATAGCTCAGTTTGAGTTTGTTTGTGAACCTCACTATTCAGTTTGGTTCTTATGTAACTCCCTTTAGAGTTTGAACACTGCCACAAGATGTTGATTGTGTTGTTTGGAGTAGAAGGCTTTGTTTGTCAGATTGGGCTCCCATAGAGCTTAGACACTGCCACTGGCTGACGCCTGTATAGTAGGCCCCGTTTGGGCCTCCTTCAAGAACATGATGGCGCAGGTTTGTACTCCTCTTGTTTGAAGAGTAAAAGTTCTTTTACTGAGTGCATTGCCTGTTGAAATGTGTTGAATAGAATCAAGATCAGGTTGAGCTAAATAGTTAACCTCACTGGATAGTATGGTTCTAATTATGGCTCCCTTAGAGCTTGGAGACTGCCACTAGCTGACGCCACGTGTCTTTCTGAGTCTCCTTTAAGAACATGATCGTGTAGGTTTTGTACTTATCTTGCTTAAAGAGTAAAAAATTATTTTACTGAGTACATTACAGGGTGGTATGCTTGGTTTATTTTGATTTTTGATATCTTCAAAAGTGTTTATCTGCATGTTATAGCCATGGTTAACAATCTCTGGAAGCCTCTGTTAGTTCCTGGAATGTCACATGGTATGCCTGTTCTTCATTAGGAGTAATTTGTGCATGTGCATGCTTTTAAGCTAAAAGCCTATATGAAATGCCATAGAGGTAACATGAATGTTCAGACGCTTTGCATCACAGATACATTATATTTTAAAGTATATTAAAATAGAAAACCATTATTTTAAATTGTAATAATATTTCACAGTATTGCTGTTTTTTCTGTATGTTTGATATACAGCATGATGAACTTGAGACTTCTTTTAAAAACATTATAATAGTAATGCGTCCAATCTTTTGGCTGGTACTGTAATTTAAACTATAATAGGCCTATACAAATTTTTCTTCACATGATGTGCAATAATACGTGCATGCATGAGATCACAAAAATCATGTTTTTTCTTTGTTTTTTTTTTGTCAAGAGTGGATGTTAATACTGTTATTATAGCATGATCACAGAGGGTTTTTTCACATAGTCTACCTGACTGAAAGGGCTCATTATGCGGGTCATTATGCATGTCTTTGTCTTCTCAGGTGTGAATCACAGCATTATTCATGAAGATTCATGCCTCCATGCATACTGTGTTACTTCACAAAAAGTGTCTTACAAAATTTAAATCTCTATATTGTTTTATATTAACGAATAAGCAGGATAACATTTGCTTTACTGTTTCAACCCCCTCTCTCTTACTACAAGGGCCATTTGGAAGGCTCAAAGGTGTTGATAGTGATCAAGCCCTGTAGGCCAAAATGTGTACATCGTGTCTACAAATTGTCACACCTTTAGTACAGTGGGGGAAGTTTTAATTTCCTGATTGGTCAGTTTGAATGTCTCACATTTGGATTTCAGTCGCACGGTCAAGGAAGAGATAAACTATATTGTCACACTATAGCAACGCTCTCCCACATATTTCGCTATTATAACTGCGCTTATCTCCGTTGTTGGTATAAGTTGCAGTGGGTGGTAATAGACAAGAAATGTACTGCTTGTCGGATTGTGTTAATGTTGACTGTTATGTGGGCACTCTACAGTCTTATCTGCTAGTTTGACTCGGTTTCATTCTGAACAAGTTCCATGTTTGTGGGATCTTGCTTATCATCAAGCGAGCTATTCTAGGTGTGTGGCCTTCACAGGCCGCCCTTTAAGCTTTCCCCCACCAGATCTGGGTGTTCTTTAAGCAGATTGAGCATGTAGTTTCACATGTTGGCTTTTCGCAAGGCTGCTATGATGTATTTCTACACATTGTAGAATTTATGTCATGTTGCAGGCCCTTTCCTGGGCCTCCATGATTTGTGCCTACAGTACGGTTAACTGTTAGGTTGAGCCCTGTTCTCCCCTTGTTTGAGGGTTGTTCTGCATAGTACTTAGGTCCCTAAGCTGGTCAGTGGTTGAAGGCCTCTCTGAGGCCTCCCTATTGAGGATCAGCCCCTAGGCTGGTAAATGTACTCCCCTGTGTTGGGTTCCTTTAGAGTGCACAGCCTCCTCAGTGCAAATAATCAAGCGCTGAGTAGATCCTAGGATTGAGCAGAGTGTTACTCCCCTCATTGGTAAGGGTAAAAAGCTAAGCTAAGCTGAGTCCTGCTCACCAGGATGCCCGAGTTGGTTTCTGCCTTTTTGCAGTCACTCTTACTGGATATCTTCTCTGAAGAATGTGATTTGAGACTCTGTGATCAGATAGGTTGTTGGCCAAGACTAGGTTGCTTTAATTAGACCAGGTCGGCCTCCCTGGTGGCATTCAGGGTTGACTTTGTTCCCCTGACAAGAGACTGGCTAGGGTTTGTTCAGGCTCCCTGGCTACATTCCCTTAGAGGTACCCTCTTTTCTTCGGAAAAGAAGTTTGGTCCCAGAAGCCTTTGAGCGGTCTTGGTAGGCCTTCTGTGGAAGGCCTCTTTGAGGCTTTTGGCTTGGGCGGTTGGCCATAGGGAATGCTGTCACTGACAGCCTATGTATGACCCGTAGGGGGAGTGGTTATGGCACTTTAGTTGAAGCTGCTAGTTTTGACGTTTATCTAGCCATTTTTTGGCATGCACTCCTCTCAAGCATGGCGGCGTGGGTATATCATTCCCCATATGCGTTCAAACGCAGTGTAGAGTTCCCTTTCGAAAGAAAACGTCTCAGGTTACGTATATGACCATGGTTCCCTGAGAACAGGGAACGAGACACTGCGTTACCTGCCATGCATCAGGGCTGCCTGCTGAACAGTCCCTTCAGACGATAAGGTACTGACTGCTTCTCTAGGTGCTCCTTTTATACTTCTGGGTCACGTCTATAATGACGTCATAGGCTGTTGCCGGCCAATGCGATTGGTGAGATTTGATAATTGCTTTCAGACACCAGTTCACGTAATGACATTCTCTATATGCGTTAAAATGCAGTGTCTCGTTCCCTGTTCTCAGGGTACCATGGTTACACACGTAACCTGAGACGTTTTATATACTAATTATTACTATAGCTTTTTACTATGGTAAATATGGAAATATACAGTAATTATATGCAGGTGTGGCTTGTGTATATAGGCAGACAGGGCAAAGCCCTACCAAAATATTCATTAGCATGAAAACATAGATCCATACAATAAACTTCCAGTAATGTAATTTATTAATCATAAATGCATTCAAAAATAAAACAGTTTTGAGTTGGCCCTGAGCTATGGAAATTATATTTCCATGGAAATTACATTAAATTGCACAGTGCATGCCATTGTAAAGACTGTAGGTCTGTCCACTCTCCTGTCCCCTTACGCATTTTTGGCTTTTCGGGTCCCAAGCTACCTCGATTACCAGCCCCCTGCCTTGAATTCATAAATTTATGTGAAGTCCCGTCCTATTTTTTACATTCAAAACGCTGTTTCAAGAAATATGAAATACGTCACAATACAGAAATCATGTCAGCCATAACTTCTATATATTTTTTTAATTATTATTATTTTGAATCAGATTGTTACTTTGATAATATAGCAGCACAAATCATGAAGGTCACAGCTGTTAAGCTGTGTGTCTATTTTGGTCGCATATTTTTAAATTTGTCTGGTTTAGTGTACAAATTTTGGTGTGCACTTCTCACCTTCTATATTTTTTTTTTATATAAGCTGTGACAACTGTTTATTCAACTAATTATTTCAAATAATAAATCTTCTGATAAATAATTTACAATAAACTCTGAAGACCAATCATTAGTTATATTTTGTTATTGAGTAAATGTGCCCCTGAGGGTGCTGTTAACACCTGTGCTGAATGGAGAGATGAACCATTCTTTAAAGATGTGAACACAAACACAGGTAAACACAAACAGAGAATGCACTGATGCTCATTACTCAGGGGTCAGTTAAATTATGTATTTTAGAAGTAGAACTCTTATTCAGCAAGTATATAGCTACAAAAGAAGAATTTCTGTAAAACTGTAAAAAAAAAAAAATTTGAACTAATATTTTGAATAAACATCACATTTATCTGAATGTATTATTGTTCAAATACATGCATAAAAAATGAATGGAAATGCCAAAGTAATATTTACTTTGTAATATGACGTTTTTGTCATCAATAATTTCTATCTACAGATTGAGGACTCATAATTTGAATGAAACCAATTATTCAAGGTAAACTGAGTTAATAAACACTATACAACCTACAAGTATGTGTGATGGCAATGTTTCCCTTTTTTTTTTTTTTTTTTTGCAGAGTAAAGGAGAATGGCAGACAGAAGATTTTATTTCTTTTATTCTTACTTATTAGTTGAATCATTAATTAATGTTAACAATTCAGAAATTGAATAAAAAACAATATTTTTGTAAAATGTTGTATGGTAATGTAATATTCAGACAGTTTCATTAAATTTATTATCAAACCTACACAAATTAATTTTTAATTCAAGCCAGAAAGAATTGTGTTTACCCTATACTTGAAAACATGTTCTGTTCGATTTACTTGCAATTTTGAGTGAACTTGTGTGTGTGTGTGCAGGTGCCAATAATACAGAGAAACACATTCCAATAGAACAAACGAATTAAACAAAAAATTAAATGTTTCAGCTGACAACTGATTACACAGTTTAGCAAGATTGGACATGTTCCTGGATCAACATCCCTGTGAACAAATCATTCACAACTGTATGGTGAAGTGAATCAACTGATTCACTGATTTGAATCGTAATGATAATTCACTTTGATTCAAATAACTGTGTGATAGTTTATTTTATTGGATAAAAAAAGTATGTATTATTCTTATTATTGAATATGACTTGTCTGGAGGGCCTTGGTTTAGGTTTATTAACAAACAATTAATCTGTCCTTTCATCAGAAGTTGCATTGGAGGGCTGTTTTGATCATTTTTAAATATTTTTCTCTTGAGGCTGAAATTTAAAACGGCATATTATGAGTACATCTTATGAAAAAATGCAGCTCAGTTGTTACCATTCTTTCACTTAATGTTTTTTTTTTTTTTTCTCTGTACCAAGCACATCCACATCAGCACAGCTGTTGAAAGAGAGACCACAAAGTGTCCGTATACATTGTTAAAAATGAACCACAATTAAATTTACAGTTTAAATTATTTAACATGTAATATTAGTTATGGTGCATTATATCAGAGGGTGCAGCTTGAAAGTGTGCTTTACCATTTTGAAAGCTGAAACACAAATTCATTGTGAAATTCAGCACTCATGAATGATAATTTGTAAAAATGTCCACCAAAGATGATGCTGACTGAAATATCTTAAGTGATAGGATGTGTTTAAATGACCTTCTAAACCAAGGGTAAAATAAAGCATAGATTAGAGGATTCAGGCCTGAGTTAATATAGTAGACCCACCAATTCATAATTACAGAGGACATTACTGTTTTTCTTGTTAGAAAAAAAATATAGAGAGGTAACCAGCAGAGAATATGAATTGCCACAATGATTCCTAACGTCAGAGCAGCTTTGCTCTCAGATTTCTTTCTCACTGAACCTTCCTTTACACATTTACCACCCTTCATCAGAGAGTTTATAACTTTCACTTGCTGATGTACAACATAAAATATCCTCAAATATAAAGTTATGATCAGGATACAAGGTAACAGCAAGGATATGAACAGATCAGTGACTGTCCATGTAAAACTTATCATGAAATAACACTCTCCATAACATGCATCTGTTTTGTGTGATGAGTTCAAACGTCCATTGCTGCTTGAAAGGGCAGTGATATAAGCTGAAGAGAAAAACCAACAAAGAGAGATGATCATTAAGGCTTTAGTTGTGGTTATTTTTTGTGGGTACAGTAAAGGATGACACACAGCCACATAACGATCAATCGCAATTAAAACTAAATTACTGAGAGATGCTGAGAGAAGCACCCCCAAAATTGCCATAAACAGTGCGCATAAAGTGTCCCCAAAGTACCAACATGTCTCAATCAACTTTATGGCATCCACAGGCATCACAATAAGTCCAACAAGCAGGTCAACCACAGCCAGAGAGAGAATAATCAGGTTGGTTGGAGTGTGAAGCTTCTTGAAGTGAGAGATGGAGATGATCACCAGCAGGTTCAGAAACACAGTCCATGCTGACAGCAATGAAAAAAACACATACATGATATTGTATTCATATCTGGAGCGTTTTCCCTTGATACATGATGAATTGATGGCAGGGAAGCAGTATTGAGTCTCATGATCCTCTGTCTCATAGGCCATGAGTGAGTCTCCTACTGCAGGAGTTTGTTCTGCTGTCCTTACTGTTTTTTTATTTATACAGCATCTGGATCAGATTGACCAACCCATCTACCGCCCATTCTGATGCTGCATAATGACAATACTTTTCTTTTAATAGTTCAATCCTTGACAGTGAAATTATCTGTGGAACAAGCACAATCCACAGTTATGCTGCATAAGGATACTGTCTGATCAATTTAATGCATCATATAGGTCAGGGGTCGGTAACCTATGGCACACGGAGGTATAATAATATGGTTTGTCAGATGAGCACACTAGTGCAGGTTATAATCTGACAGTTTAATAGTATTTATAGCTCTATCTTAATAAAACAGGTTGTGTGACTATGAGGAATGATTACCTCATAGGTTTTCAACACCTAATCTAATAGCACAGATATTTAACTCTTCAAAATGTATATTGGTCAATCCCAGGTAACTGAGATTCCATTTTTTACAAGGTTTCAAAGTGGGAAATGGATGCATTTTTCTTAGTCCTGTTACCAAAAATCATGTCTTTTAAAAAGCAAGTTTAAAAGCAATGTCAACTATTTTTTGTTTGTTTGTTTGTTTTCCTATCACAAAAGTGTTTATTTTAAATAAATGGTTGATTGCATGTTTAAATAATTGATATTTGTCTCTAAAAATCATATATGCACACAATGTGTATTTAAAAAAAAAGATGCAAAGCCTTTTTTTAATTTCAAAGGAGTTAAAAATTCTAATTTATTTTTTATCATGTCATTAATTAAACTATTGGATAAATGGTAGACATAACATAATTGAGAAAAACAGTGGTTTATCTTTATTTTTAGAGAAAAAAAATTTAAAAACAGGACTGAACATTGCATAACAGGAATGAACGCTGAGTAACAGGACTGTGTATCTGGACTCTCTCTCTCTGTGTGTGTCCGTGTGTGTCTGTGAGTGTGCATAGCTTATGTGTGTGAGAGAGAGATGTGAAGGAACATGCTTGTAGTTTGTCAGCGAAAACAATGGAAAGATAAAGAAGGAGACAAAGAAGGAGAGACCGAGAGAATGGAGATGAAGTGTGGCAAGTGTATCTCCTTCCTCGTCAGCATGCCATGGTGGATGTTCCTGGCTCTTGGGTTCTCTCCATCTTCATGTACAAAACAAAAAATGTTCAGTTGCAGAAACTACACCGAACAGTGTTTTAGCTAACATTGCACTGAATTCATGAAAACAAACTTGCCTCTTTCTAAAAAGCTGCTTCTAGTTTGGCCCAGACTTCTCTCTTATTTATATAATAATAATAATAATAATAATAATTTCTATTCCCAAAAATAACTCTGTTTAAATCCCTCTTTCACACACTAGAAAGCACCCCACCCAGACCGTCTGCTCTTAATATTAACTCTGTTGATGTCTAAATTTCCCACTTCTCTATTTTAGAAACATTTTAGAAAGCTACACAGAGTAGGGTCATTCTTCTGGGTCACTGCAACGAATTACATAGGCCTGTTTCTTTTTAAAATCTTTTTTCTTCTATGACTTTCTATGATTTTCTTCTGATTTTACAAAATTTTATTTAAAACTTATCAACTGCTAATGTTTTTCAACATTGTACAAAAGCTATCATACCACAAAACTCCATTCCAAAGGTACTACTGGACTGAGATCTGGTGACTGTGGAGTTCATTTGAGTCTAGTGAACTCATTGTCATGTTCAAGAAACCAGTTTGAGATGATTTGAGCTTTGTGACATGGCGCGTTTATCCAGTTGGAAGTAGCCATCAGAAGATGGTAATGTGGTCATAAAGGGATGAAACATGGTCAGCAACAATACTCAGGTAGGCTGTGGTGTTAATAATGCTCAACTGACCATATGCACGGTTACTTCCTGGCTTTCGTTAAACCAGCTTGGGCATTTCTGGGGAAATGTACTGTAGCTGTCATTCTGTACATCGACAAAACCAATGGTTGCTTTTTTAATGTTGTATTTATATTTTAATGCAGTTATCACACTGCCTAATTTGCCAATAAACCAGTTTTATTGATTGCAATAAAGACTTGAAGCTACTGTGAACGTTTGAATAAGAAACAATGTGTCTGTAATTAGACACGCACAAGCAACATTTTTTCCAGAACTTCAAATGTTTTTTTTAATGTGATGACCAAAAATATTTGTTCACCCATCTGACACTGTCCCCATTTCAAGATGTAGGAAATACAACATTTGATAGAAAACAGTATAATTTAAAAATAAAAAGCACATTACTTCCAACTTTAACCAGCAGATGGCGACAGAGGATTAGACATTTCCTGTAATATCTTTTTCACACTTTTCGCTTTTGAAAAAATATAAATATTATAAAATAAAAAACCGACACACCAACAAGTGATGTTTCACGGGAAGTCTTCCAGCTGGCTTATATTATTGCAGAAGTTCTAAAGAACATCCTGTGCATATGGTCCATTGGTAGGCTACTAAAGAGCCCAAACTGTGTCAAGAAAATATCCTCCACACCACCTGTTCACATCAGACCAAAATGCTTTCTTTGTAAAAGATGGGTTTAGACATCACCAGAGTTATTTTTGGAAACAGAAATTATTAATATTATTACTAGGCTATTATTATTATTATTATAAATAACTCTCAGCATCTACATATCGTTTTATTAATAGGCCTATAAATGATGCATAAACAATAATCAGAACGATAAAAAGAGAAAAACATACAACCATACTATTTCTATGAGTAAAGGAACCTGTTGTAAAGCACTACTCACTCAACGCGTCTGTTTCAGCACTTGATATGGCAAGCCAAAAGGGTCAGAATTACGCTATAGATTAATCGCGTTGACAATCAAACGCCGTCAAATACGGCGCGAAAATACGTCAATGACGCCGTATTTAACAGCGTTTCAGTGTGCATGAAAAGCGCTGCTTTTTACACCGTCCATCTTGCCATATGACGCTGTAAAAACGCCGATTTTTCGACAGAGCACGTGTCTTTTACAGCATTTTGCTTATAGTATAATGAGTCACGCCCACTGATTTCCACAGCCAGTAGGTTTGAACCAATCTATGGTAAACTGAGTCAGACCAGACCAGTTCAGCACAGATCATTTTAGCCATAGGAGTGCCTATGAATTGATAGGATATAATTATGTACAGTAGCCTATAACTGTTTGATTATTTTCATCTCTACTAACATTAAACATATTAATTAAAGATCGCACCTCTTTATCATACTTTAATGTAATTGCTAAGATTTCATGTTCAGCAATTACCTACCCCATTCTATCTATTCAACTTATTACCCAGATACTTTTCGCATTAGTAACACGTACTAGCTTTAAGTAGGCCTAATATTTCCAAAACGAGAAATCGTCCCTAGTATAACAGAAGCGAGATAGTGTTTAAAAGTTGTGCAACATATCATGTGGTAGCCTAGTTGATAGCCTGCTTGTTAAAGTGCCCGACTCCCAAACCGCATCGATCAAAATAAATAATATTTTTTTGCAAGCTTTTTTTTTTTCAAGTGTAGACAACATGCGAACTAAATGGTTGTAATTCATGAAATATCTTTGGAATACAGATCTAAGGTCTATTTTGCAAGAAGACATTTGGCAAATTATTGCTGCAGGGGAATCACTCAAAAAAAAAAAATGAAAAGTAAAAGTTTAAATGTATTATGAAAATGTACAGAATTATCATGTTTTTCTTTTATTAAAAATATATAAATAAATATGTTTTAGCCCAAAAATAAATAAATAATAATATCAAGTCTAACCAAGTTTTATGCAAAAAAAAAAAGCCTTTTCTGAGACACCTTTTAGAGACCAGATAACTCCATCAACTTTTTTTTAAATTTAATTAGAAACATTATAATTCTGATTCAAGACATGAGGATAGGATACATCATTTCATACAACATTTAGATTTTTTTTTTTTTTTTTTTGATGCACACTCGATCTTGTCAGAAATTAATCAAATACTGTTCCTACATAATTTATATTGTAAAACAATATAATGTTTACTCAAGTAAACTTGAGTGTTCCACTGTCACAACAGGAAACTAAAAATTGACACTGCGGGGCTCACAAGTAAGGCAAGCATCCTCCTGCAATGGTAGGTGTATCGTGGTTGATAAACACCATCTAAATGACGTTGATCAGTGTATAAATTAATATAGGCTAATCCCATGACGTGAAATTCAGACATTTTGATGTTCTGAATTCATGTTGAGCAGTGTACGCGACACCAAATGGAAGATCTGCTGGGTTTTAAATAATTATCCAAATATGTGAAATAGCCTATAGCCTAATTTTATATTTTCGACAAACAGAGAAAATGAGGGAAGCATCCCAAACGATTAATGTTAATGGGGCAGTCAAGCAAGCAGATTAATCAGGAAATAAGCGGACACAGTAAGGTGTAGCAAAATTAGCCTATAGTTTGCAGCTTCAGACACGTTGAAACCCATAGGCCTACTAATATTATTATCACAGTTATATTCATTCTTAGTCACCATGAACTTTCAGTTTGTTTACATTTGTCAACGTTCAGTTCTCCCGCTCCTCATTATAAGTTCATTCCGTTCAGGTGCATGTCATTAATCATCTTTTTTGAGTCACTGTAAGTTCTCCCTTCACAGTCAGTCTTTGTCCGACCTTGTCATAAACCAGAACGTTATGTTTTATCTTTTAAAATTATGGAAATTATTTTGCATTATCTTTCAAAATTCGGTTAACGGCTTTGTTCAGACCGAATTTCTCCCACAAACGGTGGGAGACTTTTTTCCAAGTCATTTGTTTTACTCTAAACTGGACGATCGAAAGGGCAAAAATATTGTAGTCTTCATGTTACAAAAATATATTGGATATGGCAAAATGTATTAATGTCATTTAATGAATACAATGTAATATGAATAAATCATGAATTTAAGTAAAAAACATAAGTAGCCTATTTGTTTAAATATTGTGTTATTTTTTAATTTTTTTTCTATGTTGATTATGGAAAGAGAACAGCATGAGTAAGATAGATTCATAAGATGCACAATATGTCGGGAGACACAGAATGGGTCAGACATGATTCTGACCACTTCATTAAGTTTAGTTTTGTAGAAAGCCTTTCTTTAAAATAAATTTCGTTTTGTATAAATTGTATCCTAATTCCAATGTATCCAATGTTTCATCAACCAATATAAATACGAAGCAAATATAGCAGACAAAATAGGCCTAATCATGACATGGAGGCGCCGGCGCGATCACCTTTGTTGCACATGAAATGAACTCTTCTCTTAAATTAACGAAACTCAGGAACTGTGTGAGTGAGTCCAAGATGAATCACACAGGTTTTAGCCAGATTGCAAACAAGACTTGCTGGCCCTCCAAAACAGTGCTGATCCTCCTTATTGCAGACAAAAATGTTCAGAAGGCTATGTGCTGCAAGAAATATTGCTGCACATCTCCATTCTCACACTATAAAACAAACATGTATTTTATCTTGAAAATCTTTCAAGCATTAGCTATGTTGATATGTTTAAGGTTTTAACAAAACATGTGGGTACAAAATGCATCCAGGGATGCATTTCTCAAAAGCATTGTAAATAGCATCATTTTATATATCTTAGCACCAATCAGCAACAATGGTCTCCACGATCAACTCACGATGCTTTTGAGAAATGCAGCCCAGAACAGTAGGCTAACTGTTCTTGATACTTATTTTGTACTCCTGGATGAGGTCGTCCTCTTCACCCAGCAACTGACCAAGTGACGGATGACACAGTCTCCCCAGCTAACAATTTTTGGTTGCCAGAACGTTCCCTGAACGTTAATTTTTGGTTCCTAGAAAAAAACCTAGTTTTTGGTTAGCCAAGAAAGTTTTCTTAATGGAAATAAATAACGTTAGTTTTTTTTAATAACGTTATTATTTTGGGATTGCAAATTTCAAATGAGTTCTAATAGATATTATGATATAGCTCAATCAGCTGGATGTTGTCTTTGGATGGCCTTTGAATATTATCATATAAAAAAATAATTACTACCACGTTCTATTTTCTAATATTGACAATGTAACTGAAACACCAAATTCTACAATATTTTAATAGATAAACAAAACAAGGTGAATATCGTAAAAATCAGCTTGCAGCTCGCTTTTTGTTTCTTTAACATAGCAAATTTATACTCTTTCAAAGATCGATTCGGTTTGGGAGTTGCTTGCGATAACTTGACACACGAGCGCGCTCACCTCACAATAAGGTGCACGAGCACCAGGCGCGTTGTCTGCGAGGCGTTCCAACCATAAATAACTTTGGTTCTATCACTGACGGACACGCATAATCTTCATCAAAATTGACATTTCTCTGTTCTTGCTCAGCTTCATCTGCCAGTTTATACCTCGCTCTTCATAGTTCTGCTGCCACCATGTTTCCAACACCTGGCCACGCCTTGACGCAATGATTGGCGGTGCGGAGACGTGATCGGCTCAGAATGCATTTTCAAATCCACATTGAATTTTGCTACATTCATTGCGGGACATTTAATAAAAATGCAATCGCAAGTGTCTTAACTGTGAGTGTAAATGCAATTAAGAAAAATAACATTTAACATTTATGACCATCATTTTGCTACAATTTTTGCTTGAACATGACCATTTCTGTAGTACATTTTTATTTTAATTGTGCAACTTATAAAGCGTTAAAATATATGTTTAAACTATATGTTAAAACTAGTGTAGGAAATAGCAAATGTAAAATATATTATTGAATTTGAATGATCATTTTGCTCCAAACATTGCACATATGGTATGCAAAATGTAAATTTAAATACAGAAATGCATTGCCATTTTACATATTGCATTGCCATTTTGCATATTACATTTCAAATTGAAATTTGCTACACATAAGCTTCCATACAGGTGTGAGTGTGTGATTAGTTCCTAAATGGGGAACTGTGGGAAATGGAGTCCATATAATAAAATTGAACACAGACCCTGAACACGTTACATGTTCTGTTCAATTTATTAGCAATTTTGGGTGAAAATTGTAATCTTCCAATCACAAAAGTTTCTAGTTTTAGCATTGGTGTCAAGCTTTGTCGTTGAATCAACTGATTCACTGATCTAACTCATAAGAATAATTCACGAATGAATCTCTGATTCAAATAACTGTGTTAGTTTACTTTATTGGATAAAAATTTATTATTCTTATTATTCAATATGACTTGTCTGGAGGGCCTTGGTTTAGGTTTATTAACAAACAAATAATCTGTCTTTTCATCAGAAGTTACATTGGAGGGTTCTTTGATTTTTTTTTGAAATCTTTTTGTCTTGAGGCTGAAATATAAAACTGTACATTTTGAGTACATCTTATGAGAAAATGCAGGTCAGTTGTTACCATTCTTTTATTTAATGTTTTTTTTTCTCTCTCTCTCTCTCTCTGTGCCAAGCACATCTACATCATCACAGCTGTTGAAAGAGAGACCACAAAGCGTCCATATACATTAACCACAATTAAATTTATAGTTCTTACCAACATAAAATGTAACATGTAATATTAGTTATGGTGCATTATATCAGAGGGTGCAGCTTGAAAGTGTGCTCTACTATTCTGAAAGCTGAAACAAAAATACACTGTGAAATTCAGCAGTCATGAATGATCATTTATAAAAATGTCCACCAAAGATGATGCTGACTGAAATATCTTAAGTGATAGGATGTGTTTAAATGACCTTCTAAACCAAGGGTAAAATAAAGCATAGATAAGAGGATTCAGGCCTGAGTTAATATAGTAGACCCATGTTAGAAAATTCATAATTACAGAGGACATTACTGTATTCCCTGTTAGAGAAAAAATATAGAGAGGTAACCAGCAGAGAATATGAATTGCCACAATGATTCCTAATGTCAGAGCAGCTTTGCTCTCAGATTTCCTTCTCACTGAACCTTCCATTACACATTTACCACCCTTCATCAGAGAGTTTATAACTTTCACTTGCTGATGTACAACATAAAATATCCTCAAATATAAAGTTATGATCAGGGTACAAGGAAACAGCAAGGACATGAACAGATCAGTGACTATCCATGTAAAACTCATCATGAAATAACACTCTCCATAACATGCATCTGTTTCGTGCGATGTGTCAAAACGTCCATTGCTGCTTGACAGAGCAGTGATATAAGCTGAAGAGCAAAACCAACAAAGAGAGATGATCATTAAGGCTTTAGTTGTGGTTATTTTCTGTGGGTACTGTAAAGGGTGACACACAGCCACATAACGATCAATCGCAATTAAAACTAAATTACTAAGAGATGCTGAGAGAAGCACCCCCATAATTGCCATAAACAGTGCGCATAAAGTGTCCCCAAAGTCCCCAAAGCTTCTTGAAGTGAGAGATGGAGATGATCACCAGCAGGTTCAGAAACACAGTCCATGCTGACAGCAATGATACAAACACATACATGATATTGTATTCATGACTGGAGCGTTTTCCCTTGGTACATGATGAGTTGATGGCAGGAAAGCAGTATTGAGTCTCATGATCCTCTGTCTCATAGGCCATGAGTGAGTCTCCTCCTGTTAGGAGTTTGTTCTGCTCTCCTTACTGTCCTTTCATTTATACAGTTTCTGAATCAGACTGACTAACCCATCTACTGCTCACACTGATGCTGCATAATGACATCATGTTTTTCTTTTTTCTTGGCAGTGAAATTGCTGTGGCAACAAGCACAATACTCAGTAATACAAAGGAAGTGCAACCCATCTACCGCCCACTAAATCACTAAATTAAAAATTATAATAAAAACAAAAGCACAAACTATGTGCTAACTGGTAAGAGGTAGAATGCACTGCAGTAACACACGCATTCACCACTCTGAATTACATGTTAATCTAATTACAGTTACTGTTCTCATAAAAATACTATTACTTGTGTTACAAGTAGAATTTTAGATCTACATGTAGCTTTAAATCACAAAATTTTTTTTTGCAAAATTATATTTTAGCCAGAATTATTGCACTTCATTTCTCTTTGACACACATGCCTGCTAGGCAAGAACTTCAAAACTTTGGCCAAGATTGCTGCCATCTGGTAAAAAAAAAAAAATAAATAAATAAAAATAGCATGACTTCATGTCAGATCAAAATCAAGTTATGACAATGTGCCATGCATCCACTAGCATTGCAAGATTTCTAGATGTTAGGCAATAAATCTTTGCATATTTTAGACATCATCTAACTATTGTTTGTCAAAGTTTGGTATATATTTTTAAGTATGGTAATTTTTTATGTGGTCTGCTTAATCAGAAATTGGCAGATGTCTCTTCATATTTTAGCACAATGATCATTCACACGACAGAGAAAAATGAAATATCGAATGAAATACTTATAATGGCCTGATGTATTCAAGACAAATTTACAATACAGAAGGGGACAGAGACACTGGAATGCAGGTAATATAGTTTATTGAACAACCAGGAGCGAATACGGAGTGCAGGTAAGTGAAGGCAGATATGGCAGGTGGCAGATATGGATACTGGAGTGATACTTGTATTTTCTCTTGCAGATATCGCAGGCAGATGACAGACTGGAGCTGAGGGGACACTGTGGAACTCACATGAGACGAGGAACAACGAAGGAGACTTGGGAACATGCTGGAGACAGGTAAGTATCTTGGAAGGAGTCCTTGAAGTAAGCATACAGGTAAGACCATGTGCAAACGAGACCGGACAGTGACTGTATGAGTGCGTGTGCCTTTTGTGCTGCTGCTGATGACTGTGCTGATGGGATGCAGGTGTGCCTGATTAGAACTCGGGTGATGACGTGCGCTGTGGTTGGGTGATGGTAGAGCCTGGCGTGTCTGTGACAATTTTACTTAATATGTGTAATATTCGTTAACATGTTGATGTGCTCCTAAGTGAATTGTGTTCTGCACTACTATTTCAAGAGGAAGTCTGAAATGTTGTGTTATAACTATGGAGTTGGGGTACTCAAACAAATGTTCCTAAGTCCAGGGATTCGGTGAAATATGCTCGGGACAGTTGACGGAATTGTCACTGGCAAAATCAGGTCAGTGCTGCAATGACACGATAGTCAATCAGTCACGTGTGTTCTTAAGTCTTGCCTGTTTATACAATCAATTCCGATACTTGCAAGCTGTCTAAGAAGAGTTTCTGTGCACACACACTCGCCTATCAGTAAGTGTAAATGCACACTTAAATAGACACAAAGTTGTCAAAATGCCCCTCTCAGTGAGTATTCATGTAAACAAAGTCAGTTATGTTTTAAGTGAACGTTGAGTTGGGACAATTGGGAGAAAATCGGATGTGTCAGTATATATGATCCGTGCATTAGATCAGTAGAACAGCAGCCTAATAAACCTGATTAATCATATTCAAACAACAAAAGAAAAAAAGAGAATGATTTACAGCTCTTGACTGAGTGGCAGCTTCTATTTCAAAGGAAAAGGATGTTTCTTACATCTTTTTAAGCAGTAGTTTACATGGGTCAAATGTCAAAAACAACAGCAACAAAAAATCCCTAGGGAAACCCTCTTTTGGCATTAAAAACCTACTGTCAGGATTTACTAAAGACACGCAGTGCAAAATTAACGCTGAAAAGTTGTTGTTTTTTTGTGGCTGACCTTATTGCATATATGCATTTGTAGGAGTTTCCCTTTCAATGTAATATTTGCACTAGTCAATTTACTGGTATTTGCACCATTATTTAATGCTCCAAAAATGCCCATTTTGCGACATGACTGCAATTGTTGCTGCTATAGGAGGAGACACCGCAGAGAACAGAGAGCGTGTGGTAGAAGGGAGAAAAAATATTTTCCACTCGTATTAATTTCTTTGGAATGCCAGAGGAAGACATTATCCGAACATATCATTTGCCAAGCCTTGTTGGCCTATATACAGGTGCTGGTCATATAATTAGAATATTATCAAAAAGTTGATTTATTTCACTAATTCTATTCAAAAAGTGAAACTTATATTATATTATAGTATATTATAGTATATTATATTCATTCATTACACACAGACTGATATATTTCAAATGTTTATTTCTTTTCATTTTGATGATTATAACTGACAACTAAGGAAAATCCCAAATTCAGTATCTCAGAAAATTAGAATATTACTTAAGACTAATATAAAGAAAGGATTTTTAGAAATCTTGGCAAACTGAAAAGTATGAACATGAAAAGTATGAGCACGTACAGTACTCAATACTTAGTTGGGGCTCCTTTTGCCTGAATTACTGCAGCAATGTGGCGTGGCATGAAGTCGATCAGTCTGTGGCACTGCTCAGGTGTTATAAGAGCCCAGGTTGCTCTGATAGTGGCCTTCAGCTCTTCTGCATTGTTGGGTCTGGCATATCGCATCTTCCTCTTCACAATACCTCATAGATTTTCTATGGGGTTAAGGTCAGGCGAGTTTGCTGGCCAATTAAGAACAGGGATAGCATGGTCCTTAAACCAGGTACTGGTAGCTTTGGCACTGTGTTCAGGTGCCAAGTCTTGTTGGAAAATGAAATCTGCATCTCCATTAAGTTGGTCAGCAGCAGGAAGCATGAAGTGCTCTAAAACTTCCTGGTATACGGCTGCGTTGACCTTGGACCTCAGAAAACACAGTGGACCAACACCAGCAGATGACATGGCACCCCAAACCATCACTGACTGTGGAAACTTTACACGGGACCTCAAGCAACATGGATTGTGTGCCTCTCCTCTCTTCCTCCAGACTCTGGGACCCTGATTTCCAAAGGAAATGCAAAATTTACTTTCATCAGAGAACATAACTTTGGGCCACTCAGCAACAGTCCAGTTCTTTTTGTCTTTAGCCCAGGCGAGACGCTTCTGACGCTGTCTGTTGTTCAAGAGTGGCTTGACACAAGGAATGCGACAGCTGAAACCCATGTCTTGCATACGTCTGTGCGTAGTGGTTCTTGAAGCACTGACTCCAGCTGCAGTCCACTCTTTGTGAATCTCCCCCACATTTTTGAATTGTTTCACAATCCTCTCCAGAGTGCAGTTATCCCTATTGCTTGTACACTTTTGTTTCTACCACATCTTTTCCTTCCCTTCGCCTCTCTATTAATGTGCTTGGACACAGAGCTCTGCATAATATTGTGCAAAGAGACGTAAAAACAAGTCTTTATTAATCCATAATCTGCCCCTGTAATCGTATCTGTGTATAAAAACGATTAAAACATGTTCCTGCATCAACATCCCTGTGAACAAATCATTCACAACTCTTTGGTGAAGTGAATCAAATGATTCACTGATCCAACTCAAAAGAATGAATCATGAATCTTAATTTCAAATAACTGTGATAGTTTATTTTATTGAGTGAAAACAGTATGTATTATTGTTGAATGTGACTTGTGTGGAGGGCCTTGGTTTAGCGTTTATTAACAAACTATTAATCTGTCCTTTCATCAGAAGTTGCATAGGAGGGCTGTTTTGATCATTTTGAAATCTTTTGTCTTGAGGATAAAATATAAAACTTGAGTAAATCTTAGGAAAAATGCAGCTCAGTTGTTACCATTCATTCATTTATTTTTTTTCCCCCTGTGCCAAGCACATCCACATCAGCACAGCTGTTGAAAGAGAGACAACAAAGTGTCCGTACACATTGTTAAAAATTAACCACAATTAAATTTACAGTTCTTACCAACATAAAATGTAACGTGTAATATTGTTTATGGTGCATTATATCAGAGGGTGCTGCTTGAAAGTGTGCTTTACCATTCTGAAAGCTGAAACACAAATATAATATGAAATACAGCACTCATGAATGATAATTTGTAAAAATTGTCCACCAAAGATGATGCTGACCGAAATATGTTAAGTGATAGGATGTGTTTAAATGACCTTCTAAACCAAGAGTAAAATAAAGCATAGATAAGAGGATTCAGGCCTGAGTTAACATAGAAGACCATTGTTAGAAAATCCATTCAGCAATTTAGCAAGATTAGATATGTTCCTGGATCAACATCCCTGTGAACAAATCATTCACAACTGTATGGTGAAGTGAACCAACTGATTCACTGATTTGACTCATAATAACAATTCACTTATGAATCTATGATTTAAATAACTGTGTGATAGTTTATTTAATTGGATCAAGTATGTATTATTCTTATTATTGAATATGACTTGTCTGGAGGGCCTTGGTTTAGGTTTATTAACAAACAATTAATCTGTCCTTTCATCAGAAGTTGCATTGGAGGGCTGTTTTGTTCATTTTGAAATCTTTTTCCCTTGAGGCTGAAATATAAAACAGCACATTATGAGTACATCTTATGAAAAAATGCAGCTCAGTTGTTACCATTCTTTCATTTAATGTTTTTTTTTCTCTGTACCAAGCACATCCACATCAGCACAGCTTTTGAAAGAGAGACCACAAAGTCTACATTGTTAAATGTATAACACGTATACATTGTTAAAAATTAAAAATGTCCACTAAAGATGATGCTGACTGAAATATCTTAAGTGATAGGATGTGTTTAAATGACCTTCTAAACCAAGGGTAAAATAAAGCATAGATAAGAGGATTCAGGCCTGAGTTAATATAGTAGACCCATGTTAGAAAATTCACTATTACAGAGGAAATTACTGTATTCCTTGCTAGATATAAAATATAGAGAGGTAACCAGCAGAGAATATGAATTGCCACAATGATTCCTAATGTCAGAGCAGCTTTGCTCTCAGATTTCTTTCTCACTGAACCTTCCATTAAACATTTACCACCCTTCATCAGAGAGTTTATAACTTTCACTTGCTGATGTACAACATAAAATATCCTCGAATATAAAGTTATGATCAGGGTACAAGGAAACAGCAAGGATATGAACAGATCAGTGACTTTCCATGTAAAACTTATCATGACAGAACACACTCCATAACATGCATCTTTTTTGTGCGATGTGTGAAAACGTCCATTGCTGCTTAACAGAGCAGTGATATAAGTTGAAGAGCAAAACCAACAAAGAGAGATGGTCATTATGGTTTTAGTTGTGGTTATTTTCTGTGGGTACTGTAAAGGATGACACACAGCCACATAACGATCAACAGCAATTAAAACTAAATTACTGAGAGATGCTGAGATAATCACTCCCATAATTGCCATAAACAGTCCACAGAAAGTGTCTCCAAAGTACCAGCATGTCTCAATCAAATTTATGGCATCCACAGGTATCACAATAAGTCCAGTAAGCAAGTCGGCCACAGCCAGAGAGAGAATAATCAGGTTGGTTGGAGTGTGAAGCTTTTTAAAGTGAGAGATGGAGATGATCACCAGCAGGTTCAGAAACACAGTCCATGCTGACAGCAATGATACAAACACATACATGATATTGTATTCATGTCTGGAGCGTTTCCCCTTGATACATGATGAATTGATGGCAGGAAAGCAGTATTGAGTCTCATGATCCTCTGTCTCATAGGCCATGAATGAGTCTCCTACTGCAGGTGTTTGTTCTGCTCTCCTTACTGTCCTTTCATTTATACAGCATCTGGATCAGATTGACCAACCCATCTACCGCCCATTCTGATGCTGCATAATGACATACTATTTTTCTTTTAATATTTCCATACTTGGCAGTGAAATTCGCTGTAGAACAAGCAGAATCAACAGTGTTATGCTGCATAAGAATATTATCTGATCAATTTAATGCATCATATAGGTCAGGGGTCGGTAACCTATGGCACACGGAGGGATAATAATATGGTTTGTCGGATGAGCACACTTATAATCTGACATCTTAATAGTATTTATAGCTCCTATCTTAATAAAACAGGCTGTGTGACTGAGGAATGATTACCTCAAAATGTAAAGTTTGCGGGACTTTATTTAAATACATACACCTCTTTAATTATTGTGATGCAGATGCATATAGGTAAATAAAAGTTTCATTTTATAAGAAAAAATAAAAACATCTCAGTGTTGAGTGTTTTTGAGGTTACCTTTTGTGTATGAATGTATTTTAAATGCTTTTATAAGTTTGCAATGATCAAGGAAGATATACTCACCCTTAATATACCACTGCTATGGAGTTATTGTTGAGAGCACATTATTGTGAAGCGAGAGCACATCAATGTAATGCGCGAGCGCAAATCTCTCCGTTCGTGCGCGGATTTCCTTTGCTCTCGCACAAAACTGGAGGCGCGCTCTCAAATATACAGTGCTCTCTTATAAACTGCCTCTCCTCTCGCTCAGATATTGTGTGTGCACGCTCACACTGTGTCCTGCGCGCTCAAACGGTGTCCTGTGCGCTCGCGAATCTCTCCATGCTCTTGCAGAAATTAATTTGCTTCTGGATTAAACGCTGTCAAAAGTTATTAACCAATCAGAAGAGACGACTGATCCATGAAAATGCTACGTGGAAGGTTCTTTTACAGAGTGCACTGCTTGTTGGATTGTGTTAGGTAGGCTGTTATGTGGGCACTTTACAGTCTTATCTGCTGTCATGTGGTTGTTTCTTGCTCCCAGCATGACAGGTGTTCCCACTGTTGTAACCAAGCATATTAGCATATGTGAGTTTCTACTCCACGTAGAACTATTGTCATGTTGTAGGCCCCTCTCTGGCCTCCATGATTATGTGTCTACAGTATGGTCTACCTGTTAGGTTGAGCTTTGTACTCCCCTGCTAGGGTTGTTTTTGTAATAGTGCTTAGCTCCCTAAGGCTGGTTTGTGCTCCCCTATCAGGGTTTCTTAGCGCACAGCCTCCTCAGTGCAAATAATTAAGCGCTTAGTAGATCCTAGGATTGAGCAGAGTATACTCCCCTCAATAAGAGGGTTCATAGCATTCAGCTGAGTTCTGCTCTCCAGGATGCCCGTCTCTACACGTGGGTTTGAGTTGCTTACTGCCTTTTTGCAGTCGCTCTTACTTGCTGTCTTCTCTGAAGAATGCGTTGTTGAGATTCTGTATTCAGACAGGGCTGGCCAAGACCAAGTTTGTCGTTCGTCAGACCAGGTCGGCCTCCCTGGTGGCATTGGGGTGACTCCGTTCCCCCTTCTAGTGGCTGGCCGGGGTTCCTTTCGGTTCTCTGGCCATATTCCTTTAAAGGGACCTTCTTTTCAGAGGATTTGGTCCCAGAAGCCTTGGAGCAGCATTGGTAGGCTTTCTACAGAAGGCCTCTTTGAGGTTCAGCTTGGGCTGTTGGCCGTAGGCAATGCTGTCACTGACAGCCTTTGTGTGACCCGAGGGTGAGTTGCTATCTAGCGTTTCTTTCGAAACCGCTTGACGTTTGTCTAGCCATCTTGGCATGCACTCTCCTCAAGCATGGTGGCGTGGGTATATCGTTCCCCTCTATGCGGTGAAACGCAGAGTTGAGTTTCCTTTTGAAAGGGAACATCTCAGGTTGCGAATGTAACCATGGTTCCCTGAGAACAGGGAATGAGACTCTGCGTTGCTTTGCCAGGCTTCGGTTACCTGGCTGTCACCAATGAAGGCATCTAATCACATCTACACACACTTATAAAATATGTTCACCAAACAAAACAAGGTAAAAAGTTTTACTGCTTTTTTTGCCTTCAGTTTGGTGTGGCTTTTCTTAAAACTAATCTAGAGCCAAATAGGAGGAAAGAGAAGTCATTAAGGAAACAAGACTAGTAATGGTTAGTATTGGTTTTATTGGTATTCTTATTGATTATTAACATCTTTAAAATAAAACATCTTTAAAAGACATCTGATAACCATTGTGTACACAACCAATTTACAAACTGAGACAATAAACTATACTTTAGTTTGTCTTTATCAGTTAAAAAATAAATAAATAAATAAATAAACTTAAATCAGCCTGTAAAAATATCCATGAGAGAGGATGCTGGCTTCACTATTTTAAGAGTTAAGATGTGTTTAACTGATATTTTAAACCAACTGTAAAATAAAGCATAGATAAGAGGATTCAGACCTGAGTTAATATACAAAGTCCATAATAAAAATGTCATTGTGGTAGAAGTGATTACTGTAATCCCCGTTAAAGATAAGATATAGTATGGAATAAAGCACAGCAGATAAGCTGTCACAATGATTCCTAATGTCAGAGCAGCTTTACCCTCAGATTTCCTCCTCACTGAACCTTCCATTACACATTTACCACCCTTCATCAGAGAGTTTATAACTTTCACCTGTTGATTAACAACATAAAATATTCTCAAATATGCAGTGATCATCACAATACAAGGCAACAGGAAGGAATATATCACATCAATGACTCTGCAGGTAAAAGTAACTGTAAAGGTACACTCTCCGTAACACTCATCTGTTCTGTTTGAAGGGTCAAAATATTTGTTGCTGATTACAATGGCAGTGTTGTAGGTTGAGGAGAAAAACCAACAGAGACAGATGCTTACTAAAGTTTTAGTCATTGTTATTTTCTGTGGGTACAGTAAAGGGTGACACACAGCCACATAACGATCAACAGCAATTAAAACTAAATTGCTAAGAGATGTTGAGCCGAGCAGTCCCATGATTATCATAAACAGTCCACAGAAAGTGTCTCCAAAGTACCAACACATTTCAATCAGCCTATTGGCCTCTATTGGCATCACAATAAGTCCCATAAGCAGGTCGGCCACAGCCAGAGAGAGAATAATCAGGTTGGTTGGAGTGTGAAGCTTCTTGAAGTGAGAGATGGAGATGATCACCAGCAGGTTCAGAAACACAGTCCATACTGACAGCAATGAAAAAAACACATACATGATATTGTATTCATGTCTGGAGCGTTTTCCCTTGATACATGATGAGTTGATGGCAGGGAAGCAGTATTGAGTCTCATGATCCTCTGTCTCATAGGCCATGAGTGAGTCTCCTACTGCAGGAGTTTGTTCTGCTCTCCTTACTGTCCTTTCATTTATACAGTGTCTGATCAGACTGGTCCACCCATCTACCACCTACTCTGATGCTGCAATTACGTTTGTTTGTTTTTTTTCTCCAATAGCTCCATCCTTCATCTCTTACTTAAACATCTCAAACTTTTGTTGTTGTTGTTATCTGTGCAACCTTAGCTCATTGGAAAAAATAACCTCTGCAAATTCCAAAAACACACCTATGCATTCAATTCATTGCAGTTCCAGTTGAAATGACTACTAGTGGCAGTAAAATCACCAACAACTTTTATCCCTGCTCACAAAAATTATGATTACTGGAGCAAATTACCAATCATTTAAGACTTTGCACTAAGTACTAAAGCACTAAGACAGTGATATTAAAAGACCAAACTCGATATTAGGGGTGTGCACGAACAGTCGAATATTTGATCTGTATTTATTATACGAAAAATAAAAATACTATTCTAATTTTAATATGTCACTTTGCTGGCCGTAAATGCAGTGAATCCATGATAAATCCCAAGCATGCAAACTAAAACTAAATGTTAAAAATATATTATAATTAAATGCACTGGGTGGCGCTGTGGAGCGTGTTAACAAGTTGATTGTATTTGATCACAGAATGTCGCTGTCTGCCTCACGAAGTTTGTAATTACTTAGATGAAAATAATCTTTTCTGTTTTCTGTATGACTCTATCAGTCTCTCACATCTTTCTGGAGGAATTTTAGCCTACTCTTCTTTACAACATTACTTCAGTTCATCAAGGTTTGTTTTTAAGCTCCCGCCACAGTATTTTAATTGGGTTGAGGTCTGGACTTTGATTGGGCCATTGCAACCCCTTGATTCTTTTCTTTTTCAGCCATTCAGTTGTAGATTTGCTGGTGTTCTTGGGATTACTGTCCTGTTGCATGACCTAATTTCGGCCAAGCTTGAGCTGTCAGACAGATGTTCTCACATTTGACTTCAAAATACTTCGGTATGCAGAGGAGTTCATGGTCGACTCAATGACTACAAGGTGGCCAGGTCCTGTGACTACAAAACAAGCTCAAATCATCACCCCTCCACCAGCATGATGGACAGTTAGTATGGGGTGTTTGTGCTGATATGCTGGGTTTTGTTTTCGCTTAACATGGCACTGTGCATTATGGCCAAACATCTACACTTTGGACTCATCTGACCAAAGGATATTATTCTAGAAGTCTTGTGGTTTGTTCAGATGCAAACCTAAGCTGTGCTGCCATGTTCAACGTGTCACCATTCAACGTGAGCAACGTGTCACCATTCACCATTTGCTCCGCTGAGGATGAATTTACCAGCTCCGCTCCGACTTTAGCTCCACCAGAGACCAGTCAACCACCACCAGCGAGTGAACTGACGGAGATGTTTGCAACTACTATGAAGAACTTAAGGACATTCTTGAAGAGGACCTTATTGATTTTTGTGGAGAGGTCTTTCCTAATCCCCCAGTATCTCCATCATCTTCTGGGATGAATTTTTCATGAGCCCAAATATTCAAATACAATATTTTTGAGAAATGCCTATCCCTACTCAATATACACTTTATTGACGATGCATACTATTTACAAGTAAACAGATGAGCCCAGAATATAAACGCAACATGCAAAGTTTCACGTTAACGATGTAGTGTGTTGTGTTCTTATTCTGGGCTCATCTGCTTGCCTGTATGTAATATGCATCATATTTTAATATATGTATATTGTGGTGTTTTAAAATCACTGAGGCATGATAAGAGTTTTTCCATGTAAAGCGTTTTAGAATGTCCTGCTGTGGTGGGTAGTGTATATGAATTGCAAGTACCCTACACACTTAGAAGGGTATACAGTATATGTCTAAATTCACTTCAGTTTATAAGACTAGTTCTAAAAGAAATGTCCATCACTAGTGTAGCATCTGGACCAATCAGACACCCAAATTATTTATTATATTTAATGAATAATCTAGAAACTCACTCTCCCAACAAAGGTCTGAGAACCATCCCCCAAAACTGCAAATAACTCCCAAATGCAGCTAACACTAGGTCTCTGGTTACAGGACACATGAGAATTGATAAGTTTTATGACCGTAAGGAATTTATCAGTTAAGTTGTGGCTCTCACTTAATTCTTAAGAAGGACAAATAAACCATTTTAATCCTATATATTCTATATATAAATACTTGAGAAATGTATAAACATGTATCCAATTTTCCCCTCTCATGATTGATCACTGTTGAAGTGTCAAGTGTCCCCAACTAAGCAAGCCAAAGGCGACAGCGGCAAGGAACCCAAACTCCAACAGGTGACAACAGGTGGCAAATAGGTGTTAAAAAGGAGAAAAAAAAAACCTTGGGAGAAACCAGGCTTAGTTGGGGGGGCAGTAATTGACTAATTCTCTAGGATCAAGTTGTGTTTTTTTAATAAGAGGTTTAATAAAATAAGTTTTTGGTACGTATCCTAGTGATAAAGACAAATTAACACTATTGAGAAGAGGATCTATGACCTCTGGAAGCATCTCTTTCAATAGCTTAGTCGGTATAGGGTCTAACATACATGTTGTTGATTTTGATGATTTAACAAGTTTAGACAATTCTTCCTCTCCTAAAGCATTAAATGAATTGAATTTTTCCTTAGGGACACTACAATTCACTGTCTGACGTGATACTGTAGTAGACGGTTGCATGGTTATAATTTTCTCTCTAATATTGTCAATCTTGCAAGTAAAGAAGTTCATAAAGTCATTACTGCTGTGCTGTTTGGAAACATCAGAAGTTGAAGCTTTATTTCTTGTTAATTTAGCCACTGTATCAAATAAATACCTAGGGTTATGCTTATTTTCTTCTAAAAGTTTTGAAAAATAGGCAGATCTAGCAGTTTTTAAGGCCTTTCTGTATTCAATCATTCTCTCTCTCCACGAAATGCGAAAAACTTCTGGTTTTGTTTTCTTCCAGCTGCGCTCCATTTTTCTGGCTGCTACCTTTAGGGCCAGAGTGTGCTCGTTGTACCACGGCGTTGGATTAATTTCCTTAATCTTTTTTAAGCGCAAAGGAGCAACTGAGTCTATTGTGCTGGAAAAGATAGAGGCAATATTTTCTGTTGTAACATCGAGGTCTTCTAAGCTGTCTGGTATGCTAAGGCGATGAAACTGATCAGGAAGATTATTTATAAAGCGATCTTTAGTGGTAGAAGTGATTGTTCTACCAAATTTATGGCAGGGAGGCAGTTTAGCAGCCTTGACTAAATGTAGTATACATGAGACTAGATGTCGTCACTCTGCTGCACAATTTCAATGGCATCAATATCGATTCCATGTGACAATATTAGATCTAAAGTATGGTTACGATAATGAGTGGGTCCTGACACGTGTTGTCTAACTCCAACAGAGTTTATAATGTCTGTAAATGCCAATCCCAATGCGTTTTTTTTATTATCTACATGGATATTAAAATCACCAACAACAAGGACTTTATCTGCAGCTGAAAATGGCTGGGGAAAAATATTCTTCTACTATTTATTATTCTAGCTTGTAATTAAGATGTTGTATTCCTCATTTGTAAAGGCTAGAATACCCTACATGACCTACATGAAATCGGAACTGATCAACTCAGATCTGCAGACTGGCTCTGATTATATTGTTTATTGCTAGTCTTTACAACTATTATGTGTTAATGATAACTGGACTGTAATGGTCGCATCTCATTCAACTAGCCAAACTTTGTGCAGTATTAAGGTAGTCTGCAAAGACAGATGGGCATATTTCTCTCTTCAGTTTCAGTAATGTCATATATCAAAGGCACACTATACTCTTTATAGTGGCATTAGGACTGAACATACACTCTCTCCCTGTGATTTGAAATCTCACTAAATGTGGTGAAAGTCCACCTTGAGGCTTTATGAGTTGATTGGAAGAGATTCACTGTTCTTAAATATTTGCTAGTTGTGATTTGTACAAAGCTCTGCTGAAATGATTATTTGTGTGTCTCATAAGCTTTAAGCCCATAATTATGCATTGTCCAAGGTAAACAGCTGGTCATGGCTGACACAGCCTCTGTAACCACTAAAAGTGACTAGAAAAAATCCCCCAGTCTAAAAAACTGTTCAGTCAAAGGTGGTAATAGGTGTGTTCAACTTCATGTAGTGCTGCCCAGACTGATCGCTGTCTGGCTTGAAGCACTGCATGCAGGTTAGAATTTTTTATCTGACTTAAGACTGCTCCAGTGCCAAATTTGCTGTCACTTTGTTGTATGCCATCAAAGTACAGCGAGAACAGCTGGCTGGCTCATTCTGCACAGTTTCTCCAGAGCAGCTGCACAAGTTCTGATGACAACTCATGCAGCTGTTTCACTCTGTACATGCTACCCTTAGGAGATATCATCAGGAAGCATGGCGTTAGTTTTCACTGTTACGCTGATGATACTCAGCTCTATATTTCTTCGCGCCCTGACGAAACTTACCAATTCACAAAATTAACGGAATGCATAGCTGATATAAAAAATTGGATGACCAGTAATTTCCTACTACTAAATTCAGAAAAAACAGATATTCTAATTTTTGGACCAAAAACTTCCTCACGTAATAACCTAGAATACTGTCTAACACTTGATGGCTGCTCTGTTAAGTCTTCGTCGTCAGTTAGGAACCTGGGTGTGCTCTTTGATACCAATCTTTCATTTGAAGGCCATGTTTCTAGCATCTGTAAAACCGCATTCTTCCATCTTAAAAATATATCTAAATTACGACATATGCTCTCGATGACAAATGCGGAACAGTTAGTTCATGCGTTCATGACCTCAAGGCTAGATTACTGTAACGCTCTACTAGGTGGTTGTTCTGCTCGCCTGATAAATAAACTACAGCTCGTACAAAATGCAGCAGCTAGAGTTCTTACTAGAACTAGGAAATATGACCATATCAGCCCGGTTCTGTCAACACTGCATTGGCTTCCTGTTAAACATCGTATAGATTTTAAAATCTTGCTAATTACCTACAAAGCACTAAATGGTTTAGCTCCCCAGTACCTGAGCGAGCTCTTAATGCATTATAGTCCTTCGCGTCTATTACGATCTCAGAATTCAGGCCAGCTAATAATACCTAGAATATCAAAATCAACTGCAGGTGGTAGATCCTTCTCCTATTTGGCACCTAAACTCTGGAACAATCTTCCTAGCATTGTTCGGGAAGCAGACACACTCTGTCAGTTTAAATCTAAACTAAAAACACATCTCTTTAACCTGGCATACACATAACACATTATCAATTTATTTTTTCAAATCCGTTAAAGGATTATTAGGCTGCATAAATTAGGTCAGCCGGAACCGGGAACACTTCCAATAACACCAGATGTACTCAGAAGAAGAATGGCATCTACGCTAATATTAGTCTTTCTGTTTATCCCGAGGTTTACCGTAGTCAGCCGGATCCGGGCCGTATCCGGGTGAGATCGAGGACCTGCGCCATGACACAACCACAACACAGCCCTGAAGTATCAGCAGAGATTGAGTCAACTAGATCATCCACTATGAAGGCCTCATCAACATGACAACCAGTGGCACATCTCCTCAACAACCGTCCATACCGGTGTGATGAATACGATCCTCAACTGGATGGAACTGAATTAAACACTTTGAATGTTGCGATCGTATCTGACTTATGATAGCAACCTGAGTCGTAACAAAGCACTGTTCGCCAGAGGAGAACTGGCCCCCCGACTAAGCCTGGTTTCTCCCAAGGTTTTTTCTCCATTTTAACACCTGTTTGCCACCTGATGTCACCTGATGTCACCTGTTGGAGTTTGGGTTCCTTGCCGCTGTCGCCTTTGGCTTGCTTAGTTGGGGACACTTGACAATTGACATTTGATATTCAACAGTGCTTTGATCTACCTGCATTGACACTATTCCTTAAGAGCTGCTGTGCAGCCAAAATAATGTACCAGTTATCACTGTAAAGCTGCTTTGACACAATCTACATTGTAAAAAGCGCTATATAAATAATGGTGACTTGACTTGACTTGACGATTGGCCAGATTTGATAGCCGCTTTTCCACTATCAGGGCAAACGGTTGTCATTGTGTAACCGTTCCATTCTGTGCCGATCCGGGCCAGCTGGTATGGTTATGGTTTCATTTTCCACTGTGGGGTAATGTAATACAAAAGTGCCAGTCATTGCCTTGGTAACACAACAGTTTACTGATGATATAAGATGTAAATAACAACCGGGTTATGGAGGATAATCAGATATTTCTTTTAATTTTATTATTAATTTGTGTCACTCAAACAGAGCGCTTAGCCAGCTACAGAGAAACTGGTAGCCAGGCAACAGACAATTGACCAATCCTGAGTGGTGACGTCACTTTACGGATTCTACCAGCACGATTTAGCATTGTTGTCTAATTCCAGGCCAAGAACGGTTTGCGATTGTGCTGTACCGCACCAGGCTCAAATGGAAGCACAACTGGAATGGTTCCTTACCGTTCTAAGAACCATTCGGCCTGACGGTGGAAAAGCGGCTAAGGATGACGTATTTCATTCTGCTAATGTTCACAAATATGTTTTTACAACAGTAAAAACTTTTTTTATGCAATCTTAATGTTATATTGTGTCATGTTCATAAAAATCAAACTGATAAAAATATAGACCACACCTTATTTGTATTTAAATAGCATAGGTTTATGCTGAACCTTATTCTTGTACATACAGGTGCTGTAGAAGGAGGGAAGGAAGTATTATTTAGTGATTTATTATGTATTGTACACCTAAAGCATTTTACTTTCATATAATAATCATATCATCGGGTCTCTCATCACCCACCACCATTGTGCAACATCCACCTGCATGATAAGACAGCAGCCACAATGCAGCGGTGCCAGTGCGCTCACCACACACCAGCTATAGGTGGAGAGAGTGATAGAGCCAATTCAATGGACCGGGATTATTAGGAGGCCATGATTGAAAAGGGCCAGTGGAGTGGAATTTGGCCAGGACACTGGAGTTACACCCTTACTCTCTTACGAGAAGTGCCATAGACTTTTAATGACCAGAGAGTCAGGACTTCGGTTTAACGTCTCATCCGAAGGACGGTGCTTGTTACAGTATAGTATCTCCATCACTACACTAGGGCACTATGACCCACACAGACCACAGGGTGAGCACTCCCTGCTGGGTATAAAAAAAATAACCTAAACCAAGTAAATAATAAGGAATCAGAAAGAAACACAGGACTACATAACATAATAAATTTAATTATTTAGTCTAATTTAAATGTACAACATTTTTCCTTCTGTTGATGTGTTTATGGAAATTAAAGAAAGACATCTGATATTTAGTGTGTTTACATCCACTTTACAAACTGAGATGACAGAACAACACTTTAGTTTGTGCTTTATCAGCTGAAAAAAAAAAATCATAAATAATCTAAAAATATCCATTAAAGAGGATGCTACATCAACTGATTCACTGATCCTACTCAAAAGAATGATTTACTAATGAATCTTCTATTCATATAACTGTGTGATTCATTTTATTGGGTGAAAAAGTATGTATTATTAGGAGGCCATGATTGAAAAGGGCCAGAAAAGGGCCATTATTATTATTGTATATGACTTGTCTGGAGGGCCTTGGTTTGGGTTTATTAACAAACTATTAATATGTCCTTCCATCAGAAGTTGCATAGGAGGGCTGTTTTGCTCATCTTGAGATATTTGTCTTGAGGCTGAAATCTAAAAATGCAATAACTTGTCTTATCTGTTAGCAAAATGATCTCGATACATATGCTTCCTTAAAGTTTCGTTGAGGGAGACATATTTACGAACAGAAAACAAAGTTCTGCTGTTAGAAACTTAGCTTAGCACACCGTTATCTTTGTGTCTCTGCAACTTCTGTCAGCGCAGCGTGTTTTCTTACCCGAGCATGTGGATATTATTGTTTTTCTCAACATGAACATGTGAAACAATATGAAGACGATAGCTATGTACTGACTCAAGTGTATTATGTACGTTCTGTACGATAACTGGTGCTGTCTGCTTTATTAGCGTTTTTCCTGTTTGCGCTGCTTGTGCTTAAATGCTTTTGTTCTTTATATTTTTTTGTTTACACATATTGTTTAATGCTTTGAGCTAAAAGAAAACCTTGAGATATAATGTAAGCTTGTTCTGTATATCGCCTAATCGTAAGCTTGTTCAGAAATGGTTACAAAATCTTGATGAATTAAATGTATATATCAGAAATGGTTACAAAATCTTGATGAATTAAATATATATATATATATATATATATATTTCTCATTTAACTTCATTTAAATAAACGAATATTCGTTTTTTACGAGCCCAAATATTCGAATACAATATTTTGGCAAAATGCCCACCCCTACTATAAAGAGACACGGCAAAGTGTCCGTATACATTGTTAGAAATGAACCACAATTAAATTTACAGTTCTTACCACAACATAAAATGTAAAGTGTAATATTAGTTATGGTGCATTATATCAGAGGGTGCAGCTTGAAAGTGTGCTTTACCATTTTGAAAGCCGAAACACAAACACATTGTGAAATACAGCAATCATGAATGATCAATTATAAAAATGTCCATCAAAGATGATGCTGACTGAAATATCTTAAGTGATAGGATGTGTTTAACTGACCTTCTAAACCAAGGGTAAAATAAAGCATAGATTAGAGGATTCAGGCCTGAGTTAATATAGAAGACCCATGTTAGAACATTCACTATTACAGAGGAAATTATTGTATTCCCTGCAAGAGAAAAAATATAGAGAGGTAACCAGCAGAGAATATGAATTGTCACAATGATTCCTAATGTCAGAGCAGCTTTGCTCTCAGATTTCCTCCTCACTGAACCTTCCATTAAACATTTACCACCCTTCATCAGAGAGTTTATAACTTTCACTTGCTGATGTACTACATAAAATATCCTCAAATATAAAGTTATGATCAGGGTACAAGGAAACAGCAAGGACATGAACAGATCAGTGACTATCCATGTAAAACTTATCATGACAGAACACACTCCATAACATGCATCTGTTTCGTGCGATGTGTCAAAACGTCCATTGCTGCTTGAAAGGGCAGTGGTATAAGCTGAAGAGCAAAACCAACAAAGACAGATGGTCATTAAGGCTTTAGTTGTGGTTATTTTCTGTGGGTACTGTAAAGGGTGACACACAGCCACATAACGATCAACCGCAATCAATACTGAATTACTGAGAGATGCTGAGATAATCAGACCGAGGGTCATAGTGAACAGTCCACAGGCAGTTTTGCCAAAGTACCAGCACTTCTCAATCAGCATAATGGCTTCTATGGGCATCACAATAAGTCCAATAAGCAGGTCGGCCACAGCCAGAGAGAGAATAATCAGGTTGGTTGGAGTGTGAAGCTTCTTGAAGTGAGAGATGGAGATGATCACCAGCAGGCTCAGAAACACAGTCCATGCTGACAACAATGATACAAACACATACATGATCTTGTATTCATGTCTGGAGCGTTTTCCCTTGATACATGATGAGTTGATGGCAGGAAAGCAGTATTGAGTCTCATGATCCTCTGTCTCATAGGCCATGAGTGAGTCTCCTCCTGCAGGAGTTTGTTCTGCTCTCCTTACTGTCCTTTCATTTATACAGCATCTGGATCAGACTGACCAACCCATCCACCGCCCACTCTGATGCTGCAAAATGACATAATATTTTTCTTTTAATAGTTCAATCCTTGGCAGTGAAATTTGCTGTGGAACAAGCACAGTCCACACACAGTGTTATGCTACATAAGGATATCGTCTGATCAATTGAATGCATCCTATAGGTCAGGGGTCAGTAACCTATGGCACACGGAGGGATAATCATATGGGCTGGATTTCCCAGGACCTTCTTAACTCTACGTCGTTCTTAAATTATACATTAAGTTGTACCTTAAAGGGATAGTTCACCCAAAAATGAAAATTACCCCATGATTTACTCACCCTCAAGCCATCCTAGTTGTATATTACATTCTTCCTTCAGACAAATATAATCAGAGTTATATTAAATAATGTCCAGGGTAATAATGTCCATGCTTAATAATGGGAGTGGATGGTGCCCCAGATTCTAAAGACAGAAAAAATGCACTCATCCATTATAAAGAAGTCCACACGGCTCCGGGGGGTTAATAAAGGCCTTCTAAAGTGAAGCAATGCGTTTGTGTAAGAAAAATATCCATATTTCAAACTTTGTAAACTATAATCTCTAGCTTCCTAACTGTTATATGCGCGTTCACGAGAGTGGTGTCCCAGTTTATGACATGGGACTCATGGGCAGTGTGAGCTCCGGTGACGAACACGCAAGCGCAGAGGAGAGAGCAATACCAGTCACGAATTAAAAGTACAAAATAGGCGATAAAACGGTATCGATATTTATCTACGGTACGTCTTAATCGATAACGATATAAAAAATGTTCGATATAACTCGAGATATATTTTCACTTAAATACATTAAAATGTAAACAGACATTAAGTTCGTTTGCATGAACAACTCTCGCTCCGTCCCTGGATCACAAACAGACGCGCTAGGAGTGACACGCAAACAAGTTGCTGCGGGAGTTCAGTTGAGCAATCGCCACATGAGATCAGAACACACAAACACATGAAAACGAGTGCCGTACCTGTCGGTGATGAGGAGACTGTGAATAAAAAAGGACATCAGCTCGTCAGTGTGGCAGTTTCATGGTTTCCTTACATCTAACAGTTGATCTACTTCAAAGTTCATCTTGAGAGAGCAGTTGTCATGTCGGTATTAACAGCTGCACAGTGTTTTCAACCACACACAGTATCATTATTTCTGTGCTACAAATATTCAAATTATCACAGAAGTACTGAGATAAAAGTTTATAGTTCAGATAAAACACTAATGTCTATGTTATCGATCAAAATAGAGCAAATCAGCTTTTGAAAGAAACTTGACCGCGCTGAAAACGACGCATTTATAGATTACATTGTTTCGGCGACAAGTGACTGTTAAAAAATGTATTTGACGTTGAATCTTCATTTAACAGATTCTTTCAAATACACTGATTCATCCAGTAATGAAACAAGAGTATTTATGGGCGTGTCACTGAATCATACATCCAAACAGATTTTTTTTTTTTTTTAAATAATTAATTCAAATATATTTAAAAATTTTAATATTTTGCAACCTCTAGTAAATTACATGTTTTTTTCGTTTAGTTGTCATTCAGAATTGTGATCTTGGTTTGTAACAAACAAAAAAGTTTCTCAATTTATACAGAATTGTGCAGCTCTAAGTTTCTTTAACACTTATTTATTTAATCTTCATATAAAATATTAGAAAGATTTGTTTAAATTTTATTTTGCTTTGTTTTAAAATTATTTGAAATTATTTAAAAATTATATAAATTATTATTTTATTTTATTTTTGCCCTAATTAAAAATGCATTGGTTAAATTTAAAAAAAAAAAAAAAATTCTGCTAACATTTTTTCAATAATTATCGCTACCGATCAATATGAAACATTATATCGTGATACTTTTTTTTTTTTATCTGTATCGCCCAGCCTTAGTACAAAACTAGGATTTGTTAAGAAACATGTCGGAGGATTTCGATTTAAGGCAAGAGAATGCCAATCACTAGCGAAAATCACGTTAGCCAAACCCTGTAAGTCACATCACCAAAAACAGCAGGCTAAGGGGGAGACAACACACCCAGATAGCAAGCAGTAAACAAATCGTGCAACTGATAGAGAGAGCGGTAAGTCACCCATCTGATGAGCCGAAAGTGGTGGAAGACGCAACAAGGTAGAGAGCTTGCAGCATGCAAAACATACAAACAAACAATCCAGGTTTGAAGCAGCTAAATGCTAACATTTTATATAGTCATTTTTTTATTGTTATAATAATTATTTTATAACATGAACCATTGATTAATTCTTTAGCCATCTAGTGACTGTAGTTAAAAATTCATGTCATCTTAATTTTTTTTTTTTAAAAGTTTTTGCTTTCCAGTAGATGGCAGCAATCGTCCACTAAACCCACATCACTTTGAATGAAATTGAGAAATGTAGATCTTTTTGTAAAGTGGCTTTTATTATTTTATATAAATGTATATACTTACTATATACAATTATTACAAACTGAGGCAAATAATTAACAAAAAATACCCTAAATCCCCCAAAACTGCACAACTTTACAGTAAAAATATTAAAGTGAGCGATATCACGTTTGTTTAAATGTTACAAAATCACATTTTACTGTCTGGTTATTTAAGCTAGTTGGACAGAAAAATGAATATTGTTGCCCAATGTGTAGCATATTAGCAAGAAACATAGCATAACATAAATGATAGGCCCTATATTGTATTATTTGCCTACTATTACGAAATGAGAAATAGCTGCATATATGCCTTTGTCTTTTGCATGTTTCTCCTCTTCCTTTTTATTTATTTAGGCAACCTAAATCGGCCTCCGGTGACCATTTTTCTTACCATAATTTAGTGTTGATTTAGAACTTGTACCGCTCCCCTCCCGCTCTCTCTCTACAGACGTCACCTCAATCCCTTCTTCTCGTATACTTTTGAGTGAGAGTTCTTCTCCTGGCGCACACTCCGAGTCCCTCCCGACCTGGTTAATTGACCCACACGGTGACATGATATCATTGACGTTAAGTGCAAATGAGCGGTAAAAACCCGAGCGCCATTCGTTTTTTTTTTTTTTTTTTTCTTTTCTTGCGCAGGTGCCCCGTGCCACCCCTGCCGTGGGCCGTTGCCCATGTTGCCCATGCATAAATCTACCACTGACTGGTTTTAAGGAAAAAGGTACTCAGCTTAGTACATTTTCGCCGCGTCGCCAGTTTTTAGAGCATCCATATTTCAACCCAGGGCCATGACAACACCGGCCCTCGTGGCCAAAAAAACAGACCGGCCCACCGGGAATTCTCCCGGTGCTCCCGATTAGACAATCCGGGCCTGGGACAAACAAGTCTACATTCTTATTTTGCCCACTGATCTATATTAAATATTTATATAGATCGATGAATTTGCCATTATGATGTCATCTAGTGACATTTAGCTACCAGTTTTAGCTACTTTCATTTGAAAGCAGTTGGCAACAGCTACAATAACCCTTGCAATTATAAGTGTGTTATTCATAGGCCTATAAGATATGCATTATGTATGAAACAATAAAGTTTACTCTATTTTTCTCCCAGTTCACTGGCCACATACTTTTATGTATTTCGGGGAAAATTTTGTAAATCCAGCAGCTCTTCAGTTAAGTAGTATGCCTTTAGAGTCTTCATAGTGGGCTAAGAGACACCGTTATCTGTAAATCCAGCCATGATTTGTCGGATGAGCACACTAGTGCAGGTTATAATCTGACAGTTTAATAGTATTTATAGCTCCTATTTGAATAAAATAGGCTGTGTGACTATGAGGAATGATTACCTCAAAATGTATGCTCGTAAGCAAGTTTGCGGGACTTTATTTAAATACATACACCTCTTTAACTATTGTCACGTATCAGTGATTTATCACCACATGTGCCATAGTTTGCAGATGCATATAGGTGAAAAAAAAAGTTTCATTATTTAAAAAAAAAAAAATTGTCTCAGTGTTGAGTGTTTTTGAGGTTACTTTTTATTAGGGCTGGGCAGGGGCGGAGCCAGACATTGTAAACATTCGGGGCTTAGCCCAAATCTATTTTGTTCCAATGACAATTTAATTTTCCATTAAAGGGGACATCGGATGCCAATTTTCCACAAGTTAGTATTACTCATTAGGTTCTTTGTGAAAAGTCTATAACATACTTTGATTCAAATTTCTTAAAGAGAAGCGGCAGCACGGAGCGCATGTGAACATCCTCTCCTCAGCTTTAATACCAGTTACAGTGCGAAATAAACATGATCTGAAAGTATGTTAACAGATACAGTACAACTTACTGAAATCCATATCATGTCTCATGTAATAGCTCAATCAGTGTTTCAACCTCGGAAAGACGTCAACAAAACAGCTTGTAAACAATTTCACGTAAAGTCACATTTACCTCAGAAAAACCATATTCAGTGACCATAAACTTGTTAGTTAGCTACAAAAACGGACACTAGAAAGTCAGCATTCTGATAAATATAGCTATGCACCGTTACATATTCATTATAATTTTTAATGTTCTTCAATATTTAATGCATGTTTGAATAAATCACTTATGACAGCCACAATTTAAATGTTTATATTTAAAAAAAAAACAAAACAAAAAAAAAAAACGAATTGGAGTAGAAATATGATTATGTAATTCTAAACTTTAGTTTAAGTTTAGTTTGTGTCCTAGAACGCTAATAGGGAACGCCGTCTGATAGCGTGTCTGAAACACCATCAAATCACTCCAATCATATTGGCCGGCCTATGATGTCACTACTAGTGCGACCCGAACGCATATAAGGGGCGCCTAGGGAACAAGTCAACCCCTTTTCGTCTTCAGGGACTGTTTTGTCTAAACGCTGTTCAAATGCTGTTCTAGGTAAGAATGGCATTTTTAAGCAGACGTTTCAAGCGGTGTGTACATCTGTGTCTTAGATATTTGATGTTTGATGACACTCATGACTTGTGCGTCCTTTGTTAGAGCATGCATGTTCAGTACTTGAGAGTTCTTTACATGTTTTTGTAGAGCTTTCCTGTTGAGGAAGCTCCACTTTCGTTTGTCTCTCTTCCTGTGATGTGTGTATTGGATCAAGTTTCTCACACTTAATCACACACATTACTTGTGCGTTGTTTGTTTGGGCAAGGAGCGCGTGCGTTCAGTTTTTGAGAAAACTGTTTGCTCGCGCTGTGTGTGTGTGTTTCCCATGGCAACCCCAGTATGGACTTGCCGTGGGCAGTACACATATGGAGTCCCTGGGATGGCTCCAGCCTAGAGATAGGGGGAGACTCATCTGACAGGTGACAGCAGAGCTGGCTCTGCCAAGGGAAAGACACGGGCTCACCGTAGGGAGTTTGACCGTGGACAATACACATATGGGAGGGGTCACAACATATGACAACGAAGGCTATACAATCTAGCGAATATCTACAGATATCTGTCAGCGAGGCGCCGTGCGCCAGCACCCAGAAAGAGGCAACTCCTCTAGTGGAGTGAACTCCTAATCCAAGCGGGCAAGGCACACCTTGGGACTGATAAGCCAAGGCGATGGCATCCACTATCAAGTGGGCCATCCTCTGCTTGGAGACAGCCTTTCCCTTCTGCTGGCCTCCGTAACAGACAAAGAGCTGATCTGAGGTCCTAAAGCTTTGCCTTCTATCCACGTACAGGCGCAGAGCACGGATGGGACAGAGCAAAGCCAGGGCTGGGTCTGCCTCCTCCGAAGGCAGCGCTTGCAGGTTCACTACCTGATCTCTGAAGGGAGTGGTGGGAACCTTGGGCACCTATCCAGGCCGGGGTCTCAAGATAACATGAGAGTCACCGGGCCCGAATTCCAGGCATGATTCGTTGACCGAAAATGCGTGCAGGTCCCCTACCCTCTTGACCGAGGCCAATGCAACCAGGAGGACGGTCTTAAGGGACAATACTTTTAACTCTACTAACTGCAAAGGCTCGAAGGGATAACCCCGGAGAGATGTAAGTACCAGGGAGAGATCCCAAGAGGGTATAGAGGAAGGGCGAGGCGGATTCAGTCTCCTCGCCCCCCTCAGGAACCTGACGATCCTGCTTCCCCAAAGACTTAACATCGACTGCATCGTGATGTGTGGCAATAGCGGCAACATACACCTTGAGGGTGGAGGGAGACAGTGAGGTGCGCTGTCCGGGCGACCGAGGGCGAGTTTGCTCTTGTCCCAGTTGACCCGAAGACCCAACCGGCTGAGGTGAGTTAACACCATGTCCCTGTGTTCACACAACTGCTCTCGCTGGCCAGGATGAGCCGGTCATCGAGGTAGTTGAGAATGCGAACTCCCTGTTCCTTGAGTGGAACAATGGCCGCCTCCGCAACCTTCGTAAAGACGCAGGGCGACAGTGCCAGCACGAAGGGTAGGACTTCGTAGTGATATGCCCGACCCTTGAATGCAAACCATAGGAAGGGTCTGTGTCGAGGCAGAATCGAGACATGAAAGTACGCGTCCTTCAGGTCGATCGCTGTGAACAAATCCTGGGGACGGATGCATTCGAAAATGCGTTGAACGGCAGCCTGTGAAGGGGCCGATTCAGGACACGCAAATCCAGGATTGGATGTAACCCACCGCCTTTCTTGGGTACAATGGAGTAGGGGCTTTAAAACCCTGACTTCATATCGGCTGGAGGGACCGGCTCGATTGCATCCTTTCGCCAGGAGGACAGCATTCTCCGCCCGGAGAACAGGTGCATTGTCCAGGGACACGCGAGTGTAGTGGACACTCCTGAACACCGGGCGCAAATGCGAGCAAATTGTTTGCACTGTAGAGCCCTTTATCTACACAGCAGGTCTATAATACACAGCAGAAGCACCTTGAACACTGGTACTACACTGTGACACATCACCAGCAGCAATGATATGGTGCAAGGACAACAACATTAATTTCAATGTTTAAATAATTATATTTGAGATGCATTCACACATTAATTTATCACATCACTATTTAGATGAACTGCTAAAAGCTGAAAGGTGATAGTGACCAGTCATGGCACATTAAAATATAATATTACACATTAAAATAATAACGTTTTCCCATTACCATTACCTACAGACCGACCACAAGCCTTCTGTTTCTCTAATAAACCCCTAATATTTCATCAAAGCTCTAATGAGATGTCAACAATTACTTGTTGTAACGATCAGTCCTCTGAAGGCGAACTTGATGAACCCAAGTGCAGTTTATTGTATCAAAGTGAACAAACAAAGCAACCAGTTGACATGAACTTGAACAGACTTTACTTGAAGAGACTTGACTTGAAGAGACTTGAATTTAAAGAGACTTGACAATAAGACTCAGCAACAGCAGGATTACAATAACAATCCACGACCAAGTAACATGGGGAAGACAATGGCTTTAAATACAAGAACTTAAAGAACACATGACTATGGCAACCAATGGGGAAGTGACACAAGGAACAAGGGAACCAATAACAGAACAGAACTCAGAAACACATGACTATAACCAAGCAATCAGAACATGACACATAGCCTAAGGGAGAACAAGAGGAGCAGGTGAAGCATGGCACAAACAAGCAACATGAATAAAACTACAAAATGAAAGGCATGAAAACATGAACATGAAAACAAGAAAATGAACAAAACCCAAAACTAGACATTACACTTGTGCATATCATGTGCTTTAAATATCTAAATAAGGGTATTTTTAGTTGAGGTTGAATAACATCTACTTCACATAGTTTTATACACAGTTTAGGGGGGCTAAAGCCCTAAAATAGGCCTAGCGAAGTCCCAGAAGTATGCCACAATGTAAAAGCAGTTCAGTTGATTTGGTGATGACTATGACCAGCATTCCTCAGCTAAGAGAGCAGTCAGTATTCATGTGCTACAGCTGTACTGAGTGAAGGTCTACAGTGGTGAGTCCAGCACAGATAATGTTACAGTAGGTCAGACCACCGTAATAGAGGAAATTAATATTAAATAGAATAAGCATGTAATTTTTACTTTGTGTCTAAAAATGGTCAAATCATTTAACATATAACTGTTGTATAAAATAATTATCACATTTTTCAATCATGCTGACATTCGAGAAAGTAGATATTAGAAAGTAGAAAGAAGATACTTAATTATATTATGTTACAAGTAAGCAATAAGGTATGAGAGGCTGTGCTGTATCATGAACCGTTGTTAGGCACGACACAAAGTGGAGTGCCTGCAACCCCTTCAGCCATGACTTATTCACGATACAGCACTAGCCTTGAGTACCTTATTGCTTTTATAAAACGGTTACCACACAATACAAATATTAAAGCCAGAAATATGTATCAATGCAACTTTCATGAAGTAAACTTTTTCTAAAAGCCTTCCTTCCACCGGAAAAAATAGTCCCTGACCGTGAACAGCAACAGACGTTACATTTTCATGCCATTAGATGGTGGCAAAGACTGTGTTTATGAGTGTGTCAGTCAGTAGCGAAGACTTTTATATTGAAAAGACTGAGTTGTTTTGAAAACGGAACAAGACGGCTTAAAACCCCTTAAAGGACAAGGACAAGATGATACAACAGATTTTTTTTATTATGAACATAGGACTGACCTGAAGGAAAATGCTAAATCTAAATGCAGGTAATAAACTCGTTCACTTGATCTCTTTCTCACATCACTCTTCTACTATAATACAGTAAGCCTCGATGAACAATATCAGTTGAGAACATACAGTTTATGTTGCTAAGAGTGGTTGCTAAGGGTGTTGTGTAGTGATACACAAAACCGTTGGGTGAAGCGGTCATAGCTATTGACCAATCAGAATCAAGGACAGGAACTAACCGTTTTATAAACACAAAATACAAGAACTCATACAAGGGCAATTTAATAAAAAATTCATATATTGAATTTTGTAGACTTTTTTTTTTTTCTTTTCATTTTGGTGGCATTTCCAACCTTGCACAATGCTATTTTATGTCTGTATTGAGATGTTTTAATAATGGTTTCATTTCACATCGGTGACAAACAGCGTCAAAGTTTAGGGGGAAACACAATTGTTACCTGGCTGTCACCAATGAATGCATCTAATTACATCTACACACACTTAAAAAATATCAAAACAAGGTTAAATGTTTTACTGCTTTTTTTTTTTTTTTTTTTTTGCCTTCAGTTTAGTGTGGCTTATCCAGAGCCAAATAGGAGGAAAGAGAAGTCATTAAGAAAAGAGGAGTATTCATGTTTAATACTGGTTTTATTTGTGCCATTACATATTAAATTATTGATTATTAACATCTTTAAAATATCTCACATTAATTTAGCTAATTGCAATTAAATAATAAAGACATCTGATAACCATTGTGTTTACATCCACTTTACAAACTGAGACAATACTTTAAACTATACTAGCCTGTCTTTATCAGTTCAATACGATAAATAAAAAAAATAAAATAAAAAAAACTTAAATCAGCCTGTAAAAATGTCCATGAGAGAAGATTCTGGCTTCAATATTTTAAGGGTTAAGATGTGTTTAACTGATATTTTAAACCAACTGTAAAATAAAGCATAGATAAGAGGATTCAGACCTGAGTTAATATACAAAGTCCATAATAAAAATGTAATTGTGGTAGAAGTGATTACTGTAGACCCTGTTAAAGAAAAGATATAGTATGGAATAAAGCACAGCAGATAAGCTGTCACAATGATTCCTAATGTCAGAGCAGCTTTACTCTCAGATTTCCTCCTCACTGAACCTTCCTTTACACATTTACCACCCTTCATCAGAGAGTTTATAACTTTCACCTGTTGATTAACAACATAAAATATCCTCAAATATGCAGTGATCATCACAATACAAGGCAACAGGAAGGAATATATTGCATCAATGACTCTGCAGGTAAAACTAACTGTTAAGGTACACTCTCCGTAACACTCATCTGTTCTGTTTGAAGGGTCAAAATATTTGTTGCTGATTACAATGGCAGTGTTGTAGGCTGAGGAGAAAAACCAACACAGGCAGATGCTTACTAAAGTTTTAGTCATTGTTATTTTCTGTGGGTATAGTAAAGGATGACACACAGCCACATAACGATCAACAGCTATTAAAACTAAATTACTAAGAGATATTGAGCTGAGCACTCCCATGATTATCATAAACAGTCCACAGAAAGTGTCTCCAAAGTACCAGCATGTCTCAATCAACTTTATGGCATCCACAGGCATCACAATAAGTCCAATAAGCAGGTCAACCACAGCCAGAGAGAGAATGAGCAGGTTTGTTGGAGTATGAAGCTTCTTGAAGTGAGAGATGGAGATGATCACCAGCAGGTTCAGAAACACAGTCCATGCTGACAGCAATGAAAAAAACACATACATGATATTGTATTCATGTCTGGAGCGTTTTCCCTTGATACATGATGAGTTGATGGCAGGAAAGCAGTATTGAGTCTCATGATCCTCTGTCTCATAGGCCATGAGTGAGTCTCCTCCTGTTAGGAGTTTGTTCTGCTCTCCTTACTGTCCTTTAATTTATACAGTGACTGATCAGACTGGCCAACCCATCTACCGCCCACGCTGGTGATGTGTAATGACAATTATTTTCTTTCATTTCAACTTTGGCAGTAAAATTGCTGATCATAAGAGACAAATGAGAGACATAAAACTGTTTTTACGTGATGCTATATCCACACCAATAGGTGTCAGTAGAAAGTAAAAGAATACTGTCAAATCTGATGTAAGTGCATCAGTGGTCACAAACAAAATTCACATACTACAGTGGGGACTTCTGATGCTTGTCACTAATATCAATGACGAATGCAAGGCCAACAGCTTATTCTAAATGTTTAAATCATATCTGAAATACATTTACACAAAAACATTGTGATTTTTAGATACTGATTATGTAACATTAGACAGCTGCCTTCTAACTGTAATGGATCTAGATATGAAATATCATATCACATTTTTTTTTCCCCCAGACAGGATCACAATCCACAATCTTATTACAATTAGCACTAGTTTTGCAAGTAACTGAACAGTACAGCTATACTAATATTTTAACCATTTAGTCCAAAGTGAGGATGGGCGACAGAGCAACGGATTATTGTAGCTTCCATATCATTGTATGGAATTTGCATTTAACAAACTATAAATGTATTTTTATATATAGCCTAGCACATTTAAATGTTTGTTTAAATGTCTGAAACCTCAAATAAACATTATGCGGTTAAAACACTGAATAGTTGTGAAATATGAAAAGCGCTCAACGCTTGATGGAGGGCGTGTCTGAAGCTTGTGCTGACGCAACCGTTATACTAATAACCGCCAATTACATTACTTTCCAGTGTTGCATGAACACAATTGGCTAGCGACTGCTCTAGGGTGTTTGCATAAAGCGATCTGATTGGCTGACGCCTGCGTTGGCGCTTGAAAGCGATGCGACGGAACCCACAATTCAGTTCGGCAACGCATGACGTCACCCATTCAAATAAATAAGCGTTAACGCTGACGCCCCGTGTGAATGCAGCATAATAGAAGCGACGCGGTCGCGACGTGCATGCGGTGCGGCGCGGCACACTCGTTTTTTTCAGGCGCGCCTATGCCGCGGCGAGATGAAAACATCTCAACTTTTCAGAATGCCGCAAGCGCACCGCAGGTCATGTGACAAGAACCAGCGATCAGCTTTTTATACTCAATTGCACCTTTTTAATACTTTTTATAGTGCCTATTTATACTCAGGGTTGCTTTACAAAGGTTTCATTATTAGGGGTTCAAGCACGAAGTATTTGCTATTGTAATTGCTCATATTATTGTTATTTTTCTTGAGTCCTAAAATGAATCGTGCATGACCAAACTGTAAGGCCTAGAGACCTGAAACCTGGCCAGATGATAGTCCTCAATTTGGGGAGAACCTCACAAGAGATGACCCTCAGTTTATAACTTTCACCTGTTGATTAACAACATAAAATATTCTCAAATATGCAGTGATCATCACAATACAAAGCAACAGGAAGGAATATGTCGCATCAAAAAACAAAACCCTCCATATTCCATGTATGAGTTAAATATACTTTGATTCTTATTAAAGCTGCAAAAGTTATTCAGTGAATGAGTGTGTGATTTTCTCTCTTTTTTGTGTGTGTGTGTTTTTTTGTTTTTTGATTCACATTAACAACATAGACAGCATCAGGTACTGTATATTAGGCTTTAAGATCAAATGTACAGAGCCAACATACAATTTCTTTCCTAGTTGTTTATGGTCACTTAAGACATAACCGACAGTATTTATGTGAACCTTGTGTGTTTTTGACAGTTTAAGTGCAATAAATCTTATAGGCAAATAATAAACTTTAGTGATGATGAAGAACTGCAATGTCACATTAGCATAACCGCAAAAGAGATCATCAAAACAAAACAAAACAAACAAATAAACAAACAAAAAACTATATGTTAGTATTAGAGTTTGTGCTTTATCAGTGGGGGAGAAATAATACAATCAACCCCAACATTAAATTATTCATAATCTGTAAAAATATCCATGAGAGAGGAGGATGGCTCCAATATTTTAAGAGTTAAGACGTGTTTAACTGATATTTTAAACCAGCGATAAAATAAAGCATAGATAAGAGGATTTAGGCTTGAGTTAACATACAAAGTCCATATAAGAAATGTCATTGTGGCAGAAGAGATTACTGTAGTCCCTGTTACAGACAATATATAGTATGGAATATAGCAAAGCAGATAAGCTGTCACAATGACTCCTAAAGTCATTGCAGCCTTTCTCTCAGATTTCCTCCTCACTGAACCTTCCATTACACATTTACCACCCTTCATCAGAGAGTTTAAAAGTTTTACTTGCTGATGTGCAACATAAAATATCCTCAAATATAAAGTTATAATCAGGGTACAAGGTAACACGAATGAAAAGAACAGGTCAGTGAAAGTCCATGAAAAACTTATTACTAAATGGCACTTTCCATAGCACACGTCTGGTCTTTGGGAACTTTCAAAATATCTGCCACTTATTAAATAGCCAATGTTGTAGGTAGAGGAGAAAAACCAGCAGAGACAGATGCTTATTAAAGTTTTAGTTGTCGTTATTTTCTGTGGATAGAGCAAAGGGTGACACACAGCCACATAACGATCAACAGCAACTAAAACTAAATTACAAATAGATGTTGAGATAAGCAGTCCCATGATTATCATAAACAGGTCACACAAAGTGTCTCCAAAGTACCAGCATGTCTCAATCAGCTTTATGGCATCCACAGGCATCACAATAAGTCCAACAAGCAGGTCAGCCACAGCTAGAGAGAGAATAATCAGGTTTGTTGGAGTGTGAAGCTTCTTGAAGTGAGAGATGGAGATGATCACCAGCAGGTTCAGAAATACAGTCCATGCTGACAGCAATGAAAAAAACACATACATGATATTGTATTCATGTCTGGAGCGTTTTCCCTTAATACATGATGAGTTGATGGCAGGAAAGCAGTATTGAGTCTCATGATCCTCTGTCTCATAGGCCATGAGTGAGTCTTCTCCTGTTAGGTGTTTGTTCTGCTCTCCTTACTGTCCTTTTATTTATACAGTGTCTGGATCAGACTGACCAACCCATCTACCGCCTACTCTGATGCTGCGTAATGACATAATTATTTTCTTTTAATTATTTTCTTTCATCTCAACTTTGGCAGTATTGTTGATCATAAGAGACAAATGGGAGACATGTTTTTACATGATGCTATATCCACACCAATAGGTGTCAGTAGAAAGTAAAAAAATACTGACTTTGTCAAATCTGTTGTAAGTGCATCAGTGGTCACTATGTAAATGTGGTCACAAATACAATGTCACAGCTTTCAGAAAACTCCTAGCTTACAAGCTGTAATTACGAGCTCTACAAGGACGTGAACGCCTTTTACAAACTAGAATCTCGTAACAACAGAAATTACGAGGCCGCGTGAATGCATCTTAAACCCTCATGTTAGCCATGTGTCTTTGTTAAAGGGGTGGTTCATTGCGATTTCACTTTTTTAATTTTAGTTAGTGTGTAATGTTGCTGCTTGAGCATAAACAGTATCGGCAAAGTTACAGCGCTAAAAGTTCAATGCAAACGGAGATATTGTCTTTTAAAGTTATGGCAGTTTAATGCCTTCAAAAACGACTGGTTTGGACTACAACAAGCTTCTTCCCATGTTGGTGACATCATAAACCCTGCAATTAACATAAACACTGTCCCCGGGAACACAAAACAAAGTGGGCGAGGCCATGTCTTCTTCCTAGGGACCCTAGAGTTTGGGAACAATGTTTAAAATTTATGTTTAATTCTGTTCCTGACAATTATAATGCTAATTTAGCTGTCTGTGCTGCACATTTTACTGAAGACAGCTTCCAGAATCTGCACAAGTTCAATGCTGGATCTGCACAAAGGCTATTACTGAAAGATGGAGCAGTTCCCACTTTAAAAGCAGAAGCTGCTGTTTATGGGCCCCAACCTGTAAGTGTGTTTCATTTTTTTATAAAGTTATATAGTTTCTGGGACGTAAACAAAGATCAATGTGTTTTTACTTCGCTAGCCACTTAGCTAAATTCTATTTCATACTTCTCCAACAAACGCCTACAAACACCAACAAACGTCTATGTAATCACACCAGCGAACTTCTGTTGGTGTTTGTTGGCGTTTCTGTTATTAGTGTACAGCATTGTTTCATTATGGCTTTTATGTTGTGTTTACCCACATGCTCGTTCATGCTATAAATTAAACAATACATTTACAAAAATGCTTCACTCAGTCATGTATTCAGCTACAGTAAAGCTTTAATCAGAACACTATGGGACAGCAGTAACATTTGCAAGTGACAGCATATCTAAACACTTTGACACAAAAACAAACAAAAATACTTAACATTCATAAACGTCCATTAAAAGCCGTGCTTACAGAGGTTCTGCTTGACCCTCTTCATCATTACTGCTATCTGGGTCTGATTCGGGCTCAAATTGATACGGCAATATTGACGCCATTATTTATATTTCCACCGAAGCAAAGACTGGACTTTGACCGAAGCACATGCAACGTTTGCCCGTAATGGTAAGGGGCGTGGCGTTTCCGCACAACGTGAATCGCGACATCGTATTACGGACAGCGAATCACAATACGCAGGGCAGCTAACCATCTGAGCCCATTGCGTATTTCTGAGGGAAGGGGTTCATAGAACCAGGAACTCAACAGAACGTTTTTAAGAGAAGGGAAACAGCGGTGTAGAATAAAGGTAAAATATATGAAAAATACAGCATTTTTTTTTTTTTTAAACAAAGCATTAAGACATGTTAAACTACGCCCCATAAACACATCAAGTGTAGAAAAAACCACTGAACCACCCCTTTAAGCATTGTTTTCTGTAACTGCTGTTGGTGAGTCTTGTGTTTAATTTCATGATTTTTGCCAAGCCTGTCTTTGTTTTATGTTTAACTATGTTAATTAAATAAACTGCACTTGGGTTCTCTGCAAACTTGCCTCCAGTGGACTTATATTACAGAATGCTTAACCAACCAACCATGAACCCAGCAGTCTCCCTTCTATGTCTTCATCAAGGAAACCGGACTACTGAGGACTATGTTCATTGTTTTCTTGAACTCTCCAACCATAGCACTCAAGGACATTTTTCACTGTGGTTTAAAGGAGCCGATTTTCTCTAAATTACCAGGGGGAAAAATACATTGAACTGTGGACGAGGAGCCCCACAATCCAGCAGCGCACACCACAGCCGCCACACCAAAGAATCTCCACAGCCTCCACAGGAGTTCTCCACGCCATGACTGCCCAGCCACAGACTGTTCACATTGTGATTGCCACGCCAAGGCCTGTTCACATCATGCCAGCCCAACCAGAGTCCTCAGCTAAGATGGCCATCACTCCAGAGCCTCGTCCCAAGATGGCCGCCACGCCTGAGCCCTCAGCAGAGATGACCGCCACGCCTGAGTCCTCAGCAAAGAAGGCTGCCACGCAAGAGTCTTCAGAGTGTGTAGCACTGATAATTAAAGCCACAGCAATTATGTGTGTTCGGGCCATGTATGCATCCACTCCAGCCCCTGACCAGCGTCCAGAGAGGACTCCAGCCCCTGACTAGCATCCTGAGATATCTCTAGCCCTGGACCAGCATTCAGTAACTGCCTCAGCCCATGAACCTGCTCCAGGCCATGACCCCATAGCTCTTAGCCAATGTTGTAGGTAGAGGAGAAAAACCAGCAGAGACAGATGCTTATTAAAGTTTTATTTATTTTATTATTTTCTGTGGGTAGAGCAAAGGGTGACACACAGCCACATAAAGATTAACAGCAATTAAAACTAAATTACAAATAGATGTTGAGATAAGCAGTCCCATGATTATCATAAACAGGTCACACAAAGTGTCTCCAAAGTACCAGCATGTCTCAATCAGCTTTATGGCATCCACAGGCATTACAATAGGTAATCGTCTATTATTAGGAATTCAACGCGAGTAGCTACATCAGGTGAGTTCAACAGGCCAATCATTAGGGTGGATAGCAGGCACATTGGTATGCAGGGTCAGCATCCCACAGTAAAACACTGTGACAAAAACACACGCAAGTTCGACCCAAATGTTTAATGCCATGATTGTTACCATCTATTTGCATTAGTTTATATCCAGCTGGCCGCTTTTTTCGATGCAGCTTTGCTGCATATTTGAAGCTAGTGTCATGAGAAAGCAAACTGTATCATCATGCAGCAGAAATCAGAAATGCATTAGATTTCAGTTCTCTTTTATCATCACTGTACAATACAAATGTTATTTAAATAATAATCAGTGTTCTAAAATGGAAGCAAATAAAGTATACATACATACAATATGTGTCTAATGTCAATGCTATGGCCTTTGTGTAGATATTTAAAGATGGTCATTTTTAAGCATGACTGTTTTGATTTATATGAAATGGTAACATCTGTAACATCTGTAAGGTTAATAAAAGTATTGTTCATTGTTAATTTCATCATTTTAAGTACAGTACCTCATTGAAACTGTAAGCAAACTGTATGCAAAGCAATGATTTGTATTTTTATTGGACTTCAGACAGAACATTACTGATGACTGCAGGGTTCAGTGAGTGAAGAGGTCGCACATAGGTCGCAAAGCGCAGCGCCGCACCACGTCTTTAAAATTCGAACACATTGTTTTCTTTGGGGCTGTTCACACAGAACGCGTTTTTCCATTCCAATGCGCTACTTTTTTTTATTGTTTTTCTATGTAAACATGCGCTAGAAGGACGTGCAGAACCGTTGCGCTCGCGTCTTTTGCAGCATCTCTTGCATGCCATGGCGTTCTAAGTTAAAATCTAAGCACATGGTCTGAAGCACATGGCGCAGATGCACTTAGGGCGTGTCCGAATCCACTTTTGCTAGTTTAATGACTGAAAAAATGGCGCCGTGCCGTGCGTATGGTCCAAAAGGGTTGTACCTAGTTTCTTAATGCGTCAAGCGTGTGTTTTGGGCGTAACGTGCAATAAACCAATCAGAGTGTATTCTCACACTCCCTTTAAAGTCAGGTGCACTTGCATGTATTAAACAAATGCATGTGTTTATTGCCACGATTGGTCAAATAATTAACCAATTTCTTTCGACATTACTGCAAATTGGCAATTCTGATACATGCAATGACTATCCATTATAACGTGGGTATTTTTATCTTTATATACACAATAATATTCTTTTACATTGTATTCCTTTTATTTTTAATATTTAGCATGTTTGTGTGCTGCTGCACCTCCCTGTGTGTGTAATAAGCAAAGTGTATGCGCGTTGTGCACCCCCTATAGGCGCATAATACTAACTAATACTATGGTTTTAAGACCAACGCGCCCATGGGCGAACAGATGGGTGCAAGTTCATTTGCTATTTAAACAACATGGGTGCTGGATGTGAAAATGATAACTGCGTCAGGCTGAAACTAGCAAAAAACCCGTGCGTCGCGCCTGGTGTCACATTGCACCATGTATGTGTATGATAGGGCCCTGTGTATTACCGCATTGACTACAGTAAAACAAAGCTATCACTATTATTTTATATTGGCTATTTTTATTTAATAAAAAGTGATGCACTATGATGCACAAATGTTCCACGACTTGAACTTTAAGGTTATTTTTCATTAATATTATTTTAATCTTTTTTAATCACACTGCACATACTAAGAAAAAATTTCAAGCATTTTCCATGACAATATTCCAAAATTAAGCACAATTCAAAGCATTTCCGAACTTTCAAAACTGTACGATCCCTGCATATACATCTGGGGCATCATGAAGGTGAGTAAAACGATGAAAGAAATGTTCATGTTTGGTTGGAGTACACCTTTAGTTAATGGCTACAAAATAATTAATAAATACACTTACCATACACACAAAGAAGGTCTACACCCCCCCCCCCCCCCCCCCCCCCCCCCCCCCAGAAAATAACCATGCCCTTATGTCATCAGAGTGGGTGGTAGATGGATTAGTTTGTTTCATCCAGACACTGTATAAATGAAAGGACACTAAGGAGAGCAGAACAAACTCCTAACAGGAGGAGACTCACTCATGGCCTATGAGACAGAGGATTATGAGACTCAATACTGCTTTCCTGCCATCAACTCATCATGTATCAAGGGAAAACGCTCCAGATATGAATACAATATAATTTACCTGTTCGTATCATTGCTGTCAGCATGGACTGTGTTTCTTAACCTGCTGGTGATCATCTCCATCTCTCACTTCAAGAAGCTTCACACTCCAACCAACCTGATTATTCTCTCTCTGGCTGTGGCCGACCTGCTTGTTGGACTTATTGTGATACCCATAGAGGGCATCAAACAAACAGAGATGTGTTGGTACTTTGGAGACACTTATTGTGGACTGTTTGCAATTACTGTTAGGTTGCTTCTTTCTTCATCTCTTAGTAATTTAGTTTTAATAGCTGTTGATCGTTATGTGGCTGTGTGTCACCCTTTAATGTACCCACAGAAAATAACCACAACTAAAACTTTAATAAGCATCTCTCTCTGCTGGTTTTGCTGTTCTGTTTACAATATTGGGTATGTAATCAGTATCGGATATTTTAACATCTCACACAAAACGTGTTATGGTCAGTGTATTGTAATGAATAGTCTTGCTTGGACATTCACTGATTTGACCTTTTTATTCCTATTTCCTTGTGTCATGATCATCTCTGTATATCTGAGGATATTTTATGTTGTACAATGGCAAGTGAAAGTTATAAACTCTCTGATGAAGGGTGGTAAATGTGTAATGGAAGGGTCAGCAAGGAGGAAATCTGAGAGTAAAGCTGCTCTGACATTAGGAATCATTGTGACAGTTTATCTGCTTTGCTATATTCCATTCTGTATCTGTTCTCTAACAGAAACCACTGCAGTCTCTTCCACTACAATGACATTTCTAATATGGACTTTGTATGTTAGCTGTAGTCTGAATCCTCTTATCTATGCTTTATTTTACAGCTGGTTTAAAATATCAGTTAAACATATCCTAACTCTTAAAATATTTCAGCCAGCATCTTCTCTGATGGAAATATTTACAGATTGTCATTAATGATTTTGGTGGGGGGGGGGGGGGTTGATTTGTTTTCTTTTTTGCACTTAGAGGACAACCTCTAATTTCCATCTCTTAAAAAAACTCAAATACCGCTTTTAGGGCATATGTAATATGTTTTCACATGCTTAGGTTACTTCACATACATTAACATCACATTCCTTTGCTACACTTAATATAAACTAACCAAGATTATATTATTTCACATACATTAACTTATTATTAAAGGCATAGTTCACCTAAAAAATAAAAAAAAATGTCTGTTATCATTTACTCACCCTCATGCCTGATGTTAGGCAGAATGACCATTCACTTTCATTGTCCATAAAAAATATGCAATGAACATAAATGGTGACTAAGGTTGCCAATATCTCTTCTGTGAGATAAGAAAGCATCTTCATCTTCAACTTTTATTTATTTATATAGCATATTTAATAACAATGTTGTTGCCCAAAGTGCTTTATAGTAATAGTTAAAACATACTTATAAAAAGATTTACCATGCCTAGCAAATGAAGGCATGACTACACACTCTTAGACACACACCCTCACAAATGTACAGTGAGATCAGTATAGAAGAAAAAGAAATAATTACAAATTTAAAAATAATAATAATAACTTCAATAAACAGAATACCCTTACTTAAAAGGTAAGTTAAAAAGATACGTTTTCAGCTGAGACTTAAAAATCTCTAATGCTGGAGTTTGCCGGAAATGAAGAGGAAGGCTGTTCCACAACTTGGGAGCCACAACTGAAAAAGCTTGGTCACCCTTTGACTTCTTAGAATGAGGGACGGCCAGCAAAAATTGATTTGTTCTTAGTGTCCTACCTGATATGTTAAACCCTAAAAGGTCAACAATGTAGTTTGGGGACATGTTATGAAGTGCTTTAAAAACTATTAATAAAATCTTGTAATCGATCCTGTACTGAACCGGCAGCCAATGGAGAGAGGATAATACTGGAGTAATGTGAACTGCTGAACTGCTGAACTGCTCCAAGAGCGTTTGGAGGGCTCAAACTAACTAGGTGTGAAAACATCTTAAAAAAGGGATCATATAATCTTGGTTAGTTTATATTTTGGTCCATTCGCGGTCGCATTCCGGGGGGAATGCTTAATATATTTGCAATGTAATATAAAACATCACATTCCTTTGCTACACTTAATATAAACTAACCAAGATTATATGTTGCTAGTGATCATTAGTAATGTCAACATTTACTAACCCATTCCAACTATATTTTTATATAACATATAATGTAATATATAGTGTGTTTAGGATTAGGCACGTCAATTTTCTGATCATATTTCCAGGCACATCTTACCAATTCCAAAACAAATTAACCTTAATATCTACTATTAATTTTGTATTTAATCATTTATAAGTTTTGGGAGTTCATTTTTAGTCCATCTCCTACCCTTAAGTCTGTTTAGCAGAAATGGCATAAAAATGAGCTCCCAAAACTTACTGCCAGATTCTGAAAGATAAATTCTTCATACAGTGGTACAAGAGGATGTGGTGCTGGTCTTCCTCCGCCTCCTGGGTTTTTGGTTTCATTTAACATACTCAGACACTTCTTTAACAGTCAGACTGATGGCTGGGCCTTTGATAATATTTTTCTAAAGGCCCACCTTCTGGCTTGATAGTGTAAGAGGCTCTTTTAGGCTTTAAAGAACCCTAGATTCCATCCATCCTTGTTAAAAAAAGGGAAGGAGGAGTCTTTGGTCTTCGAGCCGCAGGAAAGTGAGCTGGGTCTATATTTCTAAATATGCTGACCTTGTGTTCTTGTATAGTTTGATAGGTTGGCTAGAACGATATATTGTGCAGGCCACAAAATGGCCGCCTCTTAGCCACCTGTTTTTTAGAGTAGCTTCTCATCTGGTGTTTGCTAGAGTAGTTTGAGTTAGCACTCGTCACTTCAGTTAGTATCTATGTTTAGGTCGGCCTTAATTGGCCGCCTGACATTGTTAGCTTGTTGAGCTTTGCTTTATTTCCTCTTTGCTATGGAGATTCAGAGGTGAAGCCCAGGCATTGCTATGCGTGTGGCCCCATAGGCCCACAGCTTAGCGGCCCAGGCTAGGACTAGGTTTAGGTGTTTTTTGTTATAAACCACCCTTTGTATTACTATCCCTTGTTAGGTTGTATAGTTCCTAATTCTGGCCTCCTCCTGAGGGAGTTGTTAGGCCGTATGCCCATTTCCCCTTGTTTATGTAGGTGCAATGGCTGAGGTTAACAGCTAAGGTAGCAGGCTGTTATTAGCCTCCCTGGTGCTGTTTCTCAGGTAGTAGGCCCTTATCTTGGCATAGATAAGTTTATGCAGTGTATGCTAGGCCCCACTTTCTAGAACTTTAATCATGCTATGATTTTCCCCTGAGCCCCTTGAATTTACATTCAAGTTTGAGCTACGGTGCTAGCTTTTTAGCTTCCGTCCTCTAGGGCTCAGTACAGATCTATAGTTCTGTTTGGTGAGAGCATTTATCCTGTTTGGATGGCATGTATTTACAAAGCATTAATTTGCTTTTTGGTTCTTTGCCCTACATGTATGTGAGCTTTACTAACTATTGCAGCCACAGGTTAGCGCCTGTTCTCATAATAGTAGGCTGTTTTTGGCCTCTATTTAAGGATGTGGTGACTTTTGTACTCTCCGGTTAGGGTTTGTGTTTCACTGATCAGGTGTTAAATTTGCACACTCAGGTTGAGTGTAGAGAGTCTTACTTTTAGTTTGGTTTCTGTTAGCTCCCGCTATGTGATTACATATAACTGTAGAAGTTGCTGGCTCTATTGTCTTTAGCCTCCTTCTAGTTTGCAGCTTTCAGGCGCTGTTGGAATATGGTCATGAGTTTAGCTCACATATTTTAACACTGCCACAGGTTTGTGCTTGTGTCCGTTTGAGGTTGTAGGCCTTGTAGGCCTCCCTTAGACCATGTTAGCATTTCATTATACCCTGTAATTATAGGTTGGTACATTGCCTGTTGGAATGTGTAGACTTAGCTCAGGTTGTGTTAAGCTAGTTACAGTTAAGCACAGTTTTTGCTAGTATTTATTGACTCACCACTACGGATGAGTCGTGAATGCCACTAGCTGTCGCCACATGTTTAAAAGTCGTAGGCCTTGTAGGCCTCCATGACTATGTGCCTACAGTACAGTCTGTCTGTTAGGTTGAGCTTTGTACTCCCCTTTTAAGGGTTGTTTTTATAATTGTGCTTAGCCCCCTAGCTGATCAGTTGGATGTAGACTTCTATGAAGCTTCCTGTTGAGATCAGCCCCAGGCTGGTTTGTGCTCCCCTGTATCAGGGTTCCCTAGTGCACAGCCTCCTCAGTGCAATTAATCACGTGCTGAGTAGATCCTAGGATAAGCGGATTATGCTCCCCTCAATAAGAGGGTTCATAGCATTCAGCTAAGTTCTGCTCTCCAGGATGCACATCTCTACTTGGCGTCATCAAGCTACGCCTTTGTTTTGAATAGTCATCTAGCGGACAGAAATCCTACATACTGCACCTTTTACTTTCTTTTCCTGCATCCTATTCCTCTGCAATTCAGAATTGAGAAAAAGTGACACAAAAGTAACATAACATTACTTTCCATAAAAAGTAAGTAGCACAATTAGTAACGCAATATTGTAATGCATTACTTTTAAAAGTAACTTTCACCAACACTGATCAAAACATAACATTATCAACAAGCAAGCATCAAATGCTTTAAAAATCAATTGTGACTCGTCTCATAGGAGACCTATGATCTTCATGTGCAGAGCTGCTGCTTATGTAGACATTTATGTATAAAGAGGTTGTTGTCCTTGCACAAGACTTAACTGTCTTTACCCATTTATCACTGATATTACTGATACGCAGTATCTCTGTAAATGTGTACAAGGCCCCACTGTAGTCTTTGTATTTGTGATCATGTCCACTGATGCACTTACAGCAGCCATGACTTCATATGAATGTCAGTGGCACAAACTGGGCACTTTCAAACAGTACACAGGGTGTCAGTGGATACTGGCTGCAGTAATTTTGTAATACAGAAACTTAATATTGCAGTACGAGCTTAAGAGTGCACCAAGTAAACTTTTATGTTTCACTGGACAACATTCTTATACTTTATACTGACAGCTGTAATTGTTTATATGATGTAAAAGCAGAATTTTCTGATTTTATATCTTATTTTTGTCTTATGCATAGCAATGTAGTTTGGAGAGGGAGAAAAAAAAACATTTCACTGCCAAGGTTAGTACTGTTGACAAAAAGTAATTATTGCATTATGAAGCATCAGGGATGGTAGTAGATGATGGTTGGGCCAGTTTGAGCACTTTACTGCACTAATGTTCTTCTGTAAAATGTCTTGAAACTCACTGGACCCCTTTTTGATTTGAAACAGCCCTACATTATAAGGACATGACACAACAAGACAACAGTTGGCCGTCATTGAGCATCTCAGTTTTTGCAGACTGTTCTGCAGTGTTGGTATAGTTGGACCACCATCAGTGGCCTAAAACATTCTTCTTAGGAGAACTTAGTTCTTAGGACAACTTTGATGAACTTTTTTTGATCCACTTCAAATGTTGACTACTGTAATTTCCTCTCACACAGATACATGCTAACTGCCTGTTGGCTATGCTCTGTGCAGTGTGTTCAAGTGCAACTTTTTGGCCCAGATGCAGACGATGCAAGGCAAAACAGCATTCAGATTTTTGCCACTAGTTCTTTAATGTCAGCTTGGAGTGTCCCAGCCTATATTTCTTATACAGAGTATCCACAGGCTGTGGTGGACAAACATGCACACACATAAACACTGCTTTAGAACTAAAACAGGCAGTTAGGCAAGCCTAATGCACCTTTCCTGTTGCTGCAACATTAAATAATGCTTCAGCATATTACCAGAGATTTTCTGAACTTTGTGTGGTACTATTTATGAATAATTATCTTATTGGTGATTTATATTCATGCTGATTCTGATTGCAAAGTTTTAAAAGTTTTGCAACTTTTAATCTCATTAAAACAAACTTACTGACCTCTGAGCACAATGCAACATCAGTGTATTGTGTGTGTTTGTTTGCCAATGTTTGCTTAACACTCTTAATGGACAGATCAGTGGAGAATTGTCACTGCAGCAGAACTCTGAATACAGAACAGGTGTTAACAGGACCCTCAGGATTACTTCTGAAACACACAATAAACACATGTGGATGTCCCTAGATGATTAGTTTCTGTCTGAAGTTAGTCATTGAATTGGTCAAATTTACAAAGATGCAAAGTCACTGTCTGAACACAGAAAAGACACTAATAAAATGTGGCATTTATTTTAAAGAAAGATAGCGCAAACCGTTTTCCAGCAAATCTGTAAAAAGGTTTTACTTCATACATTCACTAAAAATCACCACCAATCTGATAAAAATTTATTTAAAAAATGAGTTGAATCAAGTTAGTTTTGAGAAAAGCTCTTGTTGTCAGGGTATGTTATTGTGCTCTTATTTTATATACAGTGGGTACGGAAAGTATTCAGACCCCCTTAAATTTTTCACTCTTTGTTATATTGCAGCCATTTGCTAAAATCATTTAAGTTCATTTTTTTCCTCATTAATGTACACACAGCACTCCATATTAACAGAAAAACACAGAATTGTTGACATTTTTGCAAATTTATTAAAAAAGAAAAACTGAAATATCACATGGTCCTAAGTATTCAGACCCTTTGCTCAGTATTTAGTAGAAGCACCCTTTTGATCTAATACAGCCATGAGTCTTTTTGGGAAAGATGCAACAAGTTTTTCACACCTGGATTTGGGGATCCTCTGCCATTCCTCCTTGCAGATCCTCTCCAGTTCTGTCAGGTTGGGTGGTAAACGTTGGTGGACAGCCATTTTTAGGTCTCTCCAGAGATGTTCAATTGGGTTTAAGTTGGGGCTCTGGCTGGGCCATTCAAGAACAGTCACAAAGTTGTTGTGAAGCCACTCCTTCGTTATTTTAGCTGTGTGCTTAGGGTCATTGTCTTGTTGGAAGGTAAACCTTCGGCCCAGTCTGAGGTCCTGAGCACTCTGGAGAAGGTTTTCGTCCAGGATATCCCCGTACTTGGCTGTGTTCATCTTTCCCTCGATTGCAACCAGTCGTCCTGTCCCCGCAGCTGAAAAACACCCCCACAGCATGATGCTGCCACCACCATGCTTCACTGTTGGGACTGTATTGGACAGGTGATGAGCAGTGCCTGGTTTTCTCCACACATACCGCTTAGAATTAAGGCCAAAAAGTTCTATCTTGGTCTCATCAGACCAGAGAATCTTATTTCTCAGCATCTTGGAGTCCTTCAGGTGTTTTTTAGCAAACTCCACGCGGGCTTTCATGTGTCTTGCACTGAGGAGAGGCTTCCGTCGGGCCACTCTGCCATAAAGCCCCGACTGGTGGAGGGCTGCAGTGATGGTTGACTTTCTACAACAATGAAGGTATAGAACCATCTCAAGGATGATCAGAAGAAATGGACAGCACCTGAGTTAAATATATGAGTGTCACAGCAAAAGGTCTGAATACTTAGGACCATGTGATATTTCAGTTTTTCTTTTTTAATAAATCTGCAAAAATGTCAACAATTCTGTGTTTTTCTGTCAATACAGGGTGCTGTATGTACATTAATGAGGAAAAAAAAATGAACTTAAATGATCTTAGCAAATGGCTGCAATATAACAAAGAGTGAAAAATTTAAGGGGGTCTGAATACTTTCCGTACCCACTGTATTCTTTTAGTTTGTAGTTCCCCCCTTGTTAGTCTGTTTCTAGCTGCATCTAGTTCATCTCATTAGCCCTGTGTATATAACTACGGAGCCCCTCACGTATTGGTGAAAAAAATATGGGATGAGAGGAAAAAATATTTTTAAAAGCTTTCGCGTTCTCTCGCAAAACTTTTGTGTTCAACCGAAAAATTTTGCATTAGCTCACAAAACGTTTGCATTATATATTTGCATGCGCTCGCAAAACCTGTTGTGAGTTCAGAAAAACACTTCCTGTTTAATTTCCCGCTGGCAGTGGTTCAGACAGCTCCGTACGTTAACAATGGAGCAGTTAATAGAGTTTTATTTTGAACTTGGATTTAATCATAAAGAACTATGTGCTTAGTTCAAGGCACGGTTTTGACTTAAAGGGATAATTCACCCAAAAATGAAAGATTTATCTGTAAAATTTCTCATTTTCGACGTCTAATTTTTGACCGGTATTTTGTTTTACTCTATCCTCTGTGCTTCCACATTCGTCATTGCGTCATGCGTCGGGTCAGAGTTCACTCTTCCGCCGCAAATCGATGCGTATGACCGTCTGCCAGTCGTTATAGTTTTAAATATGGATTTTTTTCTTACAAAAACCCATTGCTTCATTTCAGAAGGCCTTTATTACCCCCTGGATTTTTTGATGGATGGATGCATTTATTTTGGGCTTCAAAATAAATACATTACTACTATTATAAATCTTTGGAGAGCCAGGATATTTTATACATATATCTCTGATTGTTTTCGTCTGAAAGAATATATACACATACACCTAGGATGGCTCGAGGGTGGAGTAAATCATGGGATAATTTTCATTTTGGGGTGAATTATCCCTTCAAGTGAAAGACACCTGAATTGGATAAGTTCGGTAAAGCTGGCAACAAATTCAGAGATATGAATTTCCCAGATCAATAACTTGTTAGCTAAATGTTGTTAAAACACAAATAACACCTCTTTTCAATTGTAGTAACATAGACAACAAGCTACAACCTAATTTTTCTCAAAACGAGCCTTCCTCCACAAAATACAGAAAACATTGATCTCCGAAGAGACCATCTGCAAAGTGCAAAACCCAAAAAAAAAAACGTTACTACAAAAATAGTTAATAACTTCAATGTTACACACTGTAGTGTCACCAAATTCAGTTCAGACATCACTGCTCTTTTGATGGTTATATTTTAACACTTATTTTTATGATTTTTTATTATGAAAAATATTCAATAACTTCACTGTAACTGTAAGAGATCCACTAGAGGCAAGCTTGAAGAACCCAAGTGCAGCTTTATTTATTCCCAACATGAATCAAAACATAACACAAACAAAGACTAGGCTTGGCTTGGCTTGGCATGACATGAAGCATACAACACAACTCACCAACAGTGGTTACACGTACAAAGAAGAAGGCAAACATGAGGGCTTAAATACACAAAGACTAGTGACTAACAAGGAACACTTGTGCACAATCAAACCAATGAACCAATGAGAACAAGACACATGAACAGGGGAGCACATGGCAGGATCACATGACTAGGACATGACAAACAAGGGAAGCACATGGCAAACAGGTACATGAAACATGATAGTGAATATATACAAAATAAGAGACATGAAACTATAAACATGCAACAAAACCCAACACCAAACTTTCAGGAGGGTGGGGGAACAGAGGTGGTCTTGGGGAGCTGGACATGGACCATGGCATGGCAATGGCGGCCCTGGGTCATGGGGCATGGGCAGACCTAGCAAGGTAGGATGCAATGGAAGCCATGGCGGTGCTGGCAGCTCAGGAAGCCCTGACGTGCAGGAAGTTCAAGGGACCATGGAGGTGCAGGCAGTTCATTGGAACATGGCGGTGCAGGTAGTTTAGGGTGCCAGAGAGGTGTGGCCCTAGCAGGGTCGTGGCCTGGAGCAGATCCTAAATCAGGCTCACGGACTGGGGTCCTCTCTGGATGCTGGTCAGAGGCTGGAGTCCCCTTCTAGATGCTGATCAGGGTCTGGAGAGGATGCATGCGTGGCCCAAACACACATAATAGCAGTGGCCATAATGGCCAGTACTGCACACTCTGGAGACTCTGCTGTGGTGACCATCTTGGCTGAGGGCTCAGGCGTGGCAGCCATTTTGACTGAGGGCTCAGACTAGGCAGCCATCTTGTGAAGAGACTCAGGCGTGGCAGGCATGACATGAAGAGTCTCAGACTTGGCATGCATGACGTAAAGAGACTCAGACTTGGCAGGCATTACATGAAGAGTCTTTGGCTGAGCAAGCGTGACATGAACAGTCTGTGGCTGGGCAGGCATGACATGAACAGTCTCTGACTGGGAAGGCATGATGTGAACAGTCCCTGGCTTGGTGGAAACTGTGGAATTGCAGGGCCCCTCATCCGCAAAAACCACAGTAAATAATGAGCCACACAACAACAAAGCATTGTCTATATACTCGGTTCATTCAGACCCATACGAAAAACGTCCTTTAGGGCAATATCATTGAATTCTGCCCGGCAGCACAGTCCACAAAATTCCTCCACATAGTCCACCCCGTTTCCCTGGCTCAAAACATAGCAGGGCGACTGCTTGGTTCATTGTACAAAGTATTCTGTAAGAGATCCACTGGAGGCAAGCTTGAAGAACCCAAATGCAGCTTTATTCATTTCCAACATGAATCAAAACATAACACAAACAAAGACTAGGCTTAGCTTGGCATGGCATATAACACAAAACATACCAACAGTGGTTACACAGACAACACTTGACACAGAACAAGACAAACATGAGGGCTTAAATACACAGAGACTAGCGACTAACAAGGACCACCTGTGCACAATCAAACCAATAAATCAATAGGTGTGTTCGACATCGGCTGCGGCTGGATGTAATCAATCGGCGAGAGTAGCCGCGTGTAGGCGGGGAGGAGCTGAAAACAGAGGCGTGAAGTCGGACACTTTCTGCTTCTCGTAGTGACGCTCATGCTGTGTTAGCATACTTTATCACAGTTGAAGTTAAATAAATGCAATATTTGACTAATACACTGATGTTTCAGAGACATTTCCATTCAATACATTATGTACTGCTTAAAGCATCTGTTTTTACAAGAATAAAGTTCAATATAAGCATATACTATATAAAAACTAATGTAGTGCGGTCTAAGTTTTTAATCAGTATTATTTTGATAAACATGACACAATAGAACATCGCAACTACATGAAAAGAGCTTTAACTGTTATAAAAATACAGATGTGTGAGCATTAGTTGAACCGAAGGCATGACAATAAACACGAAACACGTGATCATTGTCATGCGGTGAATCCGGCCAATTGTGAAACAGCTGTGTTGTCATTAAGAATTGCCAGCGCTGTGTTCTCACGAAAATGCCTCAGCCTAAAATGCATCCCCCTATGAAGTCATTCCTTGCTAGCCGGCCTCTAGAGGTGCTAGCAGTAGATTTCACTTTGCTAGAGCCAGCGACAGATGGAAGGGAGAATGTCTTAGTTGTCACTGATGTGTTCACCAAGTTGCCCATCCATTGAGGTTGGCCAGATCGTATACCTAAGAAATCGACCCCTGGGAAGAAATAAAATACAGGACGCCTGGCATCCAACCCAGTATCAGGTGATAGAGATTCAAGGGACTACTCATACAGTGGAACCCGTGGAAGGAGGTCCCATCAAGAAAGTGAATCGGGTGGACCTCAGACCATGTGTGCGTGTCCCTGATCCAGTGGCTCACAAGAGGGTTGTTGAGACTAATGGAATGAGACTAATGAGACTGGATGGAAATTCTATAGTGGATGTGGACAATGAGAGTTTGGAGGATGGTGTAGTGCTCTTGGAATGTACTGGCCCAAGTGTAGCTGAAAGTCTCACACAGACTGAAACTGAAGCTGAAACCAAGATGAGAGCTCCAGAGATGTCTCCTTGTGATCCCACAGTTCCGGAACTTAGAGAAAGGTCTCAGGAGCAAGTTTCTAGTATGCCCACACCTCGAAGGAGTACCAGATCCAATTTGGGTCAACATTCAAATCCAATCCATGAGCCTAGATCAGCCCTTAGCCACAATGCTGTGTCTCAAATGATAGCCAATTTAGGAACAGTGTTCTTCAGAGAAGCGGTTAAAGAGCTGAGAAACTCTTACACTGTCACCGAGATCATTGACAGGTCAGCAGGGGAGAATGTAACCGGGTGGTATTAGAAAATAACCCCCCCCAAAAAAAGATGTACTTCCCCTTTAAGAGAGCAGCCGCTGATGATGACGCACTAAGTGTGCGATATTGAGACAGACGGCTAAGCAGTGCATGAGACCAATCTAATCTTTTATCATCCTGGGGAAAATCCAGGAGTTGTGGTTCAAGATGATCAAAGATTATGTGCAACTGCACGTGAGTGGTGTTACAAGTTCTCGGTAAAACAGAATTTGGGTGCCACTACCGTGTTTGTATAGCTCTAAAGTGTATTGTTTCACCCTAGATGTGTGCCCTAACATTTGTAATTTTAAAAATTCGTAAAAATTTACACTTTATTTTAGTTTGCTGAAATTTTTGTTTTAATATTCCTGTGAAATCCGAGTTTGGAGATTATACGCTGTTATAGTGACCCCGTGTGGTGAATTTGAGTATTACAATCTTTGATGTTAGTTAAGCGATACTGAATGATCACCTGTTATTTGTGAAACTATTCATTTAATATTGTTTAAGATCACAACAAAGAAACTCCAAACAACTGATTGAGTTGAACAAAATAAATTACCAAAATATAAAACATGATTCAGTGTCAACTGATTTCTTTTTGTTAACTGGCAACATATATAACAACCTACATAGGCAATTGTCTTCCAACTGTCATGGAACCTCACAAATAACTAGGCATGGGCCGGTTACCAGTTTCAAGTTATACTGCGGTTTGAAAATGTCACGGTTTCAAAACTACTAATATTTTCCGTGATACCGTTCCCGTAGTATGAGCTCTTTTTTATGTCTTGTCAAAGACCAAAAGTGCAGGAATCCCTCTGGCTGTGTGCATCCCTCTCGTTCCGGTTGGTGCAAGCAACAGTCAGTCACATTTGTGTAGGATGGCCGAATGGAGGTGAAACCCTCGAAAAAGATGAAGGGTGGTGGCTGGTAACTGTATAATGATTAAAATAGCAAAATGGCCTGAAACAATTACTAAATAAACTGCAAAATGTTACGTTTTATAATACATTTATTTCCTGGATGGATTGTTTCTGATAGCACTGCATGAGCCAGCGCCACCATTTGTGGGACACTGTTAGCATGTTCGACAGGGTTCAAAGTACCAAATTCGAGTAAAAATCGGTGCTGAAACAGTGTTATTCACCAGTTGCCCAGTATCTTTTTTATGAATTTTGACAATGCATGGATGTGAGAATGTGATGTGGCTTAGTGTGATCATCAAATCGCAACGGTTGTGATGTAATTATAGAAATATATAGTCTGACGCGCTGCATGGAGTAAAACGCAGCTTTTAGCTTTGATTCACAGAAACTGCTGATCTGCAAGTGCTGTGTGTTTGAGTCGCTTATATATATATATATAATATACGCTATATATACGCTTATATAGTCTAATGATTTGACGTTTGAAAGCAAGAAATAAAGACATCCATAAATGTTAGTATTGTAATTTTACTGTTGTTCTGTAAAATAAAAAATAATAATGATTTATATCATATACCATATCATATCATAATAACTCTATTATTAATTTATTATCAATAACTCTATTATAAAAAAAAATATATTTTAAATAATTTCATTATAACTCTATTAATACCTTCTTTTTTGTCTTTAACTTATCACATGCCTGACTCACTTAAGTGTGTCAACACTTTAATACAAACATTTAAATTCCCTTTTGCATCTAAACAGTATGGTTTAACACTAGGCCTGTCTGTGGTCATACAGCTGATTACAAGAACAGAATAACTGTAAATGCTTTGTGCACATTAGAAAAATGGTTGCTTCAGTGGGAAATGAATCATTATCTATTCAATTTTACACAACTGAAGATTTTAGCAAATTTATTTTTTATTGCTCAAATTACCCTGATAACATGAAGTGTTTAATGTCATGTCCACTTTCAGAATTACTGCAATGAAAAGGCATCTCTTCTTCTTTTTTTCTTTTCTTCTTTTTTTTTTAATTTTTAAATTTTTTTTTTCATTAATTTATGTTTTTGAGGCCTAGACAAGAATAAGAATTAAACAATTAAATCCCAAAACAAATAAACACTAATCATAGACTAAACATGTTGAATTACTCTATTATACCCACAATTAATGGGTTATGCAGGTAACTAAAATTAAAATAATGGCCAGACTTGCCTTTATAACTAATTTAACATAAGCACAACAGATTCTTGCAAGGTAAATGTAATTATTTACCTTCATTTAAAATGTCTTTAAAATATCTTACATTATTATTATTATTATTATTTTCCTGTTAATAAGCTTATGGTACATACAGATATCTGGTATCCAGTATGTTCACATTCAGTTTACAAACTGAGATAAAAAATAAATAAATAAAAAAAAAAAAAACTATACATTAGTCTGTGCTTCATCAAATGAAAAGAAAGAAAAAAAACAATCTACAAAAATCATGAATAATCTGTAAATATGTCTAAGAGAGAGGATGCTGGCTTCAATATTTTAAGAGTTAAGATGTGTTTAACTGATATTTTAAACCAGCGGTAAAATAAAGCATAGACAACAGGATTCATGCCTGAGTTAGCATATATAGTCCATATTAGAAATGACATTGTAGCAGAAGAGATTATTGTACTACTTGTTAAAGACAAGATATAGTATGGAATATAGCACAGCAGATAAGCTGTCACAATGATTCCTAATGTCAGAGCAGCTTTGCTCTCAGATTTCCTCCTCACTGAACTCTCCATTACACATTTACCACCCTTCATCAGAGAGTTTATAGCTTTCACTTGCTGATGTGCAACATAAAATGTCCTCAAATATAAAGTTATGATCACAGTCAAAGGAAACAAGAAAGAAAAGAACAGGTCAACGACTATCCATGAAAAACCTATTATTAAATAGCACTTTCCATAGCATGAGTCTGTTCTTTGTGAACTTTCAAAATATCTGCCACTAATCAGATAGGCAGTATTGTAGGCAAAGGAGAAAAACCAGCAGAGACAGATGCTTATTAAAGTCTTAGTTGTAGTTATTTTCTGTGGGTACAGTAAAGGGTGACACACAGCCACATAACGATCAACAGCAATTAAAACTAAATTACAAATAGATGTTGAGAGGACCAGACCCATGATTATCATAAACAGGTCACACAAAGTGTCTCCAAAGAACCAGCATGTCTCAATCAGCTTTATGGCATCCACAGGCATCACAATAAGTCCAACAAGCAGGTCAGCCACAGCCAGAGAAAGAATAATCAGGTTGGTTGGAGTGTGAAGCTTCTTGAAGTGAGAGATGGAGATGATCACCAGCAGGTTCAGAAACACGGTCCATGCTGACAGCAATGAAAAAAACACATACATGAAATTGTATTCATATATGGAGCGTTTTCCTTTGATACATGATGAGTTGATAGCAGGAAAGCAGTATTGAGTCTCATGATCCTCTGTCTCATAGGCCATGAGTGAGTCTCCTCCTCTTAGGAGTTTGTTCTTCTCTCTTTGCTTTCCTTTTATTTATACAGTGTCTGGATCAAACAGACCAACCTATCTACCGCCCACTCTAATGGTGACTAATAACAATTATTTTCTTCCAATAGTTTCAACACAGTAAAATGAGTTTGCATACTGTACAAAAGACAAAAATGAGTAATGAAAATTGTGATGCAGAGTTTTGCTGTGGGCCCCTATAGTGATGGCCCTATCCACACCAATATATGTTAGTACAAAAATACAACATTGATGTTGTATAAGATGTTGTTAAGTTTTCTACTATAATACTGACTTTCTGTATTCTAAACTGCAGCTGATAGCCTCAATTTACCACAGTTACTACACCTTTTACACATGTATTTCAAAATATTTTTCAGTTTTTAATCCTTACTGTAACGCTATTGTGTGTGCGCATGTATGCGAGAGAGAAAGAATGTGATTTTCATAGATAACAAAAGGTCATTTTTGAGAGTAGCTTGGAGAGGGAGGGGAAAAAAAAACATTTCACTGCCAAGGTTAGTACTGTTGACAAAAAGTAATTATTACATTATGAAGCATCAGGGATGGTAGTAGATGATGGCTGGGCCAGTTTGAGCACTTTGCTGCACTAATGTTCTTCTGTAAAATGTCTTGAAACTCACTGGACCCCTTTTTGATTTGAAACAGCCCTACATTATAAGGACATGACACAACAAGACAACAGTTGGCCGTCATTGAGCATCTCAGTTTTTGCAGACTGTTCTGCAGTGTTGGTATAGTTGGACCACCATCAGTGGCCTAAAACCTTCTTCTTAGGAGAACTTAGTTCTTAGGACAACTTTAATGAACTTGGATGAACTTTTTTTGATCCACTTCAAATGTTGACTACTGTAATTTCCTCTCACACAGACACAGAGCATACATGCTAGCTGCCTGTTTGCTGTGCTCAGTGCAGTGTGTTCAAGTGCAACTTTTTGGCCCAGATACAGACGATGCAAGGCAAAACAGCAGTTGGATTTGTGGCAACTAGTTCTTTAATGTCAGCTTGGTGTGTCACAGCCTATATTTCTTATAAAGAGTATCCAAAGGTTGTGGTGGACAAACATGCACACACATAAACACTGCTTTAGAACTAAAACAGGCAGTTAGGCAAGCCTAATGCACCTTTCCTGTTGCTGCAACATTAAATAATGCTTCAGAATATTACCAGAGATTTTCTGAACTTTGTGTGGTACTAATTATGAATAATTATCTTATTGGTGATTTATATTCATGCTGATTCTGATTGCAAAGTTTTAAAAGTTTTACAACTTTTAATCTAATTAAAACAAACTCACTGACCTCTGAGCACAATGCAGCATCAGTGTATTGCGTGTGTTTGTTTGCTTCTCACCCTTAATCTACAGATCAGTGGAGAATTGTCACTGCAGCAGAACTCTGAATACAGAACAGGTGTTAACAGGACCCTCAGGATTACTTCTGAAATACATAATAAACACACGTGGATGTCCCTAGATGATTAGTTTCTGTCTGAAGTTAGTTAATGAATTGGTCAAATTTACAAAGACGCAAAGTCACTGTCTGAATACCAGGTGCAAAGTCACTGTCTGAACACAGAAAAGACACTAATAAAATGTGGCATTTATTTTAAAGAAAGATAGCAAAATTCCAGCAAAATATTTTGTAAAAAGGTTTTACTTCATACATTGACAAAAAAATCACTACCAATCTTATTTAAATTCATTTAAAAAATGAGTTGAATCAAGTTAGTTTTGAGAAAAGCTCTCGTTGTCAGAATATGTCTTTGTGCTCTTATTTTATATAGTCTTTTAGTTTGTAGTTTCCCCCTTGTTAGTCTGTTTCTAGCTGCATCTAGTTAGTCTCATTAGCCCTGTGTTTCCTGAGTTTCCGGTTAGAGAAACTGGAGCGAGAGAGCCGGTCCCATTTGAAGGATTTTATTTGTATTATAGCTGCATGCATGAAGTATTACAGGCATTTGCCCATAGGGGTATGTGTGGTCTACAATGAACAAAGAAAACAAAATACAATATAAATTTGCTGATATAAGAAATATCAAAGAAAATTAACCTTATTACAGTAGTAGTAACAGTAAATAAATTATAAAGTGTATAAAGTTTTTGGAGGGGACAATGATGCCTTGGTTTTGCACTGTTTAGACGCAAAAGGGAATTTAAAAATACAAGTATATTATCTTCTGGTTGAACCGGGATACAAACATTTAAATTCCCTTTTGCATCTAAACAGTATGGTTTAACACTAAAATGACCCTGATAACATGGTGTTTAATGTCATGTCCATTTGAGATCTGTTTCAGAATTACTGCAATGAAAAGGCATCTCTCTCTTTTTTTTATTTTTTTATTTATGTTTTTGAGGCCTAGACATGAATAAGAATTAAACAATTAAATCCCAAAACAAATAAACACTAATCATAGACCAATTATACCCACAATTAATGGGTTATGCAGGTAACTAAAATTAAAATAATGGCCAGACTTGCCTCTATAAGTAATTTAACATACACATCACATCACAGATTCTTGCAAGGTAAATGTAATTATTTACCTTTATTTAAAATGTCTTTAAAATATCTTATGGTACATAAAGACATCTGGTATCCAGTATGTTCACATTCAGTTTACAAACTGAGATAAAAAAAAGAAAAGAAAAAACTATACATTAGTCTGTGCTTCATCAAATGAAAAAAAAAAAAAAGAAGAAGAAGAAGAAGAAAAAGAAATCATGAATAATCTGTAAATATGTCTAAGAGATGGGATGCTGGCTTTAATATTTTAAGAGTTAGGATGTGTTTAACTGATATTTTAAACCAGCGGTAAAATAAAGCATAGACAACAGGATTCATTCCTGAGTTAGCATATATAGTCCATATTAGAAATGTCATTGTAGCAGAAGAGATTATTGTACTACTTGTTAAAGACAAGATATAGTATGGAATATAGCATAGCAGATAAGCTGTCACAATAATTCCTAATGTCAGAGCAGCTTTGCCCTCAGATTTCCTCCTCACTGAACTCTCCATTACACATTTACCACCCTTCATCAGAGAGTTTATAACTTTCACTTGCTGATGTGCAACATAAAATATCCTCAAATATAAAGTTATGATCACAGACAAAGGAAACAAAAAAGAAAAGAACAGGTCAACGACTATCCATGAAAAACCTATTATTAAATAGCACTTTCCATAGCATGTGTCTGTTCTTTGTGAACTTTCAAAATATCTCCCACCAATCAGATAGACAGTAGTATTGTAGGCAAAAGAGAAAAACCAGCAGAGACAGATGCTTATCAAGGTTTTAGTTGTGGTTATTTTCTGTGGGTACAGTAAAGGGGTACACACAGCCACATAACGATCAATAGCAATTAAAACTAAATTACAAATAGATGTTGACAGGAGCAGACCCATGATTATCATAAACAGGTCACACAAAGTGTCTCCAAAGAACCAGCATGTCTCAATCAGCTTTATGGCATCCACAGGCATCACAATAAGTCCAACAAGCAGGTCAGCCACAGCCAGAGAAAGAATAATCAGGTTGGTTGGAGTGTGAAGCTTCTTGAAGTGAGAGATGGAGATGATCACCAGCAGGTTCAGAAACACGGTCCATGCTGACAGCAATGAAAAAAACACATACATGAAATTGTATTCATATATGGAGCGTTTTCCTTTGATACATGATGAGTTGATGGCAGGAAAGCAGTACTGAGTCTCATGATCCTCTGTCTCATAGGCCATGACTGAGTCTCCTCCTGTTAGGAGTTTGTTCTTCTCTCTTTGCTTTCCTTTTATTTATACAGTATCTGGATCAAACAGACCAACCCATCTACCGCCCACTCTAATGTTGCCTAATAACAATTATTTTCTTCCAACAGTTCCAACAGAGTAAAATGAGTTTACATAGTGTACAAAAGACAAAAATGAGTAATGAAAATTGTGATGCAGAGTTTTGCTGTGGGCCCCTATAGTGATGGCCCTGTCCACACCAATATATGTCAGTACAAAAGTACAACACTAATGTTGTATAAGCCAGCACAATAAAAAAGGTAATAAAAACATACTTAGTGTAACTTCAAGTTCCCTTTCGAAAGGGAACTCAACACTACGTTTGAACACGCTATAGGGAATGTCATCAAGTGAACCAGTGTCTGAAAGCAATTATCAAATCTCACCTATCCAATTGGCCGGCGACAGCCTATGACGACATAGTAGACGCGAACCGGAAGTATAAAAGGAGTGCCTAGAGAAGCAGTCAGTATCTTATCGTCTTCAGGGACTGCTTTGTTTGACTGCGATTCTTCAAATCTGGTATGAAATATGTCTAACAAACGTTTCAGGAAGTGTGTGGATCCGTGTCCTAGGTTTTTGACACCCGATGACACACACAATCTGTCCGTTTTCTGTCTGGGAGAAGAGCATGCACGGACAGTGCTCGAAGGCGCTGTCTATGCAAACTGTGAGCGTCTGCCTATTAGGACGCTCTGCTCTCGTTTGGCCCTCTTCTCAAGAGAAGAGCGGCCGGCATCTGTGCCCGGTGGTTCTGGTCCCGCCCATGCTGAGGCGGAGCGGCGACTGAAATCACAGGGCTCACAGATGGAGCTTGCTTAGGAGCTTGAGATTGTTGAAGAGATGGCTGTTGAAGAGGAAGAAGGCGAGCCTTCTGAAACTTCAAAGCCTCCCTGCCCCGCGTATGCGGAGCTGCTCGAGGTTATGGAGCGCGCTTCTGGCAGTCTGCAGCTGCCATGAGAGCGCGTTAAGAAAGGGACCGCACGTGGATGGCTCGACGTATGGTTTCTTTCCGACCATAATCTGGCAGCCCCCATGAGCCTTCCATTCCTTCCTGATCTACATGTGGAGATCGAGAAGGCATGGAAGAAACCATACTCTGCAAAGCTATACATCAACCCATACATCAGCAAGCTAATTTCACTGATGTTGAGGGAATGAGCCAGCATGGGTATGTGTCGATGCCCCCTACTGACGAGATGTTTGCTAACTATCTCGTCACAGGGCGGGCACAGACATTAAAAGCTCCGGTCCTGCCTTCGAAGCTCCTTAAGATGACATCTCGCTTGAATGGCAGGGCATACGTGGCAGCGGGTCAGATTGGTGCTGCCTTACATACGATGCAGTGTTACAGGCTTACCAAGCTGATCTGCTGAAGGATCTGGATCAACAGCAGCGTTTAAAACCTGCATTTCACTCAGATGCGATTCTGGGCCCAGACAGACAGGAGGTCCTGGCCCGTCCCGATCCGGGGATTGGAGACAGGGCCAGAAGTCCAGTATCGCCTTTCTGGCACCTCCTCCTCCTCGGAGCAGGTCCCAGAGAAGGCGGGACTCTAGGAAGAAGAAAGATTTGAGGGAGGTAATCAATTACAGACGTAGTTACATCTACCCTCTCCTTTCTTCTTCCACCTCCTGAGTAATGATATTTTTACCCAGGCGCTTCTTACAATCAGGCCGAGGGCTGGGCCCATGATAATTTTCTGTTGGCTCGCCTTTTTGCTTGATAGTGAAGGGGCTCTTTCAGGCTTGAAAGAACCATAGATTCCATCCTTCTATGATGGTAAGTCTCCTTCTTCGAGCCGCAGGGAGTAAGCTTGGTCTATATTTATATATTTAAATATATTGACCTTAGTTTTCCTGTATAGTTTTTTTCCTGGGTGTGTAAAAAGAAATAGAAGGGGAAAAGTAGGGCCCTGAAGTTCCCATTAGGTTGGTTATCTTTGTGTTGGCTATATGGCCACTTTTACAGGCACCATATAGTAGAGTAGCTATTCTCCTCTGGTCATAGCTAGAGTTTGTATTAGAGATTGGCACTCTTTACTTCAGATAGATCTATGTTAAGCATTGGCCTTCGGGGCTGCCTGACATTGTTTGACTTGGGATGAGCATCGCTCCTCTGAGCTCTTGATTTATAGAGTTTATTTCAGAGTTGCCTCCTCTCTATTGAGAGTTTTAGAAGCTGAGTTTAAGCCCCAGGCAGATCTATGCTTATGTGTGGCCCTATAGGCCCACAGCTATTGCTGGCCTAGGCTAGAACTAGGGTTTAGGTGATATACTAAAGCATTTCACCCTTTTTTCTTCCCCTGTCAGGACAGTGTAGTTTTTCCTAGTTCTGGCCTCCTCTTATCAGAGTTGTCAGGCCAAGGCCCATTACCCCTTTGGTGTAGGTGCAAGATAGATAGCAGCTAAGGTAGCAGACTATTGCTAAGTCTCCCTGGTGCCGTTGTCTCAGGTGGTAGGCTCCTTATCACTATGTGAATAAGAAAATGCTAGTGTTGCTATGGCACCACTTTTCTAGAGCTTTTCATTCTATACTTTGTTTAGTCTTTTCCCCTGAACATCTTGAATTAAGATTCAAGCTTTAGTGAGACAGTGTTAGCTTTCTTTAAGCTCCTGTTCCCTAGGGTTCAGTACAGATGTCTCTGTCTTTGGTGAAAAGCGCCCACCCTTGAAATTCACAATTTCAGGGTAGTATGAATGAAAAGTGAAGCATTCCCCTGTTTCTTAGGGTTGTTAATGCTCTAGTTCTATTTTGCTCTACACAATGTGAGCCCAATAACTGCTATAGCCACAATAACCTGCTGCCACAGGTTAGCACCTGTTTTCTGTAGTAGTAGGCTTTGTTCTGGCCTCCTTCAGAGCATGGTGACTAAGTTTGTACTCCCCTTGCTAGTAAGGGTAAAAAGTGTTTTTTACTGAGTATACGGCCTGTTGGAATGCATAGCTCAGGTTGAGTTTGTTTAGTGAACTTCACTATTCAGTTTGGTTCTTATGTTGCTCCCTTTAGACCACAAGATGTTGATTGTGTTGTTTGGAGTAGAAGGCTTTGTTTTGGGCCTCCTTCAGAGCACAATAGCTTGTTGTATCACAAGTTTTGTTGGTAGATGTTTAATCAGAGTTTTGCTCACTTAGAACTAGCACTGCCACAGGTTTATGCCCGTGATCATTTGAAGTAGTAGGCTGGTCTTTGGCCTCCTTCAGAGCATGGCAGCATATATTCTTTGTACTCCCCTAAACGGGTAAAACGTGTTTTTACTGAGTACATTGCCTGTTTGTAATGTGTACATTTTAAGCTCAGGTTGAGTTAAACTAGGTAACCTCACTTGATAGTTTAGTTCTCAGATTAGGCTCCCTTAGAGCTTAGACACTGCCACTGGCTGACGCCCATGTCTTTCTGGAGTAGTAGGCCCTGTTTGGGCCTCTTTCAGAGCATGTTGGCGTGGTTTGTACTCCTCTTGTTTAAGGAGTATAAAGTGTTTTACTGAGTACATTGCCTGTTGGAATGTGTTGAATAGAAATAGTTTACCTCACTGGATAGTTTGGTTCTCATATATGGCTTCCTTAGAGCTTAGACACTGCCACTAGCTGACGCCACGTGTCTTTCTGGAGTCGCAGAGCATGATGGCGTAAGTTTGTACTCCTCTTGCTTAAAGAATAAAAAGTGTTTTTACTGAGTACACTGCTTGTTGGAATGTGTTGAGGTAGACTGTTATGTGAGCACTCTACGTAGCAGATAAGAACTAGCAGATAAGCTAGTTCTTATCTGCTACGTGCCGGCGCGTTTTGTAGGATTTTTCTCACATTGCAGCAAAACAGACTTAAAATACTCTGTCATTTTTTGTCATAGAAACATAAGTAATATATCAATTGAAAATATAGAATGTATTCTTTTATTTGTGTACACTCAGGGTAAAAACAAAATGTTGTGCTTTTTGCAAAATAAAGAAAACTAACATGATGCGTGATCTCTCGTCTCCGTCTGAACGAAGTCCAATCTGATAGTTCTCCGAAAATGAACTGTAACTTAGTGAATACTAATAACACAAAAATGAGACTTGTCTAAAGAAACGTTGAAATGTCAGGTTTTAAAGTCAAATCGAAAACAAAAATTCTCTGTTTATGTAATCTGTATGAAAAGAGAGACATGTCAGACGTCCGTGAGTCAGCTCATTATCCACGAATTTGGCTACACCCACGGAGCGTGCGCTATTCAGACGCAAATTCTTTGTATACCTGTATACATCGTCGCAATCGTGTATTTATTATCTTCAAAAGTGTTTATCTGCATGTTATAGCCATGGTTAGCGATCTCTGGAAGCCTCTGTTAGTTCCTGGAATGTCACATGGTATGCCTGTTCTTCATTAGGAGTCATTTGTGGACTAAATGTGCACAGAGCGCCCCTGCGGCTGCAAGTATGAATGGAAAACATTGTATCCAGCGCTCATAGTGATGACAATAAATATTGAATAAATATTACTCCTCTGTATAGAAAAATGACATAAACATATGAGAATCCATCAATATTTCTCCAAATGTGCATGCATTTAAGCTAAAAGCCTATATGAAATGCCACAGAGGTAACATAAATGTTCAGATGCTTTGCATCACAGAAACACATTATACACTGCAAAAAATGCTGTTCTTTTTTAGAGTTTTTGTCTTGTTTCTAGTCAAAATATCTTAAAGTTCTTAAATCAAGAAGCATTTTCTTGACAAGTAATTTTTACTTTTTAATTAAATTTTTTTTTAATTTTCTTGATTTCAGAAAAAATAAGTCAGAATTAAGTGAGTTTTCTGAGTTCATTATGATATTAAATATATCAAGAAGCAAAATAGGTAAGAGAAGGCAGACTGGATCCAGAAAAATGCACTAGCCTGGATTCAAACCTACAATTCTTTGGACGCAACTGCACTAGAGATCAGCGCACAGCCCACAAAGCCATCAGGATGTGTGAGGTTTAGCCCCTATTATAAATATTATAATCTCAATGGGGGGGGAACAGAATTCGACGGCAAATATACAGCTGTCGAAATCCGTCCCCCCCCCCCCCCGCCAAAATGATGAGAGTTGTTGATGCAGTGACATAAAAAATGTTTATTTTATTCTGTGTGTGGATGGGGCTTAACAAGCTTTAGTTTAAATGTTCATATTGTTGCCTTTGTGCCATTTATTATGATATTAAATATTTTGACGAAGCAAAATAGGTGAGAGAAGGCAGACTGGATCCAGAAAAATGTACGAGCCTGGACTCGAACCTACGATTCTTTGGACACCACTACACTATAGATCAAAGCAGAGCCCACAAAGCCATCTGAATGTGTTGGGGTCAACCCCTCTGATACATATTAGAATCTCAATGGGTGGGGGGACAGAATTCGACGGCAAATATACAGCTGTCGAAATCCGTTCCCCCCCACAAAAATGATGAGAGATGTTTATGCAGTGACTCAAAAAAAGTTTATTCTATCCTTTGTGTGGATAGGGTTTAACCAGCTTTAGTTTAAATGTTCATTTGTTGCTTTTGTGCTATTTATTATGATATTAAATATGATGATGAAGCAAAATAGGTGAGAGAAGGCAAACTAAATCCAGAAAAAAGTACGAGCCTGGATTTGAATCTACAATTCTTTGGACACCACTACACTATTGATCAAAGCAGAGCCCACAAAGCCATCTGGATGTGTGAGGCTCAACCCCTCTGATACATATTAGAATCTCAATGGGGGGGGGAACAGAATTCGACGGCAAATATACAGCTGTCGAAATCCGTCCCCCCCCACAAAAATGATGAGAGATGTTTATGCAGTGACTCAAAAAATGTTTATTCTATCCTTTGTGTGGATGGGGTTGAACCAGCTTCAGTTTAAATGTTCGTTTTTTGCCTTTGTGCCATTTATTATAATATTAAATATGTTGACCAGAAGCAAAATAGGTGAGAGAAGGCAGACGGAAAAAATCCACCAGCCCGGATTTGAACCAAGGATTCCCTGACACAACTACACCAAAGGTCAATACACTGTCGACAAAGCCATCTGGAAGTGTGAGAATCAACCTGTATGATAAATATCAGAATCTCAATAGGGAGGGGGAACGGAATTCGACGGCAAATATACAGCTGTCGAAATCCGTCCCCCCCCCCTAAAATGATGAGACATGTTGATGAAGTGACTTAAAATATTTTTATTCTGTCCTATGTGCGGATGGAGTTTAACCTGCTTCAGTTTAAATGTTCATTTTTTGCCTTTTTGCCATTTATCATGATATTAAATATTTTGAAAAGAAGCAAAATAGCTGAGAGAAGGCAGACGGAAAAATCAAGGAGCCTGGATTCGAACCTAGGATTCTCTGGACACAACTGCATACATGGTCAGCGCACTGTCCACAAAGCCATGAGGAAGTGTGAGATTTCTCAAGTATTATCAATATTAGAATCTCAATAGGGGGGGAACGGAATTCGACGGCAAATATACAGCTGTCGAAATCCGTTCCCCCCCCCCCCCCAAAATGATGAGACATGTTGATGAAGTGACTTAAAATATTTTTATTCTGTCCTGTGTGTGGATGGTGTTAAACCTGCTTCAGTTTAAATGTTCATTTTTTGCCTTTTTGCCATTTATCATGATATTAAATATTTTGAAAAGTACCAAAATAGGTGAGAGAAGGTAGACGAAAAAAACAGTGAGCCTGGATTCGAACCTAGGATTCCCTGACACAACTGCACCAAAGGTCAACACACTGTCCACAAAGCCATGATGCAGTGTGATATTTATCAAGTATTATCAATATTAGAATCTCAACAGGGGGGGGAACGGAATTCGACGGCAAATATACAGCTGTCGAAATCCTTTCCCCCCCCCAAAATGATGAGACATGTTGATGAAGTGACTTAAAATATTTTTATTCTGTCCTATGTGTGGATGGAGTTTAACCTGCTTCAGTTTAAATGTTCATTTTTTGCCTTTTTGCCATTTATCATGATATTAAATATTTTTAAAAGTACCAAAATAGGTGAGAGAAGGCAGACAGAAAAAAAAATCCACCAGCCTGGATTCGAACCTAGGATTCCCTGACATAACTGCACCAGAGGTCAACACACTGCACACATAGCCATCCGGAAGTGTGAGAATCAACCCATATGATAAATATTAGAATCTCAATAGGGGGGGGAACGGAATTCGACAGCAAATATACAGCTGTCGAAATCCGTTCCCCCCCCCAAAATGATGAGACATGTTGATGAAGTGACTTAAAATATATTTATTCTGTCCTGTGTGTGGATGGAGTTTAACCTGCTTCAGTTTAAATGTTCATTTTTTGCCTTTTTGCCATTTATCATGATATTAAATATTTTTAAAAGTACCAAAATAGGTGAGAGAAGGCAGACAGAAAAAAAATCCACCAGCCTGGATTTGAACCTAAGATTCCCTGACACAACTGCACCAGAGGTCAACACACTGCCCACAAAGCCATCTGGAAGTGTGAGAATCAACCCGTATGATAAAATTAGAATCTTAAAAGGGGGGGGAACGGAATTCGACAGCAAATATACAGCTGTCGAAATCCGTTCCCCCCCCAAAAATGATGAGACACGTTGATGAAGTGACTTAAAATATATTTATTCTGTCCTGTGTGTGGATGGAGTTTAACCTGCTTCAGTTTAAAGGTTGATTTTTTGCCTTTTTGCCATTTATCATGATATTAAATATTTTGCTGAGAGAAGGCAGATGGAAAAATCAAGGAGC